>VZSV01000144.1:828970-853130 GCA_013398735.1 Nothocercus julius
AAAACAAAAACTCCACAAATGTCATCGTTACTGAGATAAACGAATGTCTCTGAACTCTTCCTGGGATACTCATTGATTTTTTTAGCTGTGACTCTGCAGGGAACTGCTAAGTTCTCATCAGCACTCAACACAGACTTTGCTTTCTGCTTCCTTTTATTTTTTTCCGTTATATGCTTTTTTTTTTTTAAGTCCCTCTTGGTTAACATCCACTTACCAAAAAAGTGGCATTTCCTCCTTTAGTAGGTAAGGTATGAAGAGAAGGGAAAAGCGGGGCAATATAAGTGCATCATTAGATTCACAAAAATGCAAGAGAGAAAGTAAGAGAAAGAGAAGAGAGAAAGCAAGAGACAGCGAGAGACGAGAGCGAGGAGGAGAAGAGAAATAAAACAAAACAGCTCTCCTGGCCTAGGCCCCGGTCCCTGGCTAAGCTCGCGCGGTGCCGGCGCCGCGGGGCTGCCGCGGTGGCGCCGGCGGCAGTGCCAGCGGGATGCCCATGGCACCCAGCGGCGTTTGACCCACGCCTGGCCCCGGGGGCCCCTTCCGTCAGGCTCCATCCTCGCGCCGCCTGCGGGGACGGCCGGGCTCGGCGCTCGCTGCCGGGGCGGACGGTCGCGCCGCTCGCCGCCGGGGCTGCACACCCTGCAGAGCCGCTTGCTGAGTAGCTTTCACCTAGGGCAGCCCCCGAATCCTCCTTGATTGTTTATTTTTCTTCACCCCCTTGTGACTCCTCCTAGCAAACATCCCGCCGGGGAGAAATCCGGATGGAAACCCACCCTGGCACCACGCGAAGGCCGGGAGCGCCCAGCCCCGCCATGTCGTGACGAAGGCGAAGGCAAAAGGGGGCAAAATGGCAGCCACAGACGCAAACCGCCGGCTGTGCGGGCTGCGTCACCACAGGGCGGCTTCGGGGATTTCCCTCCGCTGTCCCCAGTGCCCTCGCGGCCCCCGGTGCTGCAGGGAGGGCGGCCGCGGGGCTGAGCCGGCCACGGGGCCAAACGGGCTCACGCACGATGCCCGTGAGGCCGTTTCCCTGGTGTCGCGCAGGGCGGGCAGCTCCCTGCAGCCTCCTCTCTGGCACCTAAAACCCGCTTGAGCCCGCGGAACGATGGCGGAGGTCAGAGCGTCACCGAGGGGGACGCGGCCCAGGGCCAGGGCGCGTCAGGCATGGCCGGGCTGCGGGACAGCAGCGACACGGCCACCCCGGTGCCGCCAGCACCACAGGGCACTGGCATTTCCTGCCTCTCTTGAACAATTTCTTTAACCAGCTCTTGGCTTTCCGGTCGCTTTAGGGAGCGGGGGAAAAGGCTGCTAGGAGCGAGCGCAGTGATCGCTGACCCTGCAGACGGCAAAACCACCCCGGGACAGCCACCAGGCACATTCAGGAGCCGCCCCTGCCGTGGCACCAATCCCGCCGGGAGGGGAAAAACAAAAGCAACCAAAAAAAGAAGGACATAGCGATATAGAAAGGGATTTCCTCTTAAAACGCAGCGCTTCCACACTCAGCGTTTTGTGCTTCCGCCGTGCCCGCGCGCGGCCGCCGCGTCCCGCGCGCAGGGCTCGTCCCTGCCCTTTGTCTCTAGCTACCGCTAGCTCTGCCCGCGCTCTCATCCAGCCCCTGGAAAGCCACAGAGGAAATCAAGTCGACTAGACGTAGTCGTACCGTTTTTATGGCAACGAGCACAAAAATCGGAGGGCTAAAACACACAGAAATGCATTCTACCAACAGAACGAGTAAACGAGGAAGAGAAAAGGCAGGAAAGAAAGAAAATAAATTACATGGACAGAAAAAAAAAAAACATAGAAGAGCATGGCTTTGTAGCTAATCGAGGGAAAAAAGTACAAAATTAAAGAATTATATATAGCCATCAAAAAGAGACAAAATGAAAGAGACAGAGAAAGAGAGAGACTGAGAGAAAGAAAGAAAGAAAGTAAGAAAGAGAAAATAACATTAAATCAAGCTACGGTGCTTTTCAACAGGCTCATCTGCAGAAGTGAACGTGCAGAGGTGGACGAAATACCTACCTTCTGAATTGTCAGTGACAGGAATGCAATAATAAAAAAAGAAAACAATAATCTCCACATTTGGAGTGCAGAATGGGAAAAAGACAATGACTCTTTAGTAATGTGATTTAGACCCCTTTGCTAATAAAGCTTGCTTCGCTTAGATTTTCAATTTTTTTGGTCTCATTTGATATATATTTTTTTTTCTTTAATTGAAAGTCTCTGGCGGGCAGCCAGACGCGGCGGGTCTGCTCGCTTGCGTGCATCACCCGGCCTCTACACAGCAGCACCGCGTTGCTCTCTCAAAAAGGCGCTACGCAACATTACAAAGTCCCAAACCACATGCAAGTAAAGCAACAGATGGAGGCAGACCATGTCAAGGTTTGTCGGGTCGTTTTGGCACCAGGATCGGCTCGGAGTGGCCCAAAGAAAAAAATAACAGAGAGAAAGAAGTGCTGGAGAGAGTGTGTGTGGGAAAGAGAGAGCACGAGAGAGAGGAGGAGGAGAGAGGAGGAAGAACGAGAGAGCGCGAGGATGGAGGGGAGCCAGCCGTGGGGGGACGCATGGAGATGGGGACTGTGCATTTAAAAGGGAAGTCGAGTTTTGGGGGCAAAAGTGACGGGTTCGGGCATTCCCCTGGCACAGGGGAAAGTGAGGGGCTCGGCACCGCTTTCACCGCCCCTGCAAAGGGCACTGGCCACCAGCCCTCCCTCCTGGCCCCATCCTCCAGCTGAGGACTAAGGAGGCAAAAGGCAATTTGCTTCCCAATTTTCTAGAGCCAGGCAGCTTTTTGCTTTAGATCGGCACAGTTACCTTCCCTTTTAAATCCCTTGGTCAAAATATAGAAATGGAAATACAATGTTCAACGGTTGTAAATATTAAGAAAACACATCTGCTTTTTTTTTTCTTCTCCACATTAACACACACAAAAGCAAAAAGTTCTAAAACAACACAACGACGACAGAAAAAAAATAGAAATATATCGTTTGCATTTCTGTACATCACGAAGGAAAAAAAAAAGTCGTAATAAAGGAAACTAAACAAGGAGGAAAAAAGAAAAAGCACGTTTCATTTCCCTTCCCTCCCCCTCTTCCCTGCTTCTGCTGAGCAAGAAATGGAATTGTATATTACCGTTTGGGTTTTTTTCAAATGGGAGGCTAAAGAAAAACACAGATGGGATTAAAAAAAGAAATAAAAAAGAAAAAAAAAAGAAAAAAAAGAGAGAGAGAAAGAGAGAAAGAGAGAGAGAGAGAGAAAGTTGTTGGAGAAAAGTACCACTAGTGCCCGGGAGCAGAAGGAGCTCGGGGGCCTGGGCGATGCTCTCCGGCGTGGGGCCGGGGAGCACCAGGGGGTCCTTGGTGCCCCAGGTGACGCTGAGACAGCCAGCGAGCCGATGGCAGCTCCCGGTGCGGGGCGTCCCCGACGGCGCTGGGGCAGCCGGCTGCCGCGGGGCACCTGGGCTCGGCCCGGCCTCCGTCGCCCGTCCTGCTCCGGGAGCCGAACCGGGCTCAGCTGCACCCCGGCAGTAGCGAAGCTGGGGCTGGCTCTTTTGCCCCGCTGGCTGTGCCTTAACGTGGGTGCTTTTGTCACGGGAACAACGCCCCGAAGCAGCAGGGGCTTCCCGGGAAGCGAGGCACAGACAGGGACAGGCAACCCCGGGACACGCTTCCACGGAGAGCTGAATTCCTAAAAACTGAGCACCCAGCGCCAAAACAGCTCCAACACCTGTCCTGAATCCTGTCCCCAGGCTCTGGCGCAGAGCGGGACTCCACAGTCCAGAGCCCTGGGGTCAACACCTTCTCCTTGGCGGTGGCGGGGAAATAATTTTTCCAGCTTTACCCGTTTCTTGTCAGACTGGGCTCAAAGCGGAGGTGCCAAGCACAGAGGTGACCCTGGTGGGTAACACCAGCCTGTGAGCAAGTGGGTGTCCGCTCGCTGGGGGTGGATTCGGCACCTACAGAAATGCCGGCAAGTGCCGCGTCCGGCTTCGCCCTGTCCGGGTGCCACCCGCTCCTGCAAGACCAGTGGGGACCAGGAAGGGGCAGCCAGATCATGGCGGGACTTTGGCCCACAGAACCGGTGCCGAGACCCCAGCGAGCCACCTGGTCCGGCCAGCCGGGCGCCGCGAGCTTGGAGCAAAGTGACCGGAGAAGGGAGAGGAGATGAGGTGGGAGAGGAGAGCCGGGGGTTCCTGGTGAGGCAGGAGGGGAGGGAAGCGAACCGTGATCCAAGAAAAGCGTTACGTACATCCTGCGGCTTCTCGAGCGAGGCGCTGCGGCTGCGGCGGCCGTTCTGCGCGCTGCCCTTGTGCCCGTTCTGGTGCGGCGTGGCCGAGCGGCGGGGCGAGGAGGATGGGCTGCGGCTGGAGCGGGCACTGCTGCCCTTGGGGCCGTCCTCGCGGTGCTTGGGGCTCAGCCTGCGGGGACACCGACGGCAGCGGGTGACCGCGGGCCGGCACGGCGCAGCCAGCGGGACCGGCCCGCCTCCCATCCCCGGCACGGCATCACCCTCGGCCTCGTTTCCGTGGGGCTGCCAATCGCAGGCCGTGACCAAACTGCAGGTCAGGCCTCGCCAAGGAGGAAAATGGGCTGAAAAGATGCATTTTAGGCTTTCTGTCTTTCAGACTTTGCTAGTTCGCAGTTTGAAACTTCGCCAAGCACCACATTTCCAAAGAAGACTCTGCAAACAAGAGGCCAAACCATTTTTTGTCCGATCTGCTTTGAAAACCCAGCAAAGGATGTCCACGTATTCATGGGACTCCAGCCCAGCAAGACCATGTTAAGCCCATGAGGACTTGCCAGGGCTCACATCCCTGCGTGGGGTGGACGGGTTTGCCATGCACCGCCCAGAGCCCGCGCTGCGGTCCTCATCCTGGCCCCCGCACGTCTCAACACCCACGTCTGAAGGCTCCCTGCCCTCCTCATTCCCTCTCCACCACCCCAAAAAGGAGGATTTAGGGCTGTTTCGCTGGTTGTGGTCAGGGCAGGGCTGCTCCTACCTGCTGGGGGATTTGGAGTTGCTGTAATCAGAGGAAAGCGAAGCGCTGTGGGAGCTGCAGCTGCTGCGCCTGTGCGACCGCCAGGCCGGGGACCCGCTGTGGGACCTGCAGAGTGCACAGGGATGGGGAGGGAGGGCCAGCTGAATTGCTGGGTGGTGACATGGACAGAGGGTGCTGCTGGCAGCAGGACACTCCTGTGGGTGTCCTTAGCTTGGCCAGCCAGCAGGGACCTCTCCCAGTCTGACGCACCCGGCAAGGATCACCCGCACCCCTCCCGGCACGGCGCAGGCCCTGGGAGCCCTGACCAGCTGGAACCTGCTGCTTCCCGGGGCTGCAGAAGGGACCCAGCAGGGCTGGCCACTGGCATCTCACCTCTTGCGCTCTTTATTTTTCTCTTTCCTTTTGTTCTTGGGGCTCCTGGACCTACAGAAACACCAGAAAGCTGAAAATGCAGATGCAGGGACATGGGCAAGGCCCCACATCCCTGTAGGCTGAGACCCACGTGGGGGTGACGCCACTCCTGGACCGGCACCGGTCACCCGAGGCTCAGCCTCACAACCGGTCTGGGTTTCAGCCCTCGGTGCCCGGCCTTCGCTGTCCTCGCGGGCCACCTCCTCACTGTGCAGCGTGGCAGCGGATGCAGCTGCAGGACCAGCTCTGCCTGGAGATGGTCTGACCCAGGGCTGGGGGCCAACTGAGGAACAAAGCTTAGTGTGGCTCCCAACAGGTCTGTCACGACTCCAAACATTGCAAACCCCAAGATTTTGGCAGGATTGGGGAAGGGGGGAAAAGCACGATTGCCTGGGGCCTGGACTGTCCCTGTTGTAAGGCCTGGGAAACAAGGATGGCTTCTGTCTCCACTGTGGGAAAGCCCCAACCAAGTCACTCAGTGAGGTCAACCAGATGGGACAGGCTAGTGCCAGGGAGAAGGGGGGCATTTCTGCTCTGGATCAACAGGTTTGAGGGCGTTTGTCACCCCTCTGCTCATTCTCCCCTGCTTCACCAGCTTCCTGAGCTGATCCAGCCACTGATGGCCCCTTCATCCATCTTTCCCTCCCGCCTCCCTGAGCAGCAGTGCCAGCAGAGGGCATCTGCAGAGCAAGGCATGGCCAGGCTTTGCCATAGCGAAGCTTTCTGAGATACATCCTTTCCTTCCCAAGCTCCACACTCCCAGCTCGGTCCCATGGCTTTGATGGGGCTGTCGCTTATGGGATCCATAACTCCGCAGGGTGCCGCCTGCCCTGCCCCAGCGCGCAGTGGCAGGGAGGGCCGGTCCCGTAGGGTGGGCAGGGGCAGCGGGAGGGAGGAGGGCTGGGGGCTCGGAGAGGAGCTGGGACCTAGAGCAGGTCCTGGTGAGGTGGCTTCCTGCAGCCTTCGCTCTCACCTGTGTCTTCGCTTCTTCCGGGATCCGGACTCAGACCTGAGGGAGGAAGAGGAGGCAGGAGGTGCGTTGAGAGGACTAACAGGGAGGAAAGGCTGGGCAGCCCCCACGGGAGACAGATGAGTGGGGACAAGGGCAGGAGGAAGCAAACGAACTACCGAACCACGAACCACCCGGACGGGCTGCTGGATGAAGGAGCCCATGAGCAAGGGAACCAGGAGCAGGACAGCCCTAGAGCCCTAAGTAATGCTGCCCCACGTCACAGGGACATGCCACATCCCTGGCACATCCTTGGCAAGCAGTGGGGTATCAACTTTCTGGCATCCTCTTACCTCCTCCTGCCTGCTCACTGCCTCCCTGCAGATGCAGTGGCTCAGCTCCTCTCAGGCCTGGACTTGGTAGAAGACGGGGACATTAGACAGGCTGCACTGCTGAGGTGGTAGCTGGGGCAAGGACAAGGTGATGGGGGGATTCGGAGCAGAGCAGGAGGGTTCGTGTCTCATCCCAACAAACGGGTCTTTGCCAAGCTCATCCCTAACCAGTACTGTTTGGTGCCACCCCTCTCCTGTTACCCCAGGAGGGAGGAGACGAGGGAGAGAGATGGAAGTGCTGCCTTTCTTACCTGTCACGTCTGTGCTTCTTTCCAGCCTTCTTTTTCTTCTCCTTGCGGATTGGCGAAGAGCTGTCACAGCTGCAATAAAGATAAGTGGGAAACCTTGAGCCGAGAGTGAGGAGCTCCTCAGTCCTGGCCAGGGTGCAGCAGGGACCCACAGCCCATCCCCACGGGAGCCTGTCCCTGCAATGCTGCTCTTCCAAGGAGTGACTGGTGGCACTTAGACACATGAACTTCACAGAGGAGCCATTTCCTTAGAGGATCTGCAATGGCGACAGAAAGCAGCTCCTGGAGCACGGACTGGGATTGACTTTGGTCCCAGACCACTTGCATCCTGCTGTGTCCCATTGCCACCTTGTGGGCTCTGCTGTCTCCAGCAGGAAGCGCAGATGGAGGAGTCAACTCGGGCTGGACAGCAAGTGGCAAAGGCCAGTCTGCATGGGTCCCCGTGTGCTGGGGTGAGCCTCCCCCCAGCCCAGCCCCCCCAAGCCACCCTGTCCCACCCGCTCACCCTGCTGCAGTAGCGCTTGGGGCCAGCGGCACCCGCACGGCTCAGCAGGGCGCCGGGCTCAGCTCGGCCCTGCAGGAGGGCTGAGGCTGTGGGCAGGGGTGTCATGCAAGGGTGACGGGCACACTGCTGAGCCCAGCGCTTCACACCACGGCCAGGGCACTCACCTGCGCTCCGAGCCAGGTTTCTTCTTTTTGCTGCCACAGGGAAGGCAAAGAAAGGCACGTTAAGAAGAGCAGGTTGTAGCCCCAGCATGGCTGCATGGGGCAGGAGCACTAACTGCAGAGGAGACCATCAGGAAGACAGATCCAAAACCCCTCCAAGGGGCCAGAGCTTGCCCAGCGCTGTGCCCTACAGCAGCTGGCTCCTTCCTCCCTAAGACCCCATCAGCCCTTCCAGCTGTGCAGGCTGAAGGGTGACAGTTCATCTCTTAATGCAGCATTTAACCATGTCAACTACCCCCGCTGCTAATTGCTTGCTTGAGTCACATCTCTGCAAAGCAGCTGACTGCAGCCAAACGGCGGTGCCAAAGCGGGGCTCGCCGGCACACGGGAGCTTCTCCTGACGGGCTGGGCTGGGAGGTGCGTGTTGCATCTCTGCCCGTATAGGTGTGCTGTGCTCAGGGGGTGTATGCGGCATCCGCCCCGGGCAGGATGCACATACTGCACTATCTGCTCTCTGTATGTGTATGTCAACTGGGGCAGTGTGGGTCCACGCTCAGGCTGGGTGACGTTTGGGGTGCTGTAGAGAGGCAGCCGGGCAGGCTGGGGTGCAGGTGGGAGCCTGGCCTGGACCTTGTCTCCAGCACCAGCCCCCAGAGCTGAGTTAAATCCTCCCATTTGGGGGGATTTGAGCCTCTGCAGAGACTAAGGAAGGAGCAGCGAGGGGAGCCAGGCAGAAAGCCCAGTCCCATCCTGCCTCCTGGCGCAGCCGGGCACTCACCGGCTCCGGCGGTGCCCTGATTTCTTTTTCTTTTTCTTCTTGGGTGGGGGAGACACGGAGCTGCTTGACCGTCGTTTCAGCCTGCAGGAGAAAGCGCGCATGGTCGGGACGGTGCCGGCCGCCCTGCTCGCGGCACAGGCTGCCGTAGGGTGCACGGGGCAGCATATGGGGACACGCCGGTGGCGGGCGGGCGCACCTGTACCCTCGGTGGCAGCTGTCGTCGCGGTAGCACTCGGCCGAGCAGTCGCACTGCAGCAGGCAGCCCTCGCCGTACTCGGGGTACTCGCTGCCGTACTCCTCCCCGTCGCCCGCGTGGTGGTTTTCTATCACTCTGGCAAAGGAGGAGAGGCAGGATTATTTTGGGGCTTGCTGTTTCCCCTCCCAGGGCAGAGGGGAGGCTGCCGGGGTCTCCCGGCGGGGTCAGTCCAGGCTGGATTGCAGGGACAGGAGACGGCAGGAGGATCGGAGATCCAAGGGGATTATCTGGCCGTCGGCCGGAGCCGCCCGAGATTATCCCGGCTTTGCGCCAGGCGCGGGAACGTGCGGTGGGCTCAGCCCGGGCTGCCCGAGGACGCGCGGGGGCGGTGGGCTGAGGTCCCGGGCCAGAGCCAGGCACCAGTCCCGAAACCCCCGGGGTCTCCTCTGCCTCCCGACTTCGTCAGCGCTAATTCTCCCGCTGCCATAGCAACGGCAGGCAGGTTGCCATTGACGACGGCAGCTGCCGCGGGGTGGGATGCGGTGCCGGCGGCATTCCGGCTGGCCTCCGGCTTGCCGAGCATCCTGTGCCGCAGCCGGCACGGGAGCAGCCCAAAGGATGCCCAAGCCCAGGGACATGGTGACCTCCTAGCTCTGCCCCTGAGCATGGCCCTGGCACCCAGCACTCTCCACACATCCCCTGGGCTCTTCCGCTTTTCCTCCACTGTCCCCAGAGCCCATCTTTTTTCCAAAAAACCCAGCTGCGCAAGGCAAAGACAAGTGCATCCATCTACGGATGGATGGGGGTGATTTACCAGTGATTTGGGCCCCGAGCAGAGGAAGAGCTCTCGGGCCAAAAAAGGTGTCCGAGGATGAGACTCGGTGACAGCAGCTGAGAAGAAGGGGGTGGAGCAGATAAAAACACGTCAAGCAGCCCTGGCGAAGTGTTTCCTAGCAATGTCCCTGCGTGGAGATGACAACCTGCGGGCTGTCTCCAACGCCACCTCCAGGAGGCCGGGACTGAGCGAGCTTCCCTGGCCTCCAGCTCAGCCCTTGCACAGGTCTCCGGAGTGGAGATGGAGCCAGACTTATCCAAGGAGCAGCAGGAGATGGTACAGGCTGTTTATTTGCCGCTTTTCCCGCACTCCCGTTTCGGCTTTGTTTGGCAGCAGGGATCTGCCCTTCTAGCACGTACATCTGGCACACTCTCCAATCACACCATGTGGGATATCAGAAGTTAATTCCCCAAAGGAGAAGCCATCCAGAGTCTTGGAAGCCTCACAGTACCAGGAATGCAGGCTCGAAGCCCCAGTGGGTGCTAAAGTCCTTGGACAACCAACACAAGTCACTCAGCATCCAACTGCCCGGGCGCCCCTGCCCAGGGAATCCGCCAAAAAGAATGGGGGATATTGAGGAACCTGAAAACCAAGCTCCTAATCCTTGCACCTCAGTATCCTTTCCTATCAGTGAAGATAGATTTCCCTCTTCTCCTCCCTGCTCTGCCCAGTCCATGGGGCATCCATCCTGGAAAGAGCAGCTTGGGGCTGTTCGCAGCTGACCTGCCGCTTTGCTGGCCGCAGACAGGCCCTGGGGAGTTTAACCCAATTAAAAGCATTTTGGACTGAAAATCCAAGCGAGACATCCTTCTCCTCACTGCAAATGATTGCTCTGCTGAGCAGGTCCTGCTGCTGGCACAGGAGGGAGACCGCATGGGTCTCAGGTTGCCACCCCCCCGGCCTGCTTCACAGCAACTGCCCTTTGGGTCCTCTCCAAACACCTTTTGGCTTGGCCGTGTCCCAAGAACAGCATATGCCTTTCAAATAATAACATAAATGGGGCAAAAGGGAAGAAAGGAAGAAGTGAGAGGACCAAAGAGAAGTCATTATTTGTTGGATTTTAGCTCTGCTCCATGAGCAGCTGATGAAATCCAGCACCACAAGCAGATCCCAACCACGTGCTCCGAGACGGCGCCTGCTAGCAGCTCTTCTTCCATTAGCTGTGCTCAGCGGTTCAAGACCGGGCTATACTGCTCCGGATACACCTCCCCTCCTGCCACGTGCTCAGTTTGGGGTTTTTCTTTTTTCTTTCGGTCCCACTAGCCTGCTCATTGAGCAGTTACTCCTCTGGGAGCTGGGCTGTATCGCCAGGCTACATGTGCATGGATGGCGAAGAGAGCTGGAATTGTGCAGAGAGCCAGTTAGGGGCTCAGGTGGTTGTGTCGCGGCTCTGTGCCTCAGTTTCCCTTGGGGATTTTGCAGATGATGCTGATCTTTCACACAAGCTTTGAAAGAAGAACGGCTGCCCAGGTTCAGACAAATAGCCCATCCAGCCCAATATCTGATCCAGAAAAGTACACATCCAGAGAAGCATCACACCAGGATCAGCATACGTGATATTTGTGTTGAGCGCTCTCCCAGCCTCCACATCTTTTCAAGGACAGGAGCGAGTACTTACTTAATAACTCTAATGCATCATCTCTGTCCAGCTACTTCTGGAACCAGTGCAGAGCTTTTACACTCAGGACAGCCCTTGGAAAGGCCTTTGCGTGTTTGCACGCTGCATGAAGAACTACTTCTTTTGGACCTGGCTGCAGCTAGTCCCGTCGGAGCATCTTGGCTTTGTGCTGGGAGGCACAGCCAGTGCCCAGCCACCTTCCCCAGGCCACTTGGGATATTGCGGGTGTCTCTTTGTGCCCTCCATCACCTCCTCTCCAGGCTGCAGGGTTGCCAGCTCCTCTGCTGCAGCGTGTGCAGAGGCAGTGCCACTGCTGCGATCGGTCTTGGCAACTCTGAGCAACCCTGTGCTTTGAGGCCAGTCCTTCCAGATCAGCACTATTATTTATAGCCCATAGACTAATCTTCAACAATTACCCTTGACAGTGCAAAAGCAAAGCTGCAAGCAGGGCAAGGGGGCACAGCAGTGGCTGTCCAGGTAACCCTCCCCTCCCTTCTGTTTCCCTGTGTGCTTATCACGATGGCAGATCCAACGGGAGAGCCAGCCCAGGTCCCCGCCGGCAGGCACAGCACAGGCCCAGGAGGATGCTCGGGGGACGGCTCGCACCCCAACGGGCAGTGGGTGCTGGTTAACTCGCCAGCTTGGCCCTGGGACATCAGCGTGGGGTCGGGCCTCTTGGTGTGGACATGGGCGACCAGCAAAGTTGCTTCCCTTTCACTGCCTGGATGGAGGGACAGCCCTCACTCCTCTCTGCTCTGCCAGGTCTCTCCTCATTCCTGGAGCGCTGCCTCTCTCACCAGGCCATTAGGAGACGGTGATACTGGAGGCTGGCAGGGCTGGGAGCTGCCTCGCCATGGACTGGGTCTCTCGTGTCCTCCTTGCGTAGCTGGGTGGCCACGGAGGAGCAGGAGCCCGGACCGTGCAGCTCCTCAGAGGCAGCGCTGGTGCTGTGGGATGAAGGCTCTCCCTTCTGCTGCGGCTTCCCTGCCTCCTCCTCGCCCTGATTTCCTGACCCTAATGAAGCATTAATATTCAGTGAACCTGCAGGAGCTATTCCTGTCCCAAGTGACCTGGTTTCCAGGCTGATAGATGGAGCATGCCAGGCCAGCCATGCTGCCTGGGCCATTAAGCTTTTCACAGATAAATCATGATCAATCCAGGGCGGCCCCTCGCGGGGACGGGGATGCTCCTGCGCTGCGCAGGCAGGCGGCAGTGGGCGGCAGGTCCCCAGCGAGAGCTGGGCCCTTCTGCACGACTAACCTCAGCTTCCAGACCCTGAGGCAGAAGCAGCCCCTGAGGAAGAGGCAGAACCAGGAGCTCTGAGATGATGGAGATACAGAGGAGGAGCTACCTGGAGCAGCTTCCTCAGTGGGGCTGATAACTGGGCACTGAGGGTACGGCTCTGGATCTGCCCTGGGTAAAAATAATTGCAAAGGCTCCAGCCCTGCTGATCCAGTCTGTGTCCCTTACAGGAACAACTTGTCATTACGATCATACATGTCCCTTCCCTGGAGAGAGGCAGGAGCTTCAATTGCAGCCCTGAGCAGGGCAGAAGAGGTGAACCCATCCGCAGGGAAAGGGCAGAGGTGAGCCAGCCCAGCCCTCCTCGCCTGCCCCGGGGCCGGGCGGGTGCATCACGAGCCTCATCCCGCAGCACCCCGCGGATTCTGGAGGAGCCGTGCTGGGTAAGAGATAACTCCTGCCTTAGACCCCTCCGTGCTGGAGGGAATCTGATGTTCCCAGAGAGCTGGAATCTCTCAGAGCCGCTCTCCCAGCTCTCAGCATCCAGAGCAAGTTTGGAGGCTGCGTTTTACGCATCCCTTCCGCGGGCAGCTCTCGGAGGAGGCTGTCCCTGCAGCCGCAGGGACCAGCCCCTCTGCCGCCAGGGCCCGCGGCCAGAGCCCCTGGCACTTACATTTGGCGCCCGTGCTGGTCCTCCCGGGTGAGCACGCCTTCCTTCTCCATCAGCATTTGCCGGAAGGTCCCCACTTTCTGCCGGATCTCCTCCTCGGAATACCTGGAAGCAGGAGGACACGTTCTGGGTTGCTGTGGCCGGAGCGTGGGCGCCGTGGGGCAGAACGGCTGCCAGGGATCACAGGGCTGTGATTTGCCCCCGCAGCACAAGGGGCTGGTGGGTGTCCCGGTGCTCCCAGCCCTTCCCGGCCCCCGGGATCCTTCCACGCTCGTGCCCAGAGTGAGGATCCTCTCCAACACCGCAGTCCTGCTTGCGGTGGGCTTGGGCCAGGAGCCCCTGCAGTCACTCCTGACCAAAGCTGCTCTGTGATTTAGTGCCACAATCTTCTTTTCCTTCCCTTCCATATGTTTACCTGCAGAATAAAGTTCTGCAAATAAATGAGCTGGAAAGAAATTCTTGTCAGGCACCTAGAAATATTTCTTGTGGCTAAATGCAACCCCCTGCTCTGATCACAGTGGTTCACTGGTTATTTAATCTATTTGTACAGCTTTTTTTTTCCCAGACATTAGGAAAGCAAAGAGAGTCACAACACACTTGCCATGTCCTTATATCCCGTCCAGGGAATTCAATGTGGCTACCGACAGACAGGATAGTGATGAGCACGATGGTGCACCAGTTCACATGTTAATGGCAGAAAAAACAATAAAAACCATAGGTCCTGTGCAGGCAATATCCAACAGGAGTGCTTCACACAGGAAGAGCAGTTTTGTTCCCTAAAAAAAAAAAAAATGGGAAAGATCCTTGTAGCACCCAAAATGTCCTCCCTTCCAACTGGGTCTCCTGCATGCTGGGAGCAGGACAGGACAAGGAGCAGGAGGTTCATGACCGGCCTGGGAATGTGGGTCCCATTCGGGCACGGCGGGATGCAGAGCCCTTGCAGATGGAGACGGCTCCGAGCGCCCACAGCGCTGCAGGAAAGCAGGGAATAAATCATTCCTAGTCATCCTGCTTCCAAAGGAGCATCCTGCTCCCACCGTCAGGGAGGAACCCATAGCGCAGACAGCAGCATCAGCGCGAGGAAAGTGCCCGTGTCCTTGGCGAGGGCCGCTGCCGTCCCGCGCGCTGTCCTGGCGTGCACCTTCTAGCAGGGGCTGCTCGAGCAGCTGCAGCCAGGGCCTCCAGTCACATCCCATCAGCTTTCCCTCCGATGAACCCGGAGAGCTGCCGTGAGTCGCGGTGGGATGGAGCCCTGCGGTCCCGCGGGCAGGCGCAGCGCTCCCCGGCCACCATGGCAGCTCTCTGCTTGCCCCAAAACGGGGAAAATCTGCAGCGTTTCAGGCCCACATAGGGGAACGGATGCGGCCGCAATTGCCCGTCCGGGACCCGCTGCAGCCTGAGAACTGATGCCCCCAGCTCTGCCACCCGCATCCACACACGCGTCTCCCCAGGCAGGGGCGTTTAATCTCCCCAAACTCCCTTTGAAGAGGTGCGAGCGTGACGGAAAGGATTAATATTAATGAGCTGATTTGCAGCAGAGCAGCCTCATTAATAGTGCAGCCGGCGAGCAGGTGGCAGGCGGCTCCGCTCAGCTCAGCCGCAGGCCCCGCGCGACGGCCGAGCCAGCGGCCGCGACGGGGAACGAACCCCCGCGCCTGGGGACATCCCGCGAGGCGCCCGCGGGGCTTGGCGAGCGGGGCCGTGACCACCCGACCAGACAAATATCTGCTGCAGGAGCATCTCCGTGGCCGATGCTCCCGAACGGGGCTGTCGAGCCGAGAGGAAGCCACAGATGGGGCACCGTGGGGACGCCGGCCCGCAGCACAGTCCAGGCCCTGAAGGCGGGTGCTTTGAGAGCAATCCCGGCGATGGGTTTTACTCCAGGTGTATCCCAGCATGGACATCGTTTGACGCCAAGGCCGGGGACTTGCCGTGCTCCCCACCTGGCTGTTCTCGGGCTGTGAAGTGCCTGGGGAATGGGTGGCAAAAGGGTCCCATGGGACCGGACCAAGCCATGGAGGGGGTTTAGCAGGTCTGCAAGGCAGCGAATAAAAGGAAAAGGGAAAGCAAAAAGGCTTCCAGCCATCCTGGGTGCCGCTGGGACCTAGCGATACAGCAGCAGGAGGCTCACGGTGCTGGAAAACACCCCGGCCCCCTCCAGCGCCTTCCCGCCTGCCCGCCTCGCCTCTGCCTTTAACCCCGTTAGAGGGTTTATTTTTGCATTTAACACATTTAGCAGGTTTGGGAACAAAGCAAGAAATGCTGACGTCTTTTTTCCAGAAAAGAAACCCAACCAGCAACCACTAACTAACCCCGCAGGCAGCCTGGCAGCGAGAAGCGCAGCCGGACGCAGCACAAGCAGGAGGAGCCGCCAAGGAGGCCACCAAGGTCCCCGCACAGCCTCCTCTGTGACGAAGTCATCCGGGGCCCTACCCTTTGGAGATAAATCTCCACAGGGCGCAGGGGACACGGCTGGGACGTGGCACCAGCACAGGCAGAGACCTCTCGCGTCCAAAGCTCTTCTTGTGCAAAGCCCCAGGAGAGCCCCTGTGCACAGAGGGGGAGCACGCAGGGAGATTAAACAAGCTGACCGAGATTATTACTGTAATTATATTATCATTGAGGTGTATCACCACCATCATCGTTATTAATAGTATTAATAACAGCAAAGACAATTACAGCAATACCAACAATACTGATTGCACTATTGCTATTACCCACCGCAGTAATAATAATATTAATAGCAAGACTCCTAGTAGGGCACGGGAACCCAAACAGAGGATCTGGGCTCCCCAAGGCACCAGGTCAGCCTTATTTATTTCCATAACGATGAATTAGGCACCATCATTATTCTGGTCTGTGTGAGACAATTTAATTCTAGGTCACGCTCGTGCTCTTAATGAAAGCCTTGGCGAAGTCGTCTCTCAATCCATTTTCCTTCTCCCCAGCTGATTTAAGTCCCCGTCTACCAGCGTGCTCAAGAATTTGGTCCATCAATCAGGTCTTAGTGAGCTGTCGGGGGCTGCGGACTCTCCCTCCAGCCCTTCTCCTCACCGTGCACACAGCCGGGCGTGTGGGGCGAGATCTGGGGGCAGAGGGGATCTTCTCACCCCAGTCACCTCCTAAAACCGTCGTGTGAAGAGTGATGACGCACGGAAATGGTCTCATTAGGGGCTAAACAGCATCTCCTCTATTGTTTTTTTTCAGCATGGTGAAAACCCCAAACACAGTGAACTCCCGAATGAAATATGAACAGCAGGAACCCTAACGGTTCGTTTCTCAGGTGTCACCAAAAGTCGCTTTGATGCCGTTCCTCCTATTTGCTCCCAACAGAAGCAGATCCTGCAGTCCCACCCAACCCAGCCACAGCTTCTGCTCCCCGCTGCTCCGTCTTGCTCCCCGCTGCTCCGCCAGCGTCCCCCATCTCTGCCTCCACCACCAGCACCACCGCTGCGGGCGGCCTTGCGCTGCTCCCGCAGACCCTACGGGGAAGAGCGGCGCATGAGAAAACCCGTCCTCCAACACACACCGACACCGGCAGCTTGCACGGCCTTGGGCAAACCACTCGCCTTTCCCAGCTATCTATCGCCATGGAGATGGGAGCTGAGATTGCCAAGCAGAGGTACCTACCGGGACTCCAAAACCCAAGCACTCCTGTGTTTGGATTTCCAGCGGCAATCCAGTATCGTCAGTCTGACCCATCAACCCACCCCCACATTGTCCAATACACTGGCTGAACGTATCCAAACACAGACAAAGTGGATTTATTTCCGAGGGGGGATATTTACCACTGCCGGGCGATTCGGATAGGAGAGGGGACAAACCTGCAGTGCAGCGCGCAGTGGCCACTCACCCTTGCTCTTCCATCATCTCCTGCAGCTCCATGCACTTGAGCTCCACGCGCCGCTTGCGCTCGTGGTCCAGGATTTCGCGGTGAGCCTTCTTCACCAGGCTGGGCTCCACCAGCCGCACCTCCTCCTCGCCCTTGTGCCACGTGCCCGAGGCGCCAGCTTGGGAGAAGCCGTTGGAGGCCTCCGGTGGGGACGGCACGTTGGCGCCGTTGTTGTAGAGCGCCATGGCGGCGTGGGCGGCCCCGCGGCCGGCGGCACCTGCGAGGGGAGAAACGCAGCGCGGGGTCAGTCCTTGTCCCAGCGTCCCTCTTTGCCGCATGGTGCTGAAGGCTCCAAGGCATCGCACCCCCGTGCTGCACCTCCCGGCCCCTGCCCTGCCGCCTTTTCCTCTGTCAACCCTGCTCTTCCACCTTCACATGTCCCCAGCCCCTTTCCTCGCGATAGCGCTCCATTCTTTCTCGTGTGGCTCCAAAAATAATCCCTTGGAAGAGGACAGCCCTAATGAAACGCTCAGGCTTTGGCTGATCCCCCAGTTCCGGGCAGGACAGGCAGCACCGTGTCCAGCAGGACATGCCAGCCGCACCGGGGGCTGCCTGCAGCGTCCCTGTCCCCAGCGACTCGAGGCTCTCGGCGTGTTTGAGCCCTCCAAGTCTGCTCACCCAGAGCACGGAGGCCACGAGCGCGTTCGCATGGGCCTCTGCACAGGGAAAGGCCCCTAGCCGGTCCTGCGGGGCCGGTTGGCAAAGCGAGCAGAGCTGCTCGGATCGGGCACTCGGACCCAGGCCCCGCGCCCTTCAGAAAGCCGCGCGCGCCCTGCAGACACGAGCCGCGCTGGAGCCTGCACCAGCTCCCGGCACGGATGCAACCGTGAGCCCTGATTTTGCCCAGAGCTACCGCTGGCTCTGCCAGTGCCGCGGGGTCACCTTGGCGAAGGCGGCCGCTTCCCCAGCTTCCCCACCGGACTGCGCTTCCAGCACCTGCATTAACCAAAGCCTTCCCCGCGCATGTAGTGCTTCCACTGGAGAGCCGCTGCCTTAATTCCCGGCAGCATCCGGCAGCACCCAGGCTGCACAGGGACCGGCTGTGCTCCTACCTCGGATGCTCACGACAGCTCCTGCCGTGCAGAGAAGGATCAAAGGCAGAGCCGGGTCCCTGCGCACAGGCTGCCTCCCACCTGGCACACGCTCATGGGGCCTCTCTTCCAAGCAGCTCATTCTCCGGGATTCCCACCCACGCTCCCCCCGGCGGCTCCTCCACTGCCCCGCCAGCACCGCGGTGCATCTACAAGGGCTGCTCGCATTGAGGCTTTAGAAATCCTATAAACAGAACCTGAAATGAAGTGTCCTGCAAACAGCAGGATTGCCGGCACGGTGCCGAGACATGGACGGGGCCGGGTGCATGGACGGAGGCGCAGCCCGAGCTCACGGGGGCCAGGGCTGCCTCGGTGCCGGTGCAGGGCAGGCGGATCTGCGGCGCTCGGAGGCGAGTCCGTCGGGCTGCCTCTCCGGCGGTGGCTTTAGCGGGCTGCCAGACATCTCAAAGCTCTCATCTCAGG
The DNA here is from genome assembly GCA_013398735.1 of Nothocercus julius. Classification (NCBI taxonomy): domain Eukaryota; kingdom Metazoa; phylum Chordata; class Aves; order Tinamiformes; family Tinamidae; genus Nothocercus; species Nothocercus julius. The sequence continues at coordinate 847,381 of VZSV01000144.1, forward strand.
GGATCAAAGCAAATCCTGGACTTTTAAAGGTACCTCCGAGAGCCTGACTCTAGCACAAAGCCAAGGGGACCTCGTTGAACTCAAAGCCATCCCCTGGGAAGAACGCAACACAGGGAAAATCGGAGCGAGGCCCCTTAGCATAGGGGGAGCTGCCCTGTGCTACATCCCTGGTGTGAGTTGGGCAGGGACAGGCCAAGCTGGGCCAGCTCTGCTGCCCGGCGGTGGCCACAAGCCAAGGCTGAGACATTCTGGGGGGCTTGGGGACGTGCCAGCTGGGCCAAACCCTGCATGCTGCAAGGTGCAGCCCAAGGGCCTGACACGCTCCAGCCTGCGCTCAATCCGTACCTGGGACTTGCGACCTCTCTGTCCCCGTGTTGCCAGCTAAGATGCTCTCCCTGCTCCTGCCCATAGGCAGGTTTGGGGCTCCCAGGCCAGGGTTACCTCCAAAGCGTCACGTTTGGCAGCACCAGGTAGACCTGCCCTCCACCAGCCTGCGCCAGACAACACGTGGCCTTGGTTCCACCGGGGGTAGCACCCTACGGAGGGGGAAACTCCACGGGGAAAACCCTGGCTATGAGGAAACCGAGTCCCAGCGTGGGTGATCAGGCAGCACCAAGGAGACAACCTGGACCAGTGACCGCTGTTGGCGGGGCCCCTGTCTGCCGAGGTCGGGGCCCAAACGCGGTGCCCAGAGCAGCGCTCTGATTCACTCTCCGGCCAAGGATATTCCCAGCTCCCTCCTCGCTTCCTTACCTATTTGCTCTCTCCTCTCGGGGACCAAATCCTCCTTCCCCTCCTCGCTCCAGCCGGGCGCAGGGGAGCCCTTACGCCCCCCGTGTCCCCGGCCGTCGCGCCGCGCCACGGAGTGCGGCAGCTTCCGCCCTGTGCTCCGGGCTGCGGCAGCGGCTCAAGGCAGCCCGAGATCTTCCTGCATTATTAAAGCCTATCGATTCTCACGTCTGAAACACATGGAGATCAGCACGGCTACAGCAGGATTCCTGTGGAAACGTCACCTCCTGGGTGACGGGTATTTATACAGGTGTGCACACGCGCGGGTGTCCGTCCACACCCAGCTCCAGGGTCCCTGCAGATGGGCCAGGGCTGTGGGTGGGAACAGGGTGGGAACACAGATGGGCCATGAGCAGCTTGGAGACCTCGCGATGCTGCTTCAGCAGAGAAAGAACCTCAGGGCAGCGGCAGAGTCAGGGATCGAAGGGAGCCTGGTGCAAGGGGGACCCAACTCGGGTGACAAAGGTCTCTGGTGCAAGAGCCACCACTGCAGTCCCCAACACGCAGGGATGTCCCCGCGCTTCCCACTCACTCGTCTCCCACCAGCTCGGCTGCCAAGGACAGCGACAGGTTGCTGAATTACAGCACTCGCCACCCCCTGTCTCGCCTTGCACCAAGCCAAGGCGCCCAGCGGCCCAGGGTGGGCGGGGGGTTCATCTGTGTTTTGTTCTGTAAACCCCAAATGGGGTGAAACACCCCACTGTAGTGACACCAGAGTGACACAGAGCGTTGCATGTTCATCCTCCTGAAGGGTAACTAAAAAAACACCCTCTCATTTTCATGGAATTTCAAACCACTTTGGTGGCCCAAGCTCCACAGACATAAGCGTCCAGTCCTGCCGTGGGTTCTCGTCCCTCCTTTCAGCCACCAGAGATTTAGGAACAACAAATAGGCCAGAAAATGTCAGCACTGCCTTTTTCCAGCCCGCTTTGAGCACAGGGGCTTCTTCCAAGCAAGCCCCACCCTGGAGGCGTTGGGGCACTTGCCCAAAGCAAAAGCCACAAGCCGGTTACTCTTTGCTCTGTGCCCAGAGGCATTTTGCCCAACTCTCCCCATGCCACCTGTCCCCAAGGCCTCCCCAGCACCCAGGGCCACTTGAGGACACCAGGGCCCATCTGGGAGAGGGAGGAGAGGCAGAAGGACTAAGGGTTCCGGCAGGGACCCTCCGGCAGTGGCGATGCGGGCAGCCCAGGACGGAGGCATTGGGAAGCACTCGGACACCAGCAATATTCCGCGTTCCTAAGAGCCGCGAGCCAGAGCTGGGGCCGGCACAAGCGCAGGCAGGAAAACAAAGGAAGAGGAAAACAACCCGCAGACACCCCGGTGCTATAAATAGCCCAGCGCAGACACCGGCGCCCCGTGCCCAGCCGGGCAGGGACCCAAGCGCCGCCGCTCGCTCCGCTCTCCGACCTGGCGAGCGGCACGGACGGATATTTCGGGACCCACAATAACCCCCCCACAAACCAGCGAGCGCTGCCGGCCCCACGGCCTCGCAGGGGGACACAGCAGCCCCCGGCACCAGCCCAAAGCCCCAGCCGAGGATGTCTGAGCGCTGGGGACACCAGGGCCCTCAGCATCTCCCTCTGCCAGGGTAGCACTTTGACACCCCCACTTCTCCATGGGGACGCCCCACAGCGCTGCCAGCTCTGGCCAGGATCCTCTCCCCGCTCCGCCTCTAATTAAAGCTGCATCCGGCCGGTGCTTAATTAATTCCTGCCGCATGCAGCTGTGCCAGGCGCCGAGGCTCCGAGCACGGGCCGGGCCGGGCCCTGCGCGGAAGGGACCACAGCCAAGAGCCGCTCCCCAGCATCCTGGGATGCAGCGCGTGGCCTTTGCCTGGATGGCACCAAGCAAAAGCTCCTGCAAAACCTGCCCATTTCCCTCAGTTTCCCCAGCTCTCCGAGGACCCGCGTTCACCTCGGATGTGTTAAACAGGGACAAAGAGAGCCACAGCCGTGGGTGCTGACTGGGGAAACAGGGCTCAAAGCAGCGGGGCGATACTTTTCTCCCAAATTCCTTAGGGAACCTTTTGCCACGGCTGAGGTGCACGACAGGGCTCCCGGCCAGGGGCCAGCACTGCCCCTGTGGGCTCATGAACTGGGGCACGCTGCTGCTGGTGTCAATGCGTGCATATATTATTTATGTCTATAGAAATATATATATTATATATATTTAATAGATCAGGAGGCTGGTATGGAAGCTAAACTGTTGCTAAGCAACCAGGCTCTTCCCTGGCTCCATGATTTACGGATGGCTGAGCACAGGCTGGGGGTCCTGGCAGGATGGGGACAGTTCCCAGCAGCCGGGTGCTCCCCTGCTCCGCGTGCCAGGGCCCAGCTGGGTCCAGGAGTGAGGGGAGTCCAATGAGGGTGGCCGGGAATGCAGCACCCCCAGCATCCTGAGGGACTGGGGGACAGGGGGCGACGCATCCATGCAGAACAGCCCGCAGGAGGAGGGATGGGGATGCTCATGGGTGCCCGGTCAGAAAGCCGGGGGGTAAAAGGAGGGGGATTGAGGCGGCCAGCGTCAGTTTAGGGGATGGGGCTTGGAAAGGAGCCCACGGGAATCCTGGGCTTGCCGTCTGTCCCGCAGGGCCTCACTGCCTGTTCCTGCTGAGTACCAGCTCCCCTGAATCTGCCTATTCCAAATCCAGAGCACTCAATATTCCCAGGCAGAGCTGGGGGAGCAACAACCCTCCGGCAGCCTCGCGGCCCATCCACATGCCTGTCCCAGCTCCAGCTGGAGAGGGTGCCGGAGGCAGGAACACCGTGTCCCCGGGGGAGCACTAAGGACCATAGCAGAAAAAGCCTCCAGCACGACTCGCCTCAAGCCGAGGAACCAGAGCTGCCACCATGGCTCATCCTCCCTCTCCTTTGACATTTCACTGCCCTGGGCAGGAGCCCGGACACGACGCGACCGGCTCTGCCAGGGCCAAAACCTCCAGACAGAAGTGACCGGCGCTTCCTGCCCCTGCCCCGCACACCGCCGGCATCTGAGGACTCCCCTTCCCTGGCACGGGGTATCCTGTGTGCCGGGGGTGCCCGGGGCGCTCCCAGTGGGAACTGGGCCAGGGCAGCAGCCTTGGGGAGCAGCCACCGACCTGAGGGAAGGGCCTCGATGGCAGCAGGACGATGCCAGAGCGGGGATGTCCCCCAACAACCCCAGCAGCCCAAGGCCAGAGCCGGGGAATACAACACTGGAGAGCACAAGGAGGAGCCAGGATCCATCCCGACGTCCCTGCTCGCGTGGAAGGAGGGGGTGGCCTTCCCGCTCTCCCAGCGGCGACGCAACCCTCCGTCTTAGTGTGCGCGGCTTCGCGCTCCCCTCTCCGGGGGTCACATCCCGGCTTGCGGAGCCGGAGCCCCCCCGCGCCGCCCAGCGCTTGCGTAACGGGAGGAGCTATTCCTGGGCTGAGCGGATTATATAAGTTACAGCCACCTGTCGAGACGGAAGAGCAAGGGGGGCGACCGAAAACGCCGCGTGGGGACGGGGAGGAAGAGGAAGGGCTTGGCACGACCCCGGGGAGCCGGCACGGCCCCAGCCCCGGCCCCGCTGGCAGAGCCGGTGGTGCCGCCAGTGCAGGAGCCCGCGGGAGGCTCCTGGCTCGGGCTGCGCTCACGTACCCGGGTTGGTTCCTTGCACCAACAGGCGATGGCTCCAGCCAGGCCCCTTCACTGCTGAATGGACCCACCTGCATCTTGACCCAGGGGTCTCCGACGAGGCCCCCGGCAGCCCCCCCAGCAGCAAGTTTTCAGCACAGGGCAGAGCCCAAGGCTCCTGTCCAGCCCCTTCCTACCATGGATGGCCAGAGCTTTGCCAGCTCAAGGCTCTGGAGAAAAAAAACAGACCCGGAGATGCCCCAAATCAGCCCCAGCTCCATCCCTCAGTCACCTCGTGGCTCATCCATAGGGTCCCCAGCACCACTGCAGGATCAGGGGCCACCATGCACCAGTGCAGGGGGCCAAGGCTGGCGTCAAGGCAGGGGTTCCACCCAGAAATGTTCCCCTCACCTGCTCCAAGGCCAAGAGGAGCCTCCCACCACCAAGGCTGCTCCCGCTTGGAGTGTAAGGGCAGCTCCTGCCCGGAGAGCAGCGAAGGGAGACCCGGCTTCACCCCAGCACACAGGAGGGCGATGGGGACACACAGGATTTGCCAGGCAGAGGTCTTGGTCGGAGCTAACATAGAAAGAAGCAGCTGGGAATGGACATTTCCTACAGGGAGGAGATCCAAGAATGGGAAAAGCCAATGCCACATGCCAGTTCATAACACGGAGTCACCACATCCCTCTTTGCGTTGCCTCACAAACATGGGAGACACACAGTCCAAAGCAAGTTGAGAAGTGCCCAATACCCAACCAAACACACGGGAATCCCAGAAAGATGAGGAGCCCCAAACAACCCCCTGCTCGCAGACAGGGCAGGCAGCACCCTGGAAGGGCAGGACAGGGCTGCAAGGAGCCATGGAGAGGAAGCCCGGCCGGAGGGACCATGCGGGACACAGAACAGGTGCCCATGGCCACGTCCCGGGGGAGCCGCAGCCCGTGCGCTGCCGGAGCCGCTGCTCAGCACTGCCCAGCAAGAGCGGAAGGCTCCCTGGAAAGCCGGCAAGCTCCTGCCTCCCAGAGCTCCCGCCTCTCCCTGCACCACAGTAAATAACCGCTCGGACCAAAATACGCTCCATGCAGAGTTGCTGCTGCCCGGGGAATCCGGCCTCCACTGGAAGGAGCCAGGGGGCTCCTGGAGCTGCAGGGCAGCCCCAAGATCTGCCCTTGGGGACAGCCCAGGCAGTGAGGGGGAAAGGGGGCCGCGCTCCAGCTTCGCTCCGAGCGTGGAAACCCCACGGAAGGACGGGCAGAGCACGAGGGCTGCTGCGCGCTGCCCGCACGGCGCTGGCAACACCCCGCGCCGCTCGCTGCCGGGGAGCGGCTCCGCTGCCCTGGGATCGCATCCGCCGCTGGCACG
>VZSV01000144.1:853940-877336 GCA_013398735.1 Nothocercus julius
TTTTTTTTTTTTTTTTTTTTTTTTTAAGACAGCTCAGGCCGTGTGTCCCCCAGCTTCCCCGGGCAGCAAGTGAGGGCTCTGCGGGCACAGGCAGCCACTGTGCTCTCCGGGGAGCTGGCAGGGCCATTCCCAGCACCCAGACCCCTGCAGTACTGAGACACTATTGCATTTCCAAGCAGGGACAGAGCCCTGACAGGGATGATATTAAAAAAAAAAAAAAGAAAAATAATGCTTTGCAACCTGCCCAGGGAAGGGCTTTTGTTGTTGTTAACAAACATCGGGCTGGGAGAAAGCCCTGGGACCCTGGTGCTGGCGCCTGGGGGTGCAGGCAGCACGACCCAGCACCCTGCACTGTCCCTGCGTGCCCGAGGCTCCCTTGCAGCAGCCTCATCCCGCCCAAACACCCGCGCCAGGGCTGCTCCAGCACCCGCCTCGATGGGGCAACGGAGGAGCTCCCCCCGGCATCCCACAGCGATGCCAAATGAGCACCTGCCCCAGGCAGGGGAGCTCTGGGAGGCAGGAAAAGAACAGGGTGGGATAATGGTAGAAAGGGGAGGTGCACTGAAAATCCAATGAAACATCCCAAAGCTGCAGGAATCCTGGATTAAGGCCCTACAGGGGCCTCCCTCCACCTCCCTGCCCCTCCTGCCAGGGAAACCCCACAGGGAGAGGGGAGATAGGAGATTGGGATGCGGCTGAGGTTTGTGTCAGGCCACGTGGGCACAGAACAACAGGCTGCAACAATAGAGCAGAACAATAGACCGGAACAATAGACACCCACCCACCCCAGCACCTGCAGCAGCCATCCCCACAGAATATCCATGCAGAAGAGCCCCAAATCCCTGGTGCCACTCCCAGCACCAGCTCTCCCTGGCTCTCCACATGCCAGATGCCTTGGATACCCTCAGGAAAAGAGCTGGGAGGCAGCTGCTAGAGAGCCATGTTCATTCGGATCCTCAGTCATCCCGGAGGTGACGGGGAAAGGCAGCGGCCACAGGGGTGAGGAAAAGGAGGAAAATAGCAAGAAAAATTTGCTGGGCCAGCAAAGAGCCCGCAAGGGAGCAAGGCTGGAGCAGGCAACCGGGGAAGGATCAGATCATGGGATCACACAGGGAAGAAAAGGTGTGGAACGGCATGACACACTGGGAGAGGAACATTAATAGCATCAGAAAACAGAGAGCAGGAGAGCCGCAGCCGAGCAGAAGCCCAAGAAAATAATCACTTGAAAGAAAGCGAGGGCTGGGGAAGGGAGCAAAGCACAATAAATAATTGAAGGAGATCAAAGGCAGCAGGCCTCAGAGCAGCCCTAATTGCAAAGATTCACACGGAGCTTCAGCACCTCCACAAGCTTCCGCGTGACGCACAAGGGCTCGCGAGGCGCCCGCGAGACCCCTCTGATCAGAGCCCGGCTTCAGCTGCCGTGATGCCAGGGAGGAGCGTCAGGAGATGAGAGACAACAGGGAGCAAAGGGAAGCACTGCAGGAGCTGCATCCCCAGGTGGGGTTTCTGCCATGCGTCCCATTGCTTTTTGCACCAGTGTGGGGCTTTTTGCACCCATCCTGCTGCACCCCCCAGAGCACAACAGCGGCTGGTGGGTACCAAGGCCACCAAGAGACTGGGCCACCGTGCTCTAACCTGCCCTGGCAGGGAAGATCGCAGCCCTGCAGGAGGCCCCGCACAGTAATTGTGCTGCTCGAGCAGCCATCTGCTCCAGCAGCCAAGAAAAGAGCAGCCCCTTCAGTGGCCTTTTTTAGCAGGTTTCCTGGCAAATGCAAACAACCCCTCCTGCCTGCGCTCCATATCGCTGCGAGGCGCCTGGCGGGCAGCGGGAGCTTTAGCAAATTGAGAGGAGCAAGTGCAAGGCAGTGGTTTAATGAGGAGGGGAGGGAGGGAAGAGAAGAGGCCTCTGCAAAGCAGAGAGGGCAGCTCAGAGGGTTCCTGGTCATCCTGCTCACACTGCAGCCCTCCCACACTCTCCCTCACACCGCCCTGTTTTTGTTTCCGCATCTCCTCGATATCACCGAAATGCCAGCGGTGGCCACAGGAATTGCCCTGCCCAGAGACGCGCTCCTGCTGCCACCTCCCGGCTCCAGAGCCGGCCAGACACAGCAGGGCTCCCTGGGGACACAGCCCTGGCCAGGGTTCTGCTGCAGCATCGGAGCCTGCAGGAGGCTCCACGTTCCCATAGCATTACCCTTCAATCACTCCTGCCACACATGCCACCTCATCCCGGGCTCCCTTGGGGAGGCAATTCCCCAAGGAAATTACCAAGGGGCAGACACTGATGCCCCCCCAAAACACAGGGCACAAACTCTACTCCAGGAAGGGAAAACAGCATTCCCAGGACCAAGCATGGTGTTGGGACATGTTGCTCCTGGCTCCTGCTGTCACTCACCCCGCAGTCTCCCCAGGGCCAGGGCCTCAAGAGCACCCAGCCCCCCGCTTTGCTATTTGCTTTTCTCCTCTTTTTCTCCTCTCTTGTTGCCTCAGCTGCACGGAAGCAGCAGGTGGGCTCAAGTGACCTGACATCAGGCCATCTGGACAATTCTTATTTATTACTCTTAATATGCATCGCCTTTGAATCCCAACATCTGCGCTGCAGCACGGAGCAGAGCCGCCGGAAAAGGAGGCACCTTCATTTACATAAAAGATGTTGCAGCGGGAAGCATCAGATGGTTAAAGAGCATCTAGACAAAAGTCTGCACAGCCGGAAGGGGCGCAGGGAGTCTGAGTGCTCCCTTACCCCATAGGGCTGGAGCGCCTGCAACAGAGGATGCCTGGGGGATACTTGTGCTCCCACATCCCTGTTCTCCCAGATCCTGATGGAGCAGAGGGAAGCAGGGAGCCCCGCTGGCCGCGGCAGCCCCACTCCTCGGCTCTGCAGGCGGCAGAGGCAACGGCTGCCGGCGCCAGCGCTGTGACTCAGCAAGGAGGCTCTGCCGCAGTACCGAGCAGGACACGGGATGAAGGTCGTGTGTCTCAGATATAAGAGCAGGAAATAACTTCCAGGACAAAGTGTCAGCTTAATGAGGTGCACTCAATTAATTCCCATTTCTGCTATCACCAAGGAGAGCTGCTGCCAGATCCTTTCCTTTCTCTGGGAATCTGTTTCTTGGGAGAACGGCGAGCACCCAAATGCAAATTCCCAGTGCAAGACTTACTTGACAGGATAAAGATCAGCGTAGTGAGGGACACGAACCCCATGCTGCCCAGTGATGGCAAGAGCACAAGAAGGAAGAGCCTGGAGCTCGGAAGCAGTGGGATGACCCCACACTTACCTATGCAAACAGCTGCCAGTCCTCACAGCAATGAGGTACCTGCTGCGGCGCCGTCAGGAGGGCTGGACAGCGCATTTGGCCAAGCAGAGAACATCTACACGAGCTCATTTCTCACCTTCAGCCAACATCCTCCTCCTGGCCGCTCTCTCTACTGCGGAAAGCCCTGAAAGGGTGTCTCATTTCCACTACAGAGCTGACTTCCAGCCAGAGGAAGCGGCTGCAAGTCTGTTCCAAGTGGGAGGCACAGGATTTGGACACAGGGAAAATTATCTGAACATGAAGGGGATTTGAAGGAGACCCTGAAGAACCTGGCAGTCAGCAGGTCCTGGGGGATAATCCTCCTCCTGGCCACCTCAGCCCCGTGTACTTGCATCGTCCCCAAGCACCTTCTGGGATCGGCAGAGCAACACTCCACTTGTTCCTCCAGTTGCCCCCCTTCTGCTGCACACGGGCTGGCTGCTGACAGCTAAAGACTAGCACAAGTTTGGGCTATTTCCTACTTTCCTTCCCAACTATGAGGCCTTTCCAGCAGCCCAGGCTGTTGGCAGCTCCCCTGGAGCAGCTGAGGGGCTGCCCCCCTGCAGACAACCAACTCCACCGCATGGTTTTAAACAAGCCACGTTGCCTACTGCTGGAGACAGAACTGCTGACAGGCCTGCAAGGACACCTGCCATGGAGCAACCTGCTTTATCATGGAGTCTGCCCCACGCTTCCCATTTATCTTTGCTTTGAACACTATGTCCATACTGTTTTTATTAGGTTTGGACGGATGCTTCATCTCTCAAAGTCCTTCAGTTGCCATACACCCTTCTCACCCACCCCAAGATCTTCAATCCATTTTTCCATGATTACTAATACCATCCAACAACTACTTTATCCCAAGCCTGCTGAGTAATATGCTGGCACTTCCATTTCTTTACTATTTCTACGATGAAACAAAGCTTTGATACACCAATTTCTGCAGACACACAAGTGACAAGAACTGCTTGCTGCAGTCTCTCCCCTACACACTCAGAGGACAGGGGAAGAGCCAACCATTTTATCCCCGGTATCTATTCAACAGCATGACAATGGTATGATCAGAAGAGTTCAGAACAAACTAGACCAGCAAGGTATATATGACCTGTAAACTGATTCAAAAACTCACAGAAATTGGAATACTGACAAAAGAGCAAGATCCCAAACAGTTTCTACTATCTCTGGGTCTCTTCCTTAACAGAAGCTTCTACAGCAGGTTCTCATGCTCAGCCTAACGCTCCCCAGAACCTCAACCAGAGATTCTGGGCTCTGGCATTTCCCTCATCTCATCAAAATACAGTCTGTATTAGAATTCAACCTACAGGGATTAGAGCAATTCAAAGCAACAGGGTAAGCAGCCCACAGAGCACAGAGGCAGAGTGAATTAATAGTTTCCTTCATTAAAGCTTACCTTGAAAGAAGTCAGCAACCGAGCTTGTCATCACCATTTTCTTGCAGACATTTATTTTTATATTCACATGAGGATGAATGTAACCAAAGTCTATCTAGATGCTAAATCAAGGCTTTTGTCCCTATCTAGAAATAAGTCACTTTATCATTTTATTATTTCCTTAGAGCAGAACTGACATTTCAACTGCTGTGCCCTTTTCCTAGCACTTTCAAGTCAAATTACAAAAGAGATTAAGGCAAAACAACTTAATAAACAGAGGCAATGCCACCTTCTAAAAACAAAATAAACACACCCCCTTCCTGGATCACTTGACTGGAAGAGTTTTTCCTCCCACAGGGTTTGCAACCTGCCTTGACTGTGTTTGACCACATTTGGTTTCTCAGCTGCTGTGCTAACAAGTACCCCAAACTAACACAAAAGGCAACAAAGCCCCATGAAGGGAGGAACAGGGGAAAAACTGAGCACCCAGGCAGGCAAGCCCATATAGATACCATCAATTTCAAAATTAACTACTACTGCAGTGCATTCTTGGTGTTGCTTGCTCTCATTCATTAGTTAGCTTTTTTGGAGATAGAAGCTGCTTAAAGAAGCATGAAATGCCAACCTTTCCTTAAAAGGCAGATTACTTTGCAATGCTCAAAGCAGTGAAAGTAAAGAGGTCTGAAATCAGCACAAGGACTATTTGAGTGAATTTCTTAAGCTGAAGGAGCCTCTCTTGCTCCATCATCTCTGTTCAGAGAGCAATGCTCATCTTTAAAGACCTCATGATTTGGGGAAGAAATGCATGATTTTACACATATTTGAGCAAATGTAACTGCAGTCTTGAAATACCCATCGTTGTCAGTCTGTACAATTAATTCCCTTCAATTATACGCACTTCTGCAAAGGAATCATGGGATAATTCTTATTTACAAGATCTAATAACTGGGTCACACTTTTAAGAGGCTGGTATCTCATTACAATCGAAACCAATAACCTTTCAGACATGAGCAGCTTCCACCTTCAGAGAAAAGCACAGGAAAACAATTCCAGTTGATACGCTGAAAAAAAATGAGGCCATTTTATTGATGAGTAGCATCTGGCAACAATCATTTAGCTAATACAGACAGACTTCAACCCCAAAGCACGAGCTTTGAATCAGAAGTCATAAAGTGACATGATGCCTTAATAAATTAAGGAAGTTGCAATTCCTCTCCATCATCAACGATTCACTTGAAGTTCTTCGCAAATTCCTCTCCCTTCTTAATAGAAGCCTTCAGCTCAGACATGGCCTCAGCAATCATCTTCTCTTCAAATGGGGAGATCTTGCCCAGACCTAGGTTCTTCTCAATTCCGTTTTTCTGAGGGAAAAATTGTTTAAGAATTAACCATTCACTTAATTAGCTAGGGAACTTACCAGCTCTGATTACTCATTATCCAAGACCCAGCCTAGGAACTGTACAGCCCATACAGCATGCCAACCTTGTGCTGCCTTGCAAGGCTCTGGAGCATCTTGCTCTCTGTAGCAATTTTTATAGCCTTCATAAGCTTCTCATTCACTGTTCATCCTGCAGTATGAAAGCTGCATACCCTGCACTAACCACCTTGTGCTTCTGAGGGAAGATGGATGCCAGCTGCTCCTTTATGCCTTATCCGGTCTCCAGTACCACAGACCTGCATGGGAATTCTCTCCTAGTGTGAAAGGCCTTCACTTGCCACTGGCTTGCAAACTGGAAGTGCTTCAGAGCTGCTCTCCTGGCTGCTCCAGATCTTAAGTCTGCACCCAAGTCCTTCCCTCTTAACACCTTTCCACCTCCATTCCTTTACCAGGAAGGACTTAAACAAAACACACTGCACTCTCCAGCCCAGCTGACTTGCCAGGGCTGCAGAGTCTGTTTTTCATCTCATTCTCAGGGAGAGCAACAAAAGAAAACTCCTTCACAGGTCAGCACAGCTAATCTATTAATCCATACTGTAATTTCCACACATGCCTCAATTTGTGCGAGATCCGCTTGCAGCGGATCAAGCTGAGGTGATCACATTACAGTTTCTGGTTATGGACACCAATTTGCGGTCAGTGCGACCTCTTAACACCAGTCACTTGGTAAGTTGCAGCCCAAGAGTGGATAAAAGCAGCAGCATTCAAGCAGCAGGTCTGTGCATAACTAAAATATCAAGATATTCAAAAACTCTTAAATGCATGCTCATCTGTCAATGTGAGTGAATCTTAGTACAAGACAAAGTTGAAATCACTAAACAGAAAGGCAGAGTTAAAAAACAAGACCAAATCAGTAACTGCTGTTTATCAGCCCCACTATTTAAAATACATACCCCAAGTAGCAAAGGTGTAGAGAAGTATGGGCTCTCCGTCTCTTCTGATCGAACAAAGGAACATTCAATAACCCCCTCCTTTCCATTCATCGCATCCACCAGAGAAAAAACAAATCGAGCACCAGCATAGGCCATAGACAATGTTGCAGACCCTGTAAAAGCCGAATCACTTTTAAAACACAGATCATGTTTAAATACATTTCTTTAGTATCAAAAGGCTTCCATACGGCTATGTTTATGGAGCTGCAGCGTCATTTACTTCAAACTCACAGCCACTTGGATAAATCACTGCAAAACAATGTTTTCTAACAGCAATTTTTCTTTCCACCTCTTCAGCCACCCTCCCTCAGGGCTACGCATACAAACTTAGACAAAAAATATAGACAGTGTTCACCATATGTAAAATCCTCCCCTTCTCATTCTCTAGGCCTGCCTCACATTTGCAAAGACAATTACTGTTGTGCTTCTATCATTTGTAATTAATTGCAATTTGGGCACAGCCCAAATACTGGTCACAGAAGACCATAAGCCTCAATCTTATCACTACGCAGCAGGTTTTGATCACCTACACATTGGTTAGCTGGCCAGATTCAAAGGAGACAGCTTAATTTGATAAAGAAGATGATTTTTGAAGTAAAACATTCTGCAGGATCAATCAATGTTTGGTCTTACCTACAAACTAAGCTGCTTCTACTGCCATTTTCAGACAGGTACTGACATAATAAAACAGCTAAATTTGTAAGCAGCAATTCATAATTCTACACCACAACTGTAGTCAAGAATAAGCTAGAATTGGTACTGCTTTCATTCAATTCAACAAGGAACTATTTAAAAGTCACAGCCAAAAACCAACCTGCTCCTGCTTTAGCTTGGACAACTTCAGTGCCAGCTTCCTGAATTCTCCCTGTGAGCTTTTGCAGCTGATCCTGAGGAAAGTCCACTTTTGGTGTGCACTAAAGATGGAAGAAAACATTACTATCAGGTAACCAGAACCTCTAAATTCAGTATAAGGCCACCTATGTGGTGCTTTCTGTACAGCTGATGTTGTTACAGGAAGTTTTAACTAGGGAAGCTAGTTATCCCAGCTCACAGATTGGGTGATAGACCGACCAGCTATGGAAGTTGACCACAGCTTCTGGTTACTGTATGAATTTTAACAGTAACCTATTAATTCCTAGCTTGCTCAAGAACACTCCACAGTCTGACTACAAAGCTGGGGCTTGTCATTATCCTCCAAGCATAAAACAGGCCTAAGGAATTTCAAAAGGCCACCTACTATATATTTGGGTCACTGTGGCATTATGGAAGTCAAGAGCTTTATGAAGCATCCAGTCTGCAAGTACTATTTACAAAGTTTCTGAACCTTCACAAAAAGCTCTGCAAGTACGTTAAGAGCAGTGTCACTGTCCCCACTGGATTCAGCTGCCCCAGATCCTTTGCTCTTATTCCCTAGGAGCGCATCCTCTGTGAAGGACATTTGATTCCTGCTTAAAGCAAAGCTTTGCCCTTTTCCCAGACAATTGCTCCGTAGCATCCCTTTGTGTTGTACATATTCTAGCCATCTCCTCCTGAAGCTACAACCTATCTGGAACTGCATGTTTTTCTTGCAAGAACTTATAGTTTAGGTTGAGGGCAATGCTTATCTGACTGTCAGGCACTACTGAAAGAGGCCTCCACAGAGAACCTTAGCTTTGCCTCATTTCAATTCTGGGCATTGAAGCAGTGTTTCCACCCCTCTAAGGGAAAGAGGGTTTCATTATCCCACTGAAGGTATTCATGTCACTCAACAGCTATTAAAAATACACACACACACACACACACACACACACACAATGCAACACCAACATATCTTGGCACCCACACTATTCATCAGTGCTTATCCCAGAACATCTTAGGGGAGAAAGAGGAGCTATTTAAACCATCCAGAGGAGTTTAGATTTAGCTCATAAGCATTCAAAGTCTTGCACCTCATCTCAGAGGAAAAGCATCCACACAAAAGCAGGGATGATCATGTGTGCTGCACCCTAGGAGGCTACGTGCCACGACCAAGGCGCTTCACATCAACTTTTATGTACTGATGAGGAACAGCACACAGCGCAAGACCGCACAAGAGTTGCTATGGCCTACCTGAGAGATGAGAGGGATGATAGTCTTCCCTGCGTGGCCACCAATAACTGGGACACTTACACGAGCTGGATCTAAACCCTAAAGAAAACATGAAACTTCACTTTCTGAAGCATATGGTTAAAAAAGCCACCAGACTTCATTCTTAGCCCTAGGTATTTGGACACATCTATAACTCAGTGGTAATATATAGGACAGAAGTTTCATAGGCAGTTACACTCCAGAGACAAAGCTAAATCTACGCTGTTGAACTCCATGTTATCCTGATGACAAGTTATAAAATCATATTAATATAAGTTCACAAAAATAACAGCAAAACTACAAACTCCACCAGGGCTACTAGAAGCAGTCATACTATTACACCTCCTAGTACCGTACAAAATATTTTACAACAGCGGACACTTTCCTTGCAGAGATGCACTACAGTTCATCCTTCTCTGCTTGCACCAGCAGAGTTAAAAACACCAACAGAATTAAGGCAGACATGTAGCTCACTCACAGAGGACAGCTATGAAAATGAAAGGCCAAAATATGCTGAAGTGAATTCTGCAAGACAGAAACCCTATCCCCAGGTTCATCCAAAGAATGTTAAGTGGAAAGTGTTGCCCTCACCTCCAGCTCTGGAGAAATGTGAACTATGTCAGCTCTGTCTAGTGATTTAAAAAGCATTTTTGATAGATTTGATGACAGAAGCATACAGCATCCGTCCTCCAAGATCTGTTATTATCACCTACCTTTAGCTCCGCCACAAAAGTGTTTGCTCTGACAATGTCCAGTGTTGTAACACCAAAAATTTTGTTGGGATTATACACACCATGCTTCTTGAAGATTTCTGAAGTTATAGGGATGGTTGAATTTACCTATAAGCAAGAGTAAGCAAGTACTTATTAAAAACATAATAATTAAGCCAATGCATAAACTGCACAAGCTAGTCAAGAATCCAAAGTAAACTTCAAGTTTGAAGTCTTCTATAACCAGTTATTTAAGTCTCTAAATTGAAGAGCAATTTAGAGCCAGGCTAGAGTAACTCCTCCATTTGAAATAATCACCAAAAAAATAAATTGTTCATTCACATTACAAAGGCACCTCCCTAATGAGCTAAATCTAATTCAGTTAATATGCCAGTACATATTATAAGCACAGTAATCTAGATGTTGATGAAAGCAAGCATTTTTATACCCAGGTATAAAATTTAACTTTAACTTTAATTTAAATTGAACTTCAATATGGAAAAAGGCAAATTGGTAATTAGAAACAAGCTTTAAGGGGTTTCCCCCCAACACCCTGCTGCAAACACGCTATAGATGTTGAAGATGACAGTCAAGAAAAATACTACTGAATGTCACAACAGGAACTATGTTGCTCTAGTACTCCCAGCTTGGGTTTTCTCTGCATATTCCAGATCTCCGAAACACACTTACCGGGTTAGAAATAATACAGATCATGGCTTCTGGACAGTGCTTTGCACAGGCAGACGTCAAATTAGCCACAATGCTCGCATTGGTGTTGAACAGGTCATCACGGGTCATACCTAAAACATATTCAGTTCAATATTTTATTAAGCTACCCACAGTCCATACATTAGTTGGCAAGCAACTCAGCCAAAAAACAATGCTCTACTCTGGATGAAGATACAACAACTTAGGCTTCTGATTTACTATATCCAGAAAACTCTCCAGTGGCAGTAATAGGATAGCTCTCCTAGTTAATAAGAAATTACTCTCTTTCAGATAGATCAGTCCTTTTCAGGAGTGAGCACCTCAGGTGTAACTGCCAGAACCTATTTCATCCTGGCAGCTTAAGGCCTAACCTTACTGATTATCAGTAATGTTCATAGCAGCAAAGCTGCTCTTAGGATGAAATCCCCACCCACCGCTACAGTCAGAACACTAATTGCCCTGTGCAACACATTAAGTGCTATTGCTCATTTCTTTTGCAGAAACTACTTTCTTCATGAAAAAAAATGAGAATTAAGAAGTAATAGGAATAAAATCTGTACTTCCTTTGCATTCCCAATAGGACAGAGTAGGAAGGAAATGTATCAGCGAATGCTCTTAAGCCTTTCTAGCATTTAAGAGCCTCAGAAATGGTACCATACAATTAATGCAAAACTAATGGCTTATTTTTTATTCTGCTGAACAAAGGACCAGTCTCTGAACACAGTTCTGTTTCGTGTAAGAAACACTAGAGAAGTTCAGTATTACTTACAGCCTCTCTAAAATGTCTTTGTATTCCACTCTTACACAGAAACTCCAGAAATCAGAGCTGATCTTTATTTTACAACTGATCAATTAAGACGGAAGTTTATCTCAATGCCCAGTACCACAAATTCTAGGTCACTAGCACATCAATTACATACAAATCAACATCAGAAATGTCTCTGTCCATAAGGCACCAGATACAGCCCTATTTAAACAGCAGAACTGCAGGGAAACACTTAATGGAAGCCCTGGAACTTTTAACAAGCAGAACATACCTGGTTTTCTAGGCACTCCTGCAGGAATTACTACAACATTACAGCCCTTCAAACATTCTGGCAACTGCTCAGGCCCCAAGAAACCTGGAATGGAAGACACTTAGGCATTATGATTTTGCCAGTTAAATAAATCTGACAGTTGAAAACAGAAATCAAAATTACAGTTAAAGGCACCCAATTCCTTTTTTCTTTTAGCCATCAATTCAGACTTACACTCAAAGCAAAGCAACAAGGTTAGAGATGGACCCTAACTTACGCTTTGTTGTTACATGTTTCAAACATTACAACATGAGAGTTGTGAAAACCTCACATTTATTTATTTTTTTAAATACTTGATACCTCCTGTTATGTACACCTTAGGACCCTGCTTTGTTACTATATAGTCAAGCACTGAAAAAAAAAAAAAAAAAATTTCCTTTAACAAATCTTCAAATTGAATGAAGATGGGAAGATTAAGTTTTCTTTCAGAACTTGGTAACAAAGTTCTCTACACACACATCGCGTACAGTAGCTCGCAGTACCTTTAACCTGTGCTCTTGTCTCGATGTGACTGAGGTCGGCTGCAACACCTGGAGTGTGAGCGATATCGTAGAGGCTGAGCCTGCTCACCAGCGGGCTGTTCTTCAGGAGAAGGGAAAGGGGCTGCCCAATCCCTCCGGAGGCTCCAAGCACTGCTACCTTAGCATTATTCTGAGGAAAAATAAAGACAAATGTATAGGAGAAGTGTTTTGGTAGTCACTACTCAACTGGCCTCAGGGATTTCAACATGCTTTCTTTGCTTTTAGTTCTGTTTCTCAGTTTCTTTATCAAGCAGTACACAAACTAGATCGCCATTTAAGCTGTATAAAGCTATCCCCATGACTGCCTCCCAAAGATCTTTGGAATTTATTGGCAAAACATATTAGAAATATTAGGTTTTTTTGTTTTGTTTTTTTTTTTTAAAACTGAGTCTCAAAAAGGAAGAAAAGGCAAAGCACTCCAAAGGATTAACTTCCTTCAACTGGGAATTGCTGCTTGAGGCTAATACCTGCCATTCTGCAGGCCTAGAATTGATTTTGGGCAATACATACTTTGCACTTTCTCCAGTTTTAGCAGTAGTATCAAGACATATGCCATCTCATTCAGACCACTGGTCCTTTTGGATAATTTATGGACAAATAAACATTGCGTGTATATAAAGAAAATAATGAGCCAGAAATACATTCCAAATAGCGCTTGCAGCTGCCTCAAGATTGAGGCGTTAGAAACATTAAGTGCCAAGAAGCACATTAAATCAACCCTTGTGTTCCACTGGTGAGGCAATTTTATTTTAACACGCTCTCTGGAAGAAAGTTTTGTCTCTTGAAAATTTCTATTCTTCAGCTTGGAGAAAAGAAGTCCTGCCAAAGCAGAGGCAAGTCACACTAAAAGACTAGAACAGCCTTAGATGTAATGGTTCTGTCAAAGCAATGAAGGACCAAAGGCTACCGTAGACATGATGTGGAGACGTGATGTGGTAATACAGTTCCCACTGATAAGGCCATTTTTAATCACTCTGTCTTACCAGACAAAGCCATATTTGCCCCAATCACTACATGAACAGCTTCATTATCCTATTACGACAGGAAAAAAATAATTTACCCAGAAGCTAGATCAACTTCACTTTAGTTCTGTTGTTTTACTATTGCAACAACCACAATTTAGCAAACATATTCTCCCAGGGAGAGCAGAGCTACTGGGCCCCACCAGAATAGCTCGCAGGTTTAATAACCTTGTCACTGTGCTTATGACACAACTGAGACCAAGAGCTCGAAATCTCATTAGTAATTAACACAATCCCAAAGCAACCACATGATCCTCACTCGCAAAGCCTGTCTTTGCGGCTATGACTGTTATTCTAGGGGCTGCCCGGAAACTGTAAACTATTTATTTTGGAAGATAAAGAGACCACATGCCCCCTTCTCCTGCCCCCTAGAGCCAGGGCTGACACGCGAGGGCCGATCCTTCAGGACAGGATCGCCGTTCAACCCGCCACCCTCCAGCCCCCTTCCCGGTTTCCAGGAGCGGCCGGCGGAGTGGGGCACACCCCGGCCGCCTCCCCGCGGCTCGGGCCGGGTCAGGGCCGCCGTGCCGGGGAGGGCACGGGCTCGGCAGCCCCGAGGAAGGGGTGCCCGGGCGCGGCGCGTACCTGGGCGGTGGTGGCGAGGCCGCGGGCCAGGCCGGCGGCGGGACGAGCGAGGCGGGAGAACATGGCGCAGCGCCTCCGTTGACTCCAACGACCTCCGCGGCAGGGCGCATGCGCGATTCCGCACAGCGCGCCTCTCGCGGTATTTGAGCCCGCCCGCCTACCAGGACGCTCTCGCGAGACTTGAGGTAACCTAGCAACCGGGCGGCGCGTGCTGTCATGGCGACGGGCCACGGCCTGGTCCGGGCCGCGGCCGCGGGACGAGGCCTGGACGGCGCGCGGAGGGCCCGGGCATGGCGGGACTGCGGCTCTGCGAGCCCGCGGAGCTCTACAACATCCTCAACCAGTACGCCCGGCTCTGCAGGCTCGCCGAGCCCAACTATCTCTGCTTGCTGGGTGAGGCAATGAAGCAGCAGCCTGCAGGCTTCCCAGGCGGGTGGACACCCCGAGGAAGGGGGTTTATGGGCGGCCTCTTAGGTCCCGACCCGACAGACAGAGCTCAAAAAAAAAAAAAAAAAAAAAAAAAAAACAGGTACTGTGATATTAAATGTTTTCAGCAGGCCCCGTTGTGCTGGGGCTGAAGTTGGTGGTGTCATCTGGTGTAGAGGCCAGTCTGGGATCACCTCAAGATTGTGCTTTGTTAGCTGCATTTCACAAAGTCCCAATTTCTAAGAAATAAACTCCACCTGTCTCTCCTTGGCATTGGTGCCTGAATTCCCCTTGACTGAACTCAGAAGAAGAGTCCACTTTAAAAGTACCAAATAAGCCAACTATTCTGTCTTGGTTATTTTTTCAGATGCCCGCACTCAGCGTGAGTTCGATGAGAGCCATATTATTACTGCACGCAAGATTGAACAGGTGAGGTGAGATTACCATTTGTTTAAGCCATCCCTGGACTTTAGCAGTAAACCAAAACTGGCTTAAAAGGAAAGGGAATTATTCTAGTCTCTCCTTTGCCCGTATCAAACATGTTTCATTTCTACCACTGGAGGGATGTGTTTTAACACAAGAGAAAAAGAAAAGGTGGCCTCAGCAACCCAAAGGATTGGGACATAGAAGCTGAGTATCAGGAAAAATATTGCACAAGACCTCACATATTGTAGCATTGTGCTGACATCTTTACCATTGAAGCTGATGAAGCAATCCCGAGTAGTTTACGTAACTGGGTCTTTCAGAATAAAGTACAAATGTAGTCCCCAAACCCATACTGTAGCAACAGAGTGGTATCTTGCAGGATGTTTGTAGGGTTGATGCCTCAAGAAAAATGTGGATTTGTTCTCCTGATAGAGTTCTTATGTGATTTTGCTAGAGTCCTACAGGGGAGTATCTGGTACCGGATTTGGAGGAGTTGGAGTGTGTCAGATACTGTGTTGTGTATGATTGCGAGACCAGCTCTTTGGATTTCTGTGATAATGAGAAAGAGGAGAGTGAAAAAGGTACGTCAGCTGGCTTGCTTGTCATTCATGTCAGTCAAGACCTTATTGCAGGATAGATACTCTTCACATTCCTCATTTACTTTTATGAGCTTGTTTGGAAGAGATCCAAATTATGCTCAGTTTTATTTGTGAATACTGTGATATACTTCTGTTTTCTTACTGACTGTATTACATATGTTCTGAGGCTTCATAAACACAGGTTTTATTTCAAGGCTTCTTGGCAGGCCCAGTTCACTATCTTTGCGCTGATTCACACAAAGTTCTTCAATGCATGTGAAGAAAAGATTTTTTTTTTTCTCCTCTCCACACACATTTCATTGAGATTTGCCCTGTCTACCTATTGCCTTTTAGGGGCCAGTGCTTCCTCAGAGATTGAAAATGCTGAGTCAAGTTCCTTATGTTCATTGAGTGAGTACTTCCTTCTAAGCGTTATTAAAACCTGTCATATTATCATGTTTAAAATCACTGAGAAGGCTGAAGAATTGGAAATGTTTCCATGAACTTGTGCAGCCTTCCTTGAACCATGTAAATATTTGGCTTTCAAATATTCTTTGGCAAGGAGTTCTGTTGTATGAAGAACCACTTCTTTTTGTTTGGTTGTTCTGAACCTGGCTCCTATTAGCATTATAACAACTATTATAGTTTTAGCAAAGATTTACATCTAGGCTACACCCTGATTTCTGAGGTAAAAATCTGAGAGTATAAGGTGTACAATTAATGTGTGTTCATAAATACTGCATGATGAGACATTATCAAAGCGAGGTATGAAGAATCAGAAGCAGGTTTCCATTGTGCTAATCCTAAAGCAGACATAGTTAGAGGCACCCTGGATGGATCTTGTGGGAGAATGAGGGGGAGCAACCACCTCTCAGGTAATTTGCATCACTGAAGATAATGTTTAAAATAGTTGGTGGTTTAAGCCACCTCCTTCTCTCCCTTTTGTTTAAGGCAGACAAAAGTGGCAAAGAAAAGAGTCTCCATAAAAAGTAAGATGATTAGATTGAAACTAATAATACTGCCCTACTAAAGGAACCTACTATAAGCACTTCCCAAAGGATAATGGGGAGTAAAAAAGTATTTGGACCTGCAAAAGAAACCATGAGGAGGATAAAAGATCAAGACAAGATGTGAACACCAGCATGCCTTATTCCACAACAGTGATTAAAGAACAAGTAGCATTTAATGAGGCTTTCTACAGACCATTAGATGAAATCCTAAACCCAGTGAAATCAAAAGAAGTTTGCTATCAGTGTCAGTGGCCCAGATTTAACCCCAGATGCTGATGGAGAGACTAAACCAGTCCTGGCAAATAGCTTTTTTATCTCATTAGATGCTGAGGAAGGAACTGCTGTTCGATATGGCAGAGACTTAGAACAGTTCACCCGCCACCCTGTGCTCATCCTGAGGGGAGGATATAGGCGTTTTACAGCCTGCTATCATTTTCTGAGGACTCAGAAGTTATTCTGGATGCCTCAGGTGAGATTAGACTTTAATTTCCAAGTAGAAAACATTAGCATTCATATTCAACTGACCATGGCTAATGAATTCAAGCTAAGTGATATTGTGAACGTGATACCTGAGTAATTTCAAACACAGGATTTGAATGCACTTGGAGTTACTGTGCTTGCCCTGAGTCACAGCACTAGTTCTTTTACAGCTATATTTTATGTCTTTTCCTCTTTTATTGCATGGAAGAAAAGCTCATGAAAACAAACAGGGAAGCTTTCTCTGATGACATCGAAACTGGCCTATTGGAGAGTACTGATAACTAAACAAACAGTATAGAGTGATCAAAAAAAAAAAAAAAAGCAGGTTCCTCTGTAATCTCTTTTATATGTGGTTATCTGAGATATTATAGAAGTAAATGTTTTTAGACAGATTCTGTGTCTGTAAAGCTTTTCGTCTGCAAGGATCACAAAGCACATGTGTTGCACGTGTTTCAACAGGCCCAGAAAGAAAACAGCCATCCACTGAAAGCTTGGCATCCTAATAATTTGGTTTTGCCTATAAAAAAAAATGATGTATTGAGATTATTAAAAGCAATTACCCTAATTTTACATCCATGGCAATATACAAAAAGGGGCACCTTTAAAGGGCAGGGGACACATCATTGCAGTGTGTCTTTCATATTCATTATTCATAAAACTTCACATCTGGTGCAAATGAAGTAAAGCCCATGATGTGGTGCTATCCTGTGGGATATTACAATGCAGAGGAAAATCCATTTATTTATTTATTTTTGTGACAGGTTATAAACTGCTAAACTTCTCCATCAGATTCAGTTTGATACAGAATACTTCCTTGCTGCTCAGTTTAAGCTATATTATTCTGCTGTAGCATTAGCTGAGTTTCAGTCATGGTTATAGAGGCACAGTCAGCTTCTGCATGTTGTTTGCTTCCCTTAGCGCACTTACATGCTTTTATTCTTTGCTTTCATGCTGCACAAATCAAAAGTAGCTGTGAACTTGTTTTGTGCCACCACCTCACACCTGCAGCTCTATCAGGCAACAGATGATTTCACTGATGCTTGCAGACTGTAACCAGAAAATGACTCTGTTACACTGCTATCCTTCCATGCATTATAAAAAAAAATACATATTCTATCTCCTGTTTAGCAGTTATTTTAAGTAATGCTGTAATGGCAGCTGTTCTGTTAATTGTTCTCTACAAATCTAGTAAAGACTTCAGTATTTCAGGATGTTCAGATGATTAAATGACTCATTATACTAGAATGTGTCATGGGCTGCTGACTAAACTTGTGTTCATTTCTTCACATTACTTCAGTTTAAGAACTTACGAAGCTAATAAGAAAAAATATGCTTTCTAAACTGAGCCCCTGTTTTCTCTCCTGCAGGAACTAGACAACTTGAAGCCATACCCTGTAGAGATACTGCCTGGAAAGTTATATATGGGCAATTTCAAGCAGGCTTGTGATCCGAAAATTCTCAAGGATTTGAAGATCAAAGCACAAGTCAACATTTCTAAGCAGCCTACAACACTGTAAGTTAAGCAGCAGGTATATTCTCCTCAAGTGAATGCACACATTTTTGCAAAGTTGCTTCACTAGTCCATTTAATGCTGTGTTCTCTTTTTCAAGATTTGCAGAAGACAAGCTCCTCCATATATCTGTTCTGGATTCTCCCGATGCAGATCTTTTCTCTTCCTTTTCCACCATTTGTCATTTCATAGGTGAGTTGTTCCTGATCTGAAATACCTGAGGTTTTTTTTACTCTCAGATATCAGATGGGAGTGGCCACATTTTGCTCTGACAGAAGGGTTGCAAACTCTCAATATCAGCATACTCCCAGGCAAGTCTGCAGCCCAACAGATGGATCTTTCATCAGTTTATGAAATAGCACTTGCTGCACACCATGGCCCTACTGTTGTATAGATTTAGAACTAAAAGACTACCCTGTAGCCAAAAACATTATAACCAAAGTGTACAATAAGAAATGACAACCTGATGCAAGCAAGAAACAATATCTGAAGATGTATTTTTCTAGTCCTAAATCAAATTTCATGACTAGCATGTATGGAAACTCAAGTAGAACCTAGTTCTATACCCTGCAGTGCTTCAGAGGAAAGTCTCTTTCTCACATCAGTTTGTGGAAGCTTCCTAAATAGACTGTGAGAGTTTAGTAGCTGTAGCCCTTGTGAAAATGGTAGTCTATAGTAGATTATTTAAACAACATGGCAGCCTATAGTAGATTATTTAAACGGAAGCAATTATGGGTGAACACTAGACTGAAGTTCTCCACATATCCTCAGAAGAGAGGAGCTGAGCTCATGTCAGGTATGTCTATGCGTGAGGCCATTTCCACCCACAGCACTTAGAACAGAACTAGAATAACTCAGAAAATTCTACTTTAGTATTTGATAAAAAACTACCTCTCAACAACAGTAAAAGAAGTGGCCTTGGCCTACAAGTTCTAGAGTACAATTGTTAGTATTCCAAAACATGTCATGCTGTCTGCTCTGGAGAGGGAGGAAAAAATTTCAAAAGATTATTTGTAAAATATAGAACCTGTATTTTATATGTGAGTGACGACATCCTCTTAAAGCAAAGTGGTGATTTGTAAAAATGAATTTGTTAATCTTAGCAATAATCACTAGCCAATATCCACAACATAATAAAAACAACACCCTACCTGACAGGTATATGTTTTCTGCTGGTGATCCCCACAGAGGGATAAGGTACATGAAGTCTAGGTCCTTTCCAGCTCTAGAGCTGATTCCTTCAGCTTGAGCATAGAACACTGATAAGACATTGCTGATGCATTGATCAAAAATGTTGGTATTTTTAAACCCATCTGAGAAGAAAGTGGGTGGCTGATTTGATGTTGACCACAGCTGATGAGTCATCATAAGCCACTTTCATCACAGTTACAAAAAGGTGAAACTGATCTGTCTTGAAGCATTGACTGGTCATTATCATTTGATTCTCATCTTCTCAGCCACTTTTTTATCTCAGTGCGTTTCTAACAAAAGACGAACCTTTACAAAACCATGAACTGGCAGTGCCCATCTGTTCCTGTCAGGGTTCATGCGTGCTCCTGTCTCTCAGGCTAGTAATCTGTCAGCCTTCACCGCATCTTTACAATTGGAAGCTTTTTTTATTTTTTTTCCCCTTCCCTGTATCACTAATGTGGCATTTCTTTATTCAGATGCCCAGATGAATTATGGAGCAGTGTTGGTGTTCTCTAACCTGGGGATAAGCCGGAGCAGCACAGTAATCATGTCCTATCTTATGCATTCCTCACAATTTACCCTGAAGGTACATCACTTCCATAATTCCCACAGATGCTGACTAGGTCTACAGTTTATTTCTGTTCCTGAAGTCTTCTTCATGAGGATTAAATTATCTGTGCTTTCATACAAACTGTCTACTTGATAACGTAATAGATTTTATTCTATCAGACTGTCTTATTTATACCATTAAAAAACAGATTTTGGATCTATGACTTCTTAATCTGGCATCTATAATATCCTTATGTTTTCTTTTTTAGCTACAGGGCTACAAAAATACCACAATGGTTACAGTTTTTAGGGGTTCTGCTTTCCTGTATCTGAGAAAGAGACTACTGGGAAGTTACTTGAGTTGATCCCATCTCTTATTACCATGGCGCTACAGGGAGATTCAGACTCTAGTACTTACAGAGCGCCAACACAACCATTTTCTTCAGGAAAAAAAAAATCTATTTTTTTTTCCCTGGAAGCAATCCCCTGTTGATGTTCATGTTACCATAGGGAAATCTGGAATGTGATAATACTAGACCAGGAGGAATCTACAGTTTAAAGAACCAATACATTCCATTCCATAGCTCTTGAATTACACAAGAAAAGTAAGAAAGGTTGATAATTACCCAGCTGTGTCCTAGACTGGCTGCTTTTACCAGATTTGAGGTCCTTTTTGTCTTTGCCCACAACATACCAGCATTGTGCTATTACAGGCAACATTGCACCGTGTTTGCTTCACACCAACCAGGCTGTCGTTATCTGATCAATGGGAATTGAAAGACGGCTCCTTAAAAATCTTGTCTTTGTATGGAACATGGTTTTCTCTTGTGGGAACTTGAAGGCTGTCAATGAAGCTGGGCATATACCTAAGCATTTAATTGATTCTGTGCAAGCATTTGCAACATAAGAGGAAATTGCCTACCATCAGTGTGCCAAAGGGTAATTTCAGGTTGAATGTGCCAGCAGGGCACTAGATATTATCAGGCCTCTGATACTAATGCTGGGTGTGATTGCTCCTGCAGACTGATAACAATTTCCTTGCTGTTTGCCCCTGCATGCTAAATTATTGAAGGTGCTTGCTGCTGCAGTGCAAAAGTCAAAGGCTGATCATTGCAATTTCTCTCAACTGAGATCACCAGGTTGGTCTCGGCATCCTGACAAGTAGGAGAAAGGAGAAAAAAAAAAAAAAAAGAGGGGTGGGGAGCAAGACCATAGCAGATTCCTGCAGCTATGCCGTTGACCAGGCAAAGCTTTCCTGGGGGATTACCCTGGCAGACAAATGTGTTTGTTGCAGACTGAAGCAGGGCAACAGACTCCTGCGTGACTCTTCACCCAGTGTAGGCAAAGATCTTTGAAAGCTTTTAGTATGGCTCCAGGACTCCTAAAGACATGGATTTTGCAAAAGAAAGGCACGTTTGGGATGTGAAGCCTGTTATTCGATTAGTATTTGGCACGTTAGTAGATGTACTGAGTTTGGGGGACCTGTAGTTCATCTGTGCCGTGGGCTTAGAACAGTAAATATTGTATAATCAGCCTCAGAGCACGCAGAATCACTGAGATTAGAAAAACAAACTAATGGAGCACAATCTTTTAACCTTTGGTCTCATTACACTTAAGCAATCCTCTGATTGCTGGGAGAGCTCTGTTTTCTGAGTCGGAAGATGAGCACTACTTGGTAAACCCAAGGATATAGCTGGAGCAAAGTGGGGTGCTGTCAGTGGGCCTGCCACTTATAGCAGAGTTCTGGCTAATTACATAAAGCTAATAAATAATGAAAATGGCTTTAACACAGTGGGATAACCAGACAGCTTTGCAGCTGCTCTGCCACCTCAGGTCACACTAATCCAGAAACACGATAACCTTTGTTGCTTAGCTGTAGATAGCTGATACTGTGTATTATCCATGGGAAAAATAGCATTTTGGTGTAGCTTGTGGTGAAAATCCAGGACTGCATCACTCAATCAGTGTAAAACAATGCAACATATGTGCCAGATAAAGAGAGAAGCTTGAGCTGAGCTTATAAAGATGAAAGACTCCTCTAAAGTTCTCATCTAGATCCAGACTGTCCCTACTTTGGGAGCCATATCCTTATCTACAGGTTCCTACTGTCCAACACAAAATACCAAGGAAGTAAATAAAAAGCTGTGTAGCTCAAGTGCAGACACAAAACAAAATTCAACACAAAACACCAAGGAAGTAAATAAAAAGCTGTGTAGCTCACAAGTGTAGTGTCTTAGCATAAGTACATGACCTTTGCTTTCAGTTCAAATTCCTAACACTTCCTTTCTTCCTTCTTGTTTACAGGAAGCTTGGGAATACGTTCAGAAATGCAAAACAAATATGAGACCAAACCGAGGTTTTGTGAAACAGCTTTCAGATTGGGAGACCCAAATCTATGGAACCACAATCACAGACATCGCTGAACCAAATTATTGACAGGCAGCAAGGACAACAGCTGGCAGGGAATGGTGCTTTCCTGTCTGTTCAACACATGACCTACAGGTAGAAAGGGACTTGAACTATGTTTGAAAAACATCTTAACATTATAGAATAGTTTTCATCATTAGCAGGTATCATTTTGGGTCAAGTTGTAGAGACAAAAGGGAAACCTACTTGTGCTGTTGAAGATGGTAGTCTGGGGAAAGGAAGGCCAGAAGGATGCGGCCGCTTATTCACTACTTGTCTCTTTCATAAGCTAAGGTGTTTATTATAATCACATTATCAGCCATGCTCATTACCCCAGCTATGGGGAAATGATCAGAACTCTCTCTGAAAAAGTTTATTGATCCACAGTGAGTGATGGTTATTTGAGAGATGGACTACACCTGGATTCAGATGGAGAAACAGAATTTCCTCATTTCAGAAGACCCTCCATTCTGCACTATCTTTTCAGATCCTGGCAGACACCCAGATGCAGAAACAGCCTCTCACAGGCTTGCGGATGGCGTTGTATGGGGTCAGCCTGCTTAGCAGGACCTCATATATACCTTCTATTTACCTTTCTAATATAACAGTCCTTTCTTTTTAAGGCAGAGAACTTTGAAGGTTCTATGCTGTTGCATAAAATCTCAATTTCTGCTCTTTTAGCATTGTACCTTCTTTGTATTAATATCACAAAATAAAACATTACAGAGAATTCTCTAGGGCTCTCCTTGCACTCTGTGCTAGCAATGTTTCATTTCAGACCTTCTCCTCAAACTTGGAAGTCCAACATGGCTCTCTGGGGACAGCATCAGTCCTTACCCCCACATTCACATCTCAATCAAGCCTGCTGAGAAGTGCAAGCTTGGGGTGGAGGATACCCAGCCCCTGACCCTCAGCAAAGTGTCGGCAGTGCGAGCTGGGCGGGTAGGAAGAGCATTAAGGGCGCCCTGGTCCCTTCCAGAGCGGTTACCCTGGAAAACACCCCGAGGGGACCGGGACCTCGCGCTCCGCAGGAGGC
>VZSV01000144.1:877596-910731 GCA_013398735.1 Nothocercus julius
CGGCCCCTCGGCCGCCGACTGCCTGCGCGAGTGGCAGGAGCTGCAGGACGGCTACCAGCGCATACAGGTGGGCAGCTCGCGCGCTGTCGCGACACTGCGCTCTGTCGCGACAGCAGCCTCCCGGGCGGGTCCAGGTCTGCCCGGTTCCGCGGCTCGCGCTGCTGTCCCTGCCACAGCCCAGGCTTTCCGCGGGGGCTGCCCAGGGCGAGCTGGGCCCGGGGAGCTCCCCAGCTCCTCACGGGCCCCAGAGCGACCGTCCCCCCGGGGGCTCCCCACTGCCCAACACCTTCCTGCTCCCCTCAGCCTGGATCTGGCATCACGGAGGAGCCGGCCGGGAATGTGGGTCACAGTGCACCGGGGTGGCCCGTCCCCGACGTGTCCCCGAGCTGCCTGCTCTGCTGCTGGTCACCTGCCCCAGGCAGGAGACCCCCGGGCACTTGGGACCACCCGGGGGACATCCAGCGGCCGGGAAGGCGCCTGGGCCCCGCTGGGTTAGCGGAGATGGTGCCACCTGCTTTGTGTAATCGCGGCACGCTGGCTGCCTGCAGAACGTGGGCAGGGTTCAGCTCGCACACGGGTCACCCGAGGGAAAAGATTGGGCAACTGTCCCCTCGCTTGGTGCGGCCGCAGAGCACCACGTAAACCAGGCGCTTCCGCACTGGTTTCTCCCTCCCGCCAGCGAGGGGGCGAAGCGGATGGTGCTGTCGGCGCCAGCAGCTCTGTCCTGATCTGGGGCAAGGGAGCCTTGGAGGAACCCGCCGTGGTTGCTCCATTGGGGCCGCGTGGCCACAGCAGGGCACAGCACCGGCTCTGCGGATAGGATGGCTCCCCCTTCGGACAGGGCAGCCTGATCCGAGGCACCCACTCTCAGTTTGGCTGTTGGTCCAGGCTGTGGGGAACCCCCCACAGCCTCTAAAGGAGCTGTGGAAGAGCAGCAATCCCGAGCACCGTTCGCTGTCAGCTCCAGAGAGCAGCAGCAGAAGGTGACTTTGGATGGGAGCAAGGAAGCTTGACTGTCAAGCAGAGGACGTCCTGCCATGTATTGGGGCCATCAATCATTGCTGGGCGTACCTGGGACCTGTTCCCACTTCATTGCTGCTGTGCTGCCTGTCTCGGGAGGGAGAACAAGTTGTTTCCCTGCTTTGTGCCTTGTTTTCACCTTTCTCCTTTGGGAAAGGCTTTGAGATCTGCTGATAAAGTGCTTGATAAGGACCAGAGGTGAAAACTGCAAACCTCAAGGTCTAGTCCAAGGGTGGTTGTGAGCAGCACGCGCTATTCTTCTGCTAGAGACGGCATCCAGCCTGCTTGTGGTCACAGCAAGGTTGTTTTCCTTTGACTTTCACAAGAAGGAGCGTTCACATGGTGTGGTCTCCCCTTTCCTTTCTAAATATAGAGGAAGAATGGCAGCTCGGGTTACCCAGGTGCGGTTGGGTTACGGTGGCACACGGAGCTCGCCGGTTGACCATAACTCTGCTGTCAGTCCCCTTAGTGTATCTTACTGACAGGCTCCTTCCAGCATCCCACTTGGCACCTAGTGGGGGCGCTCCGGACGGATCCTGGATAAACCATGGCCTCTGGCAGAGAAAGGAGACGTTTCCCATCCCATGCCGGACAGCAGCAGTGAAAGCCAGCTCTCTCCATGTCAGCTTCACCTAGTGTGACCCAAGCCCCAGCTCACCTCACACAGGAGCGTTTTGGTCTCTGTCACTTCCCCTTTGCTGCAGCTGCTGCTTTCCCAACTGTGGGAGTGTCCCCAGGACAAGACTGTGCTCTAAGCTGCGCTTTTACAGCCTGAGCTTGAGGGTGGCCAAGTGCCCTGGCCTGTGGGCGCACGGTTGTGTGGCCAGACACTCGTCTGCCGCTCTCCAGTGCGCCCAGCCACCTCTGGCCACCCACCTATGTTTTTTAACCATTCTTTCTATTACCCAACCTGTTGTGCGTTGGATCACAGGAGCCTTCTGAGAGATGCATCGCTTTCATAGATTCAGTTTTCTACTAGGGAAGTTTCTGAGCAGCAGCAGAGCAGCCAGCACTGATCTGCCATGAGCTGGTTGTACTGGGCCTGTGACACTGAGGTCCCAGAGAGGATGGGGTTGGAGCAGTCAGACAAACCTCGTGTCTCTGGGGCCTTCCAGGAGTGCTGGCTGTGTGAGGTGGGAGGGTGCTGGGTGCTCTGCAGAAGACCTAAGGGCTGCTGAGCTCACACAAAGGCTGATGGCTGGCACGTGTGCCGGTCTGTCATTCCCAGGATAACCACAAGCTGTACAAACAGAAACTTGAGGAGTTGACCAAGCTCCAGGATGGCATCTCCAGCTCCATTGCACGTCAGAAGAAGAGGCTGAAGGAGCTGTCTATCTCCCTAAAAAAGTAAGTTGGTGCCCTGTGACAGCCCCTAGAACTAGGGTGCCTCAGGTGAGGAGAGGAGAGCAGCAAGGACAGAGCTCCAATATACATGTTAATGCAGTGTCGCTGGTAGCAGGGTCCTCTGGGGGCCTGGGCCTAACCCAGGGCTTCCTTGGGCTTTCCTTTCCTTTGCCCTGACTTGCTGTTCAAAGCTTGCAAGGCCTTTATGGTGCTTAAATCAAATCCCCTCTTGCCCAAAGCTCTCTCTGTTGCTGTTCAAGGCTGAGAAGACCTGTCTGTCTCCCCTCACTTTGATCCTGCTTCCTTGAAGGAATGTCCCAGAGTGACAAGACATCTGCTAGTCCTGCAGTTGGAGTTCCAGACTTGTCCCCAGCTCGTCTTTCTTGACCTTGGGGTGCCTTGTCTGAGAGGTGGTCACGTACCAAGCGCATGTGTTGCTTTCATCACGGTGGCTGTCCTGATGCCAGTGCCTGTGTTTCTTCCCCAGATGCAAGGCCCATGTGAGTCCTGAACAGGAGGAATTCATCCAAGAGACTCAGAGCCTCATAAAAGAGAGGCAGAATGTCTTCTTTGAGATGGAGGCCTACCTGCCAAAGAAGAATGGGTAAGAGATGCCTCGTGTCTGGATCTCTTTCCTGCCTCTGCCTTTTTCCTGGGGGGAATCAGGACTGCCAGGGTCTTGTGATGCTCCCACAGCTGCCCCCTGTCAGAGCAGCTCCTGGGAGGACGGATAGCTGGGAGTGAGCTGCAGGCCTTGAAGAGACAGATCCTTCCCCTCACCACTGGAGAAAGCTTTAGTTTTCCTCTCAGGAGGGTGAAAGCTTTGGGGATGTGTAGGACAAAGTCCCTGGGTGAAGGTAGCTGCTGAAACACCACTTCCTTCCTCCACGTGCCTGCAGCTGTAACACTGCAGGGCACAAACCTGCCTGTGCTGCTGCTATTGGCTGGTGTCGCAGCTGTGCTGTGCTCAGCACAGGCTCCCCTGGAGGGTGCCTGGACAGGAGCCAGGCTGATTCTCTGCAGAGCCATCCTCATCTCCCCCTCTTTGGGCCTGCCCATAGTCATGCCAGGCACTTACAGCCTTCACCCGCACTTGGACTGCGGCTGAACCCCGGCGAACACCCCCATGCCTGCAGGAGACGGGGACCGTGCCCTTCCTGCACGCCCTTGGGATGAAATGCCAGGGTGTTTGTACCAGTCACGGGGCCTGGCAGCTCCAAGTGGAAAACAGCTGGGTGCTCATTTCCGTGGTGTCACTGCAGAGCATCAGCAGTGCTGGGCTGGCCATCACCAGCACAATCTGTGGGGAAATATGTGACAGCTCCATCTTGTGTTCGCGGCAGGACTGCCAGGCGCGCGGCCAGCTCCTGGGAGATGCCTGTCCTAGTGCCTCTGCTCTCTCTGCAGGTTGTACTTGAGTCTGGTGCTTGGGAACGTGAACGTCACACTACTCAGCAAGCAGGCTAAGTACGGTGCTCTTGTCACTGCTGCCACGTGCTCTGAGGTGGTTTGGGATCTCCTTGTCACCAGGAAACAGTAATGCTTCCCAAGCTGAACTGCAGGCACAGATGTGTGGCTGCTTGATATACCTTGCATAGGTCCCTTTTCAGGGCTGTCGAGTTCCTCATTTTCCAGAACCAGCCCAGTTTTTACTTCCCCGTTGGAGTCCTGCAACCCAGCTAGGACCTAATGAGCCAAATAGGACCAAAGTCACGGCCTCCCCATGAAGATGCCCTTCCTGTCCCTTTGGCCGGCCACCAAGTTGTCCTGACTGTGGGGTTACCTCAATGTCTCTCACCTGCATGAAAGCCAGAGTAGTTTGTTCTCCTCTCAGAAGTGTCCTGGTGATGAGGGTTTTCCTGAGCATATTCCAGAGCCACTTTGCAGACTTTTGTCCAGACTGGTGGGACAGGAGGATGGAGGCCTTTGGCCTTGCTTCCAGCCTGTCCTTGTGTTTCCCTGCAGGTTTGCGTATAAAGATGAGTACGAAAAGTTCAAGCTCTACCTCACCATTATCCTGCTCGTCTTGTCCTTCTCCTGCCGGTTCCTCCTCAATTCCAGGTGAGGCTGGCTTGGATGCTCTCCCCAGGTGCAGAGATCTCCTCTCAGGGCCTCCGTGTCCTCATCTTTGCTTCGGAATGGCCCAGAGCACCACTAGAGCTTAAAAGCCAGAGCTCAACTGAAGATGCTGGCAAAATAACTGGATAATCAGGTCTCGCCAGCTTAGCCACCCCCCCTTAGAGGGGCAGCAGCCTCTGTGGTTACTGCAGCCTGACTGGGGTGGTGGTAGATGGTGCGAGAAGCAGCTTTCTGGGCAAAGACTTGTTTGGGGCACCCCACTGGGTGATTAAATGTCCTCTAGTAGTTGCTGACTTGGTGCCTGTGCCCAGCAATCTGTGCATTGTGGCTCCAGTGCCTCCTTTTCACCCTCCCTTTGCTCCATGCCAGGGTGACAGATGCTGTCTTTAACTTCCTCCTGGTGTGGTACTACTGCACTCTCACCATCCGGGAGAGCATCTTGATCAACAACGGATCCAAGTGAGTCCTTCAGGTGCTCCAGGAGGGTGCGGGCAGTGAGTTAGTCCTTCTCTCCAAGACTGGGGAGTTCAAACCCTTCGTGTAGGCCTAGGCTTGCCAAGGGAGCGGCTGCAAGAACCTCCTACTCAGGGTGTGTAGCAAACCCTGGTTATCGGCTGTACACACTGGCCTGGCCCTTACAGGGCGGCTGCTGAGGTGGGAGGGCTGGATGAACTCGCTGCCCGGGAGGAGAAGCAGAGGAGAAACTGCCCCAGCTCCTAGGAGCCTCCTGGACTGGAGGCCAGGGAGCTGGAGAGCTTGGCCAGCTCTCCTGCTTGGTGTCTGTTCATGACCCCTTGCCTGTGTCTGCCTTCCAGAATCAAAGGCTGGTGGGTTTTCCATCACTACGTCTCTACTTTCCTCTCAGGTGTCATGCTGACTTGGTAAGTCTGTGTGTCCTCATGTCCTGCCTGGATGTCCCAGGCTGCTTTTCTTACCTCCTTTGCAGTTTGGAGACAGCTCTTGCTTGTAGAAACTCCTGCCTACAAAGGCCAGCTCAGATTAAGCAGCCTTTCTATAGGTATCCTAATCCATAGCTGTATTGGTGCTTTTTGGACCTGGTTGTCTTTAGTCCAAGGTCTTTGGACCTGGACCATCTGCTTTGTACATTCCTCACTAACAAACAACCCTAAACAAAACAACTATCGGCACCTTTGCAAGACAGGCAGCACCCAGCTGGTCAGGAAACATGGTGCCTTGTGCTGCAGTTCTTGTCCAAGGACTACTGCAGTTGTTGTCCAAGGACTGCTGCTGCATTTTCCTGACTGCTGTAGTGGCAGCCCTTGATCTTCACCTCCCCAAACGATGCCCGAGACTGGGCACCATCCCTCTGACTTGCTGCGAAAGCCTTTTGACGAGGTCTTCCATAACCACAGTGGACCAGATGGGTTGCAATGCGGTGCCTGAATTCAGGGAGTCCCAATTTGGTGGGGGCTGGGTTGAGCCAGCAGCGCTGCTACCCCAGCATGGGGCAGGCAAGGACTTGGCCTCGTATCCCTCAACCACTGTCGTCTCTCCTTAGGCCAGATGGGGTCATGTACCAGATGTTCAGGAACCAGTTCCTCTCCTTCTCCATGTATCAGAGTAAGTGCTGACCTCTCTGCAACCTGTAGTGCCAACCTTGCTTGCCTGGCTCCAGAGTCCATGTAGAAAATCAGCTTTAGTCGCCCACAGCTCCCTGCTTGTCTGGGTTTTTCCTTGGCCCTTTTCCTGCTCTCTACCTCCATGGGGGTAGGACCATCTATCTACCCAGAGCCACCCCAGAGGTGGGCCTGGGTCTTGGCACATCCTGAGTGCAGCTGCTCTCCCTGCAGGTTTTGTGCAGTTCCTCCAGTACTACTATCAGAGCGGGTGCTTGTATCGGCTCCGAGCGCTGGGCGAGCGGCACAACATGGATCTCACTGTGGGTAAGCCTGGCTTTGCCTCTGCTCCCGGGCCTGTGCGCACTGTTCCCTCCCAGCACCAGACAAGGTGCTAAGTTAAAATAGGAGCTCTAGCATCTGTTAAAGGCAAGGGTAGCTACCTGAGGACACAAAATACCAGCAAGAGATATGGCTCCTGGTATCTGAGCTTCTCCCAGGAAGCTGCTTTACAGATAGGAATCTTCCCTCTGATGCCCTAGATGCTTTTTGTGGGCTCTCCCCTCCTGTCCGCAGCAGCACCAAGTGCTGGGGCTGAGCCTACAGGGCCACCAGCCCCCGCAGTCCCTGGGGCACATAGCGAATGGTGCCAGGTGAGGGTATCTTCACTAGAGCATCTTCCTCAGGAGGAATTCAGGCTAGACTATGGAGCCAGCAACATGGCCAGAGGCCACCCCACGCTCCCTGTGGCACAAATACCCACGGAGAGGCTGCGTTAGCCTCATCCAGGCACAGCACGGCCACTAAACCTCCCTGCCTCTTCCCTTAGGAGCTTGGCTCTGACTGGTCCCCAGCTTACAGTGCATTTTTAGGTCTCCATTCAAATCTTCTTTCTTTGCAGAGGGCTTCCAGTCCTGGATGTGGAGGGGCCTCACGTTCCTACTTCCTTTCCTCTTCTTCGGGCAGGTAAGTGTGAACCGCTCCCTGCAGGTCCCCTAAGGAAGGCCAGAGCTCCAGCTGGGAGCTGGGCTGTACAGTGGTCCCTGCTGCGTGTGGCCACCAGAACATCAAACAGGGTTCACTGCCTGCTGCAGACTTGTGATACAGATGCTGGAGGCAAGGAAAATGCTTTGAAAAGAGGAGTCCTCAAAGGAGCTTTCTCCTCTAGAGCACCCACCTGCACAAAACTTGCCTTAGCGAGAAGGGGGAGGCCCTGGGTGCCTCAGCACCTCAGCTCTGCTGGGGGAGCTGAAGTGCTGTGTGAAACACAACGAAGGGGCTGACTGCAGGGCCATTGCCAAAACCCCTCTGAACTGGGGCTCTTGAGCTGCTGCTGAAGGTCCAACTCCTCCTAGTCAGATGATTTAGGCTAATGGACAAAAGCGGTAGATTGGTCTGTGGCTTTCTCCAGCGTGCAGGGCTGGAATGACCCTCTCGGAAGGCCCTGGATGGGGTTTCACTGTGTGCTGGCTCCCTGGGAGAGCTGCAGGGGTTGTGGCTGGGGAAAGCAGCTGGCTGAACCTTGGGTTAGCTGAGGCACAGCAGCTCAGGGCCGCTGAAGATGGAAACTCTTCTGTCCCATGCAGTTTTGGCAGCTTTACAATGCCATCACCCTCTTCCGCCTGATGCAGCACCCGGAGTGCAAGGAGTGGCAGGTACGTCGGGACCCGCAGCTTGGGACCTCCTGGACAGGGGAAGGGCCGCAGGTCCCTCCTGCTGACCTGTGCCTTTGTGCTCCTGCAGGTGCTCATGTGCGGCCTCCCTTTTTTCATCCTCTTCCTCGGGAACTTCTTTACCACCCTCCGCGTTGTCCACCAGAAGTTTCAGAACCAGAACAAAGACACAAAGCAGAAGTGAAGGGAGGCAGCGTGGGGGCCAAGAGGGTTTCCCCTCCCCATCTCCAGCTCCTCTTGCCTCGATGCCGTCCAGATTCCGGCGGCTCTCGCCCCATTCCTTCGAAGCGGGTTTGCCTGGACATGGGACAGAACTCAGGGCCTGCTAGCGAACAGCCAGCGTGTGCCCGAGACGCTCACCTGGAGACAGGAACATGTGGCACCTCCTGTCCCCTCTGCCTCCCTCCTCCCGGATAAACGGGCCGCCTGGGACAGCTGCTTCCCTTCTCTTTGTCCTGAAGACGTTTTGGGGGATGGTTCCCTCTTTCAGCCTCCTCCTTCCTCAGCCCTGCAGCGTGTAGGTGACGGCGGAGGCAGACGAGGCCTGTTCTTGTCCCAGCAGGTGTGAGCCCCAGCAGCTCCCCGCTGGCGCTCGGAGCACTGTACCCAGCTCCTCCTCTCCGGCCCGGCGCAGCGGGGCTGGGGTGGAGGAGCCCTTCTGGACAAGTGCTCGGCTGAGGCCTGGCTGTTCCACCCGCAGCACCGGCGGTGGGTGGGAGCAGCTGGAGTCCTGCCCAGGCTGCATCTGGTCTTGCATCGTAAGAGGATGCACACAGGAAAAATAAAGGGAAGGTGCTTCCTTGCTGCGTTGGGTCTGCACAGCCCTGCTCTGCAGCCACAGCCCCCTCGCCGTGCGCCCAGGCCCCTGGCTCCAAAGGGAAGGAGGGCAGAGGAGCAGCTCCAGGGCAAGGTGCTCCTGAGCAGGGTGCAGGGGGAGGGTTTAATGAAGCCGCAGCAGGAGCTGCCCAGCTCTGGGGGAGCCCCAGCCTGTGGCACGGGCACTGGCCACAGCTTCACGTGCAAAAGCAGCTGCAGGGCAGGACGTCCCTCCAGAACCTGCAGGGAGAAGCCCTAGACTTCAGGGAGACTCCTGAGAACTTGGGAACAAAACATTTCACTCTAGAGCTGTCTGACCTGCCCTAAGGTTCTGCCTACGCTCCTCAACCTGCCCTCACATGTGCCCACTACAGGGCTGTTCCCACCGCCCTGGCCACGCTCAGCACCCCAGGGTCGGAGATGTCCCCAACACCCAGCCCAGGCCCCAGGTGCAGCCGGGTGGGGGAGGTCTCCCCGTGCAAGGGGGCTGCCGGCCGGCAGCGCTTGCTTCGCCCTCTCCCCTCTAGCCATGCAGCAGGACAGCAAGGCAGGAAGCAACCTACAGAAACAGTGTTTTTATTCCAAGGGCAAACTCTATTTAAATAATTTACAGTCATTGGATAGTCTGGAAGTTTTTTTTTTCCATGATTAAATCACAAAGATGTTAAAATAAAAACAGTATTTTAAAAATGACCGTACACAGCACGATGGAGGGGCTGGGCACAGGGGAGCTGCCAGCTGCAGGGCCTGGGGGGAGCGAGCAGGGGCCTGCAGACAGTGAGCACCTAGAGCAGCAGGTCCCTGCTGGCGGGGACAGGAGCCGTCTTCCCTCCACGCTGGAGCTGGGGGAGGCAGCAGGGGAAGGGGCGCCTGAAGGGTCCAGGCAGGCCCTGGCTCAAGGACTAGGAACTTGCTCCCTGTTCCTGGGAGCAGCACTTGCTGGGAAGAGCAGAGGTGCAGCTGTTGGGGGCAGTTCTGCACGCCCTACCAGAGCCCCCAGCACAGCTGGAGCAGGAGTCTCCTCCGGCTGGAGCAGAGCAGGGGCCGCAGCTCCCTCCCAGCAGGGCCATTGGTCACCGAGAACAGGGAGCTCTTGGGCAGCCCCAGAGAAGGCTCAAAGCTCCGGCCGAGGAGCCCTCGCTGCCCTGGGCACTGAGCTTGTGGGCAGGGGCTGCCTGGCTCCTACACCCCTCTGCCCGGCCCAGGAGTGCCGGGGTGAAGCAAGGCCACGTGCACATGGAAAGACCCAGGGCTCCTCCAGCGCTGTCTGTTCCTCCCACCCCCTTCCCTGCCCAACAGCAGCCGTGTCACTGACCCCAAAGAACAGGTTGGGACCATGAGATGCTCCCTTGGGTGCCAAGCACTACCCAGACAGCAGCCTTAGCCACCTCATGGCCCTCTCAACCCCTTCTGCCTCCCAGGGATACGCACGCCACGGGGACAAATGCCAGCTGCTCCATCCCCAGCCTGCCCTGGGGGGCTGCTGCAGCCATCAAGCCCAGAGCAGAGGTGTTGA
Source organism: Nothocercus julius (assembly GCA_013398735.1). Taxonomy (NCBI): domain Eukaryota; kingdom Metazoa; phylum Chordata; class Aves; order Tinamiformes; family Tinamidae; genus Nothocercus; species Nothocercus julius. The sequence goes on from VZSV01000144.1 coordinate 887,622, forward strand.
GGGTGACACCGGGGTAGCTGTGGGGTGGGGATGACGTGGTCACCCACAAGTGGGGTGGCCGGGCAGGCACCTTTCATCTCCTGTGGGCCCCACACCCGAGGACCTGTCCTCTCCCTGGCCCTGCCAGCCCTGCTCTTAGCTCCAGACGTCCAAAGAGTAGCGGCCCTTGGTCATCAGTTTCTTTACATAGTCCACGGCCTGGGGCTGGCTCATGTTCCCGAACTCGGCCACGATCTCGTAAAAGGCGTTCTGCACGTCCCGGGCCATGTTGCGAGCGTCGCTGGAAACAGAGAGGACTGTGAGCAAAGAGAGCAGACGAGGCTCTTGCCCCGGCCTCCCGGCAGCAGCCCCGATCCCTGCCTGGGTCACTGCCACCTCACCCAGGAGCTGCAAATGGATCCCAAAGGGCTCGAGCCTGTTCCTCATGCAGCACGGGGGCAACCACAGAGCTCAGGCCACGCAGGGTGGCCCAAGCAGATTTTGAGGCTGAATGACCTGTCCTTACAGGCACCGTGTTGGGCATGAGGGGATCTGGCGCTCACAGCACTGGAGAAGCCCAGGGAGATACGGTCACCCAGTCCTACGTACCGGGCTGGCCCATGTCTCTGCAGGCTCCCCTACAGGGAGGGCCACTTGGGACACTGCCGGGGCTGCCTTTCAGCAGCCGCCTCCTCCTAGGCAGTTCCCACCCTCCTCAGTGTTTCCCAATCAGCCCTAATTATGCCCAAGTACCACTTTATATCGGAGTCCGCCCTCCCACTCCTGTCCTTCTACCCCAGCACGGCAGGGCTGGGTTGTCTCTGCCAGGGCACAGGTGGTACCGGATACCAGGGGCTATGCAAGGACTGCTACAACAGAGCCAGCAGGGACAGACGAAATGGGGCTGCTCCCCCTCACTCAGCAGGGAGGGAGGGGACGTGCCTGGGGGTGGCTACCACAGAGCAGCCAGGCTGTGGCAACACAGTGACAAAGCTCTGGCTGTCTCTGAACATCCACACGTGGATGGTTCATTTGGCCCAGCCCCATCCCAGCGGCTGCTCTCCACCCCCTGGCCCACAGCGAGCGTAACTCTAACACACGCTGCGAAGCAAGAGGGCAAACCAGGTCTCACACATTTTCTTTAGAGAACCGGAGCAGCTTACAAGTCCCTTTCCTGTTGCTGGACTTACCCACAGACATAGATATGAGCATTTCCCTCATTAAGCAGCTTCCAGACATTTTCCTTGTTCTTCCTCAGTAAGTGCTGGACATAAACCTGGCAGGGAACAAGGTGGGTGAGGTAACAGGGGCAGAGCTTCCAGCACCACTGAGCTCAGCCTTGGGCAAGGGAAGGGAAGCCAAAGCCAGGCTCAAAACTTGCCTTCCCCATACAGCTCCACCAGACAGTGGAGGAACTGGGTGCTCCTGGGCTACCACGAGCCTTCCCTAACAAGAAAGGCCCAGCTGGGAAGTCCCAGCTCTCCAAGCCTTTTATTCACCCTGGGAGCGATGCTTAGCAGCATAAGCAACAGAATGGGGGACTTGAGTGGTACCTTCTCAGCCTGGTCCCTGGAGAAGGCGACATTGAGCTGGGTGAGGAGTCCGTCCTGATGGAAGCGAGCGAGCTCCTCGCGGTACAGGTAGTCCTCATTCGCGTGGCGGCAGCCGTAGTAAAGCACCGTCTCACCAACGTCTTTGCCTGCAGTCACACAACACCCATGAGGGCTGCAGCTCCTGCCCTGCCCTCTCCACCCCTCCGTCCTCTGCGGCGGCGCTGGGCCCAGGGGCAGTTTCTGTGCACTCACCTTGCTGCTTCAGCCAGGCCCGCTCTTGTATGAAGCCCATGAAGGGGGCTATGCCAGTCCCCGGCCCGATCATGATGACAGGCGTGCTGGGTTTGAAGGGCAGGCGGAACTGCGACTTCCTCACGTACATTGGCACCAGGGACTTGCTCCTGTTCTCATCAGGCACTTTGTTCTTGAGCCAGTTGGTAGCCACCCCCTTGTTCAGGCGTCCCGTCTTGGTCTCGTACTCCACGGTCACAGCACAGATGTGGATGGCATTGGGGTGAACCTGCCCAGAAGCAAAGTCAGGATGAGGGAGACAGTGAACCCCAGCTGAGGTACTCAACAGTCCCCCATGTTCAGTGACGGGGAAACGTTTAATCTAACGTCAACACCAGGACAGCTAATCTTCCCCTGGAGATCAAACCTCCAAATGTGTCCAGCACAGGAGGTCCTGTCTTGTTCCTCAGCTTCCCCGGGTATGGCCACAGAGTAAAGGACAAATCCTGGCCACTTAGTACACCATCACCTTGCTTCCAAGTCCTGAAAACAAGGTGGATGGCAGAGGAGAGCTGGACTGCAGGGAGGGTGATGGTATCGGGCACTGCCCACTGTGACATGTGACACCATCTCCCTGTGCAGGTCCCACAGAAGTTGGGATAGCCCCTTTCTCATGCATGGAAGCAAGCAGAACTTCCCTCCTCCCAGAAAAGATTTCTAGGAGAAACTCCCAATGTCCTGCCCCCAGCTGTCAGCGGACCCCATGACCCTGAGGAGCTGCAGACAAAAATGGTTTCTCATCAGCAGCAGTGCCCCTGGGAAGCGAGGCCTTTCCGCGGGCCTGGCAGAGGTTCCCCAGCGGAGCGGGGCCGCAGCGGCCTCACCTTGGAGGAGGAGGCGATGGAGTAGTAGCGGGCCTGCAGGCGGGGCAGGAGCTCGCACAAGTGGTCGATGGGCGGCTGCAGGGAGGGCAAGTCCTGCAGGATGGCCAGGATATTCCTCCGGGCCTCCACCACCCAGCTGAGGTAGAGAGCCTGCGGGCAAGGAGGGCACACATGTGATAACGTCCCTGTGTGACTGGAAACGCTCCCTTCAGCTCTCCAAGCGCGCAGCTCGACAACTTTGGATTCCTTTTGGGAATCCCACAGCACCTAGGCCCAGCACCCAGTTCAACCCAGCAACTTCGCCAGGAAAGCTGCAGCTCCCACCTTCCCCTCAGCAGCAGATGATGCCATTTTGCGGAGGTGCTCCTGCTCGCCAGGGTCCGTGGCATATTGAGCCAGCTCGTACAAGACATTGGTGCGAGGCGGATTGGTGATGTCCAGGTAGTACGTAAGGGCTGTACGGTAGGACGTGGGGCAGGGGAAGGGATGTTTCTTATTGGATTCCTCTGGAGAAGGAAGAGAGAGAGAGACAGTCAGCAATTGCATCCCGTTATCTTGGAGATTTCATGCCAACAACTACATGCAGGAGAATCTGTGAAAGATAGAGCAGGGAAACGGCTTTGGAGAGGATGGCTGAACTGGCCTGTTGGCCAAAGCCCTGACCACTCAGCCATCCCACATGGAGGAAGCATCAGCACAGGCCACCTCCCTCTCCAGAGGGCTGCATCTCCCAATAGCCCTTTCCTTTCTGTTTTACACATGTTGTCTGACAGGTTATCAACAACAACAAAAAAAAACACCATGCTCCCTCATGGGATGTCTCTGCCCAAGATAGGCATGCATGCTGCAAACGGACAGGGCTTCGTTCATCATCATCATCCTTTTTACAAGGCTGGCAACAGACATTCAGACTAGGGCAGCAATACTGCACCTCATCCAAAAACACAAGTGTTAAGAACAGAACTGCCTGCACATCACAGTCTTCCCACTGACATGTCTTGCTCCAAGGCTGTCAGCTCCACGCACGGCAATGCCCTGTTTTTTTTCTTCCCGTCTCCCAGAGAAAGTCACGCTGCTCAGGGACACTTTGGGAAGGCGATCCAGAAGGCAGGGCCTAGAAGATAGCATATCTTGGACCCTGGAGTTCAGGCAGAGATAGGGAACAAGTTTCCAGGGACAGCGCTCGGCACAGAGGCGGCCAGCAAACTCCCAGGCCAAGCAAGCAGACAGTTTTGGATGATTATTTTGGCCTCAGCCTCTTATGCTTTCTTCAGATCTGGCCTCCAGTGCCCTTTGCCTCCTTTAGCGATTGACACTTGTGCTCACAGAGTTCTTGAGAAGGATAAATGCCAGCAATCAAAACTCAAGCCATTCAGTTTAGCAATCATGATGTACAGGAATGAGTGTGTGAAGCCGGACAGCCTGCGACACTGCACAGACCTCAACACTGCATTAAAACCAAGGAGTTCCTCTCCAGAAACAAGAGCTCATCTCTCAAGCTAACAGGCCTCTGATGTCTCAGGTTGGGCATCACTCTTCTCATATGGCAGTAAGATGGGTGTCAGCTGCCATCTCCCTCCTACACTGGGAATATCATCCAAGAATGTCTCTCTTGGACAAAGAGCCTAAGTCAGCAATTGCATCCTGTTATCTTAGAGATTTCTTGGACGGTATCTTAGAGATATCGTCTAAGAAAGGCACTGAAAAAAAAAAATCTCTATCCTGGCAGTTCAGCAGTGGGTTGAACAGCAAGAAACCAGTGCCTAGTCAAGGGACTGAATAACAGTCTCTGAAAGGAAGGTCTCTGCTGAGCTTGAGGTTGCTGTGGCTAAGGGGAGAGCTGGCGGGCTGGTGCTCTGTAATTAGGAGTGTGTTGTTACATAATTTGGTCTTGAATACACAGCCCAAACAAGTTTCGTAACTGACCCACTTCAGTTGGTTCTCGGCAAGCAGGCTCCGTGTCAAAGCTGCTAACGTAGCCCCAAATTCAGAGCGGTGCTGGGAAGTTTCTTTGACAGGAGATGCCCTATGAGATCTAACCCCTTCTCTGGTGGGAAGGGCAGATGCCTCAACTGAAGGAGAGCTGGTGATGCTCATGAGTGATCCATCCTACTCACCGTCCAAATTATTTAGGGACATGATTGTATCCAGATCCGCATGCAGAATCTCACCAATCTGATTCACCAGCGAGGAGTCATTGGCTGGGTACACAGCCACATGGTCCCCAGACTCATACCTGGCATGAGAGCAAGAGGAGAGGACTGAAACACCAGAGCACTTCTCATCCACACCAAGCCCAAACTGTCCAGCTAGACAACAAGTGGGTCATACAACAGACGGCTGAGATCTGAGCTGCTGCACAACTCCTGCAGAAGCAGGGACCCCAAAGAGCAGTAGACAAAGCAGTAGAGCATTGCCGTGGAATTATGGTTTCCAAGATCCAGGTCATTCACAGGGAAACTCTGAGGTAAAGTCAGTTTTGCCAGAGACTTCAATGAGGTCAAGTGTCCAACAGGAAGAGGCCAACTCCCCAGTCAGTAAGTGGCAAAAATCTCTGCCCAAAACCTCTTCAGTAGTTTCTTTATCGACCACCGTAGGCTTATGGCTTTCTCACAAGCACGCAGAAGAATTTACGCCAGTAGGAGGTTTTCCAAGACCACGATCCACTGTTTCCCCCATACCCAGTACAGCCAGACAAGCAAATCCAAACATCAACCACCACTGATTCTCCCTTCTCTCATAACACCTCTGCTCCCCCTGCTCCCCTCATTCTCAGACAGCTCCTAGAGAATTCCTGCTGCTGGGAATACTCAAGTATGACAGATCGGCAATCTGGCCCTGGAGAGGCCCAGGGCAGCTAGCTGGTATTTCCATACCCAAGAACTGGGAGAGGTCCTGATATGCAGTACAGAAGCCTGGTGTGGCAGGGAACTGTGAAAACTAGGTCCCCCTAGAAGGGTTCAGCAAGGGCAGCGGTACATCCATGCTCTTGGTTTCTTGTACAACCTGCCCCCTCTGGAAAAAAATGGCCCAGTCTTCCTTACGAAAATACCTGATTTTGGAATTGGAGATATCCAGCTCCAGGTGCATAAGGTGTCGCTCTCCACCCTCATTCAGCTTGCGGTTCACTGTAACTGGGGCCAGGAAAGGATTCTTGGCATCGAATGGGCTGGAAAGACAAGGAAAGACAAGGACCTTTGGGGTTACAGAGAGCTGTTTTTATCCAGGCACACTTGCCCTGTCACCAGGGCAGGCCCACCCATTTTGGGCACGGTGTCCTCATGATCATGTTTCAAAGTCCACCAAAGGAAAATCTGAATCCTGAGCCTCCTGTGACCCACTAGCAGAAAAACAAGTATTTTGCTTCTAAGCACAGCCCAGCAGCTGACAGCTTCTGCCCCATTAAGAACAAAAGATGCAATAGTCAGTTAGAGGGAATATCACATCTCAAAACAATATTTCAGGGTGCAGCTTATTTACATAATCAGTATCCTCACTGCCATGCCACAAGCAATCATCATGTTAGTGACCCTCTGGAGGAGAAAAATCTATGATTGACCTTAAGAAACAGACCGTGCAATCTAAAGATCTTACCAGCCAAACAGGGAGAGAGAATGAGGCCACTGAGGCCCTGAAAGGGAGAAGCAATCATCTCCCCTCCCACCAATACTAATGTGAAGGGATTAAAATAAGTCCGCAAAACAAGGCATGTGAACACATCTGCCTTCTCAACACTAATGATTCATTAATTAGGGAACCCCTGAGAGGTCTTAAGAGGATCTGAACCCCTTCTCTTGGGCAGGGATCTGCTAGATGTCTGTCTGCTTCATACAAACAGCACTGGCTGCACAATATGTGTCATCAGAAGCGTCAAGGACTCCACCACCCAAAGACTGGCCCAGGGCCGCGTGGTACTCACGGCTTCTGGGTCTCGTAGCTCTTGAGACGGCCCATCTCGCCGGTGTAGACCTTGTTCATGTTCATGTCTGTGTGCACCACCAGCTCATACTGGCGGATGCTGCAAGAGTTAGGGGGAGAGGAGAGAGAAAAACATCAAACCAGAAATCGCAAGTAGGGATCATCACTTGCTCTGCTGGATTTGCTACAGTTCAAGCAAACACCACAACACTCCCTTCACTCCTCCCTACGGATACTAGGGCACTCCTAGGTACTAGGAAACAGGCTAAATTAGAGACCCCAGCGATGACAAAGTCCAAAAGGTGAGGAACCACCATCTTTGCTGGGAGCACTGCTAACCAGCAGAACATAGGAACCAAACTCAACACACTGCCCATTCAAAACATGAATCCAGAGCTGTATTTAAACTCACACCAGGACAAACTTAGTCCAAACAGCCCTGCTCACTGATCTACCCCATGTGTGCCCTCTCAAGCCCGAAAAGGGAAGCAGCACACAGGAAAGGGGACAGCAGTTCAGGGGTGATGGACAGCTGCCAGTCAATGGTGGCTGATCTGATCTCTGCCCCCAAGAGAACCCACTCCCACACTGACCTGGACTCTTCTCCTGTAGCCTCCACCCCAAAGTGCTCACACACTGCTGGCCAGAACTGCTCTCGCCACGTGATGAAGTCTTCTTCCAGGCTATTCAGGACAAAAGACAGATTCAATAACTTTGCCCAGGGAGAAGAAAAGGGTATTCCCAATGGAACGATGAGATCCCTAAGGACTTCCTCCTTTAATGTGGTATTTGTCCTTGTACACAGGTAGTTTTGGTACTTCCATATGCCCATGGATCACCAGGAGAACACCTTAAGTGTACAGGAGGGAATCGCTGCTACAGCAGCCACCCTTTGCTCCACCAGGTCAGGCTTGGTTATTAAGGCTTGGTCTTCACCCAGCTCAGCTCCCTCTTGTCCACTCCTGGCACTGTCTGCAGCCACCTCTCTAAACAGGAGGTTCAGCCTGGCAAAGCTTATTTTCCTGGGCACAGAGCCTCCCACAAAAAAAAAAAAAAAAAAAGAAAAAAAAGAAAAAATCTCTGACTTTCAGCCCTTAGATGCAAAATCATAGGCTGATGTAATTTCAAGCTGGTGCTAATGTCATGTTCAAGGGGAACATACAGATACCCAGAAAAATCAGTATCAGAACTGGAAAACTGTCACAAAACAAACAGCTCATGAGGAGACAGAGTTTGCCTCCTCCACAGGGACAGATGAACTTACCCATGTGGAACAGGTTAGAAAGGGAGCTGCAGCAGGGCAAAGGCAGCACAGGCTGCGAAGCTTTGCTGAACACAACTGCAGTCTTTTAAAGCAAATTGGGATTCCACCAGATTCAAGATCCCCCATAACATTCCAGATGCAAAGGGATCAGGTTTGTCTTTGTGGGAGCAAGAGCAAGCAGAGGCATCGTCAGAGACACATCTGCACCCTACTGAGTTCACATCTGCCTTAATTCAAGCAGTAGAGCCAATTCCCTGCCAAGGGCCCTTCAACATCAGCCAACTGGACCATCCCTTCAAGCTACTCACTTGCCATCATCATCTCCCTGTCCAAGTTCAAAGATGCGCTGAGCTCCTAGCTCCTCCAATCTCTTGTCCACATACTGTCCCATAGCATTGAAGTGCTCGTAGGTCTTGTTCCCCAGCCCAAACACCTGGAAGAAAAGACTGACCAATGTGGATGATCGGGGACTGGGCTTCTCCCCTCCTCTAGTCAGTACCACCTAGCAGAAGATGCTGAAGAAAGAACTTACAAGAGATGGATCAAAATTCCCCTGATCCCCATCAGTGATTTGGGAAGTTTCTTGGCAAGAACTTACTACTGAGTTTGCACAAGAGTTCCAAGACAGTGTCTAGTCACCACCACCTCCCAGGAGGCACAACTCATGTATACCAACAAGATGTACACACAAGAACTGCCTGCACTCTCTTTCCTAAGAAACAAAAAGTACCTGGATTTTCTGGACACCAGTTGCTGACCCTTCCCTTCCACACACCACTCAACAAATGTTTTCTGCTTGCATTAGAGCGAGCAGCTCAGCATCTCCAGCAGTGGGCTTTCTCCTCATTTCTAATTGAGATGCTGCCTAAGGAATTTGGCTGGGTTTAGGTGGGGTGGCTGTATCTCAGCCAATTATTCAATTCAGCACAGAAAAAGAGCTGCACACTCCAAGGGATTTAATTTGTGGAAGATCTGGCCAAGGGCTGCTCAATTAGCTTGTGAACAGCAGCAGCAGCCTGTAACTCATTTACAGGCGTCACATCCAAAGCCTGCTGGGCTGTCTGTGGCAAAACACCAGCAAACCCTTATGATTTAGGGAGTGGAGAGAGCACTCCAACAGCTGTATTTAAAGCCCCAAGACACGTTTGCAAACATCCATGCAGCTTGTACAGGAAGACTACAGGGACTGTATCCAACACACCATGTTGGGCCTTTACCCAAGTCACACTTAAGCGTGGTGGAAGGCTTTGACTTTCCTGCCCAAATGCAGCATAAGCCAGAATCAAGCAGCTTACCGCAAAGCGGAGACCTGACAAGTCCGCATCGGTCTCCTGCAGCCAGTCGTAGAAGTCCTGGGCGTTGTCTGTAGGATCTCCCTCACCGTACGTGGCCATGCAGAACACTGCTAAGGACTTGTCAATCTCAGAGAGGCGACTCAGGTCAGACTGGAACCAGAGCAAAGAATAAACCCTCAGGGATCCCAGAACATGGTTGTCAAGCAAGCCTGACCCCACGCCACTGGTGTGTGGAAGAGCAATGCATAACATCAAGCAGACGATTATAAAAGGCAGTGGGAAAGGACCAACCCACCTGAAATGGCAAGAGAAACAAAGCTAACCATCCTCTCTAGACTGTAAGAAAGAGCAATGGGATTTTCCAACACACTTTAAGGGACCAGAATCAGTGTTTACTCCATAAAACACCATGACAGAGTTTGTCAGTACCTCTGTGTAAGGTGCTTGCAGTGGTCTGAGACCAGTACTAACTGGAGAAGGAATACGAAGCAAGCAGCATGCTACCACCAGATGACTTGTGATTCCCAAACACCCTAGACTACTTACTTTCTCTCTCAGTTGCATTGCAATGCTCACCTCAAATCCATAAGCTGGCAAGGGCTTAGCCCTTCTCTGTGGGTCTCAAACTGATCCAATTTCCTCTCTTCCAGAGTTTCATTCCAGAGTATCCTGGAGGATATTCCTACTGCAGTATTACTCTGGAGAAACAGTGATAGTCTGGTATCCCAGACTATAACCCTTGATCAGGCTAATTTTTTTTTTTTTAAATAGGGGACACCAAGTGAATATTACTTATCCCAAGGATGCATTCACAGCTAATTTACCAAGTCATACTCCTCTGGATCAGCTGCCATGCCCCGGAGGCCGTAACGATGAGCATCTTTGGAGAGACGATTGGCAAACTCCTCTGCTGTACCCGTCTGGGAACCATAGAAAACCACGATGTTTCGCCCCTGGAAAAAAAGAAGAAATTCCTCTTAAATGATGATTACTCATTTAGTAGAAATACCTGGAGGAAGCATATCTTGTCAAAGGCAAAGGAAATGCCTGGGATCAGGAAGGCCAGGCTGCAACTTAAAGGCTAGGGGCCTACATTTGTATAGAATTTCACACCGGGTTTGCAGCAGAAAACTCAAGGCTGAGCTGTTACCAGGACCGTATTGCAGAGCGACTCCTGGAAAAAAAGGAACTTTCTGGCTGAGAAGTAAGACTTGCAGAGGCTTTGGGGAGGACCTAGCACAAGAGCTTCCAGTCTGCAGTAAGCCAGCTTTTTCAAAGCAAAATGGAAAATATACCTAGCCCTCACTTCTTCCTCTGCTTTGTATCCAGTTCAGTAGAGTCAAAGGCTGCCATCCTGCATACAACACAATTCCCATTCCAGAGTAAGCATTTGGAAACCAAATGCAGATAAGAGCCGCCAGCCAAAGTCTTTAAGTCTCTGTCATTTTGGTCCTGACTTTGAGGTCATATTACACATTTTCACCACAACCTCCCTCTGTCATTTGCATTTTCTTTAAGAACAGCTTTCAGGCATAGACTGCTGAAAGCCACCCCTGCCTCCCCACACAACCTTCCTCCAGATGCTCTTTGCAGCAGGCTCACCTCCATGTCCAAGCAGCTCCCTCCTGCTAAGAGCTAGATGGACACCAGAGGAAACCAGGAAGGACAAGAGATCCACCACCCACCCCAATCTTTCAGAGCGGGACACTTACCGTCTTCTTCATCTTCTCAATGAAGCTGCTGTCTCTCACTGGAGATGCTCTGAAAGACAAGAAGAACCTCCTTTCAGATTAATACATTCATAGAATCCTTAAGGTTGGAAGGGATCTTTAGAGATTATCTAGTCCAACCCCCTTGCACACGCAGGGTCACCTACAGCATGTGGCTCAGGACTGCGTCCAAGCAGGTTTTGCAGATCTCCAGAGAAGGAGACTCCACAACCTCTCTGGGCAACCTGTTCCAGGGCTCTGTCACCCTCACTGGCAAGAAATTTTTGCTTAAGTTCCTGTGGAACTTTGGGTGCTTCAGTTTGTGGCCATTACCTCTAGTTCTATAGGTAGCCACCACTGAAAAGAGGTCGTCCCCATCCTCCTCCTCCCTCCGTTGAGGTATCGATAGACACTGATCAGGTCTCCTCTCAGCCTTCTCTTCTGCAGGCTGAACAGGCCCAGCTCTCTCAGCCTTTCCTCATAGGGCAGATGTTCCAGGCCCCGGATCATCCTTGTAGCCCTGTGCTGGACTCTCTCCAGCAACTCCACATCCCTCTTGAACTGGGGAGCCCAGAACTGGACACAGTACTCCAGGTGTGGCCTCACCAGGGCTGAACAGAGGGGCAGGATCCCCTCCCTCAACCTGCTGGAGACGCTCTTCCTAATACACCCCAGGATCCCATTGGCCTTCCTGGCCACGAGGGCACTGCTGCTTCATGGTCAACTTGTTGACCACCACAATGCCCAGGTCCTTCTCTGCAGAGCTGCTCCCCAGAAGACACTATTGTACCAACAAACCCCACTGCCACCAGCCTTGCAGTAGGTCACAGGGCACCTTCCCACTGGGATTCTGAAAGGGCTGCTCTTGAAGGCAGAGAGAGCTTAAAGAAAGAGCAACCAACTGCTTAAAAGGGACCATCCCAGAGTTTGCCAGACAAGAGTCCCAGAAGTGAAGTGCTCCAGAGAGCAGACGGACACAGGGAGACTCTCTGTGGTTGATCAGACCTGCAGAGTCTCTGGCAGGACGACTGCTGCCCTCTGAGGTCTTGCAGGCCTCGTTCCCACACTGCAATTTCTGCCTTCACTGAGCTTCTCTGGCACAAAGTGCGTTTGCATTATGGTATGGAGGCAGCTTTCTCTAGTTCAAAAGAGGAATAAACCACATGAGGGTCAAAACCATCCAGACAGAGATTCACACTATTTCAGCAGCTCCATGAGGTAGGGAGCCAAGGGAATTAAAAGCTTAATTACCCTAACCACACTCATGTTTTTTTAGTGTCACACTGCAAAAGTGACTGAGTGACCAGGGGCAGCACAGGACCCCCCACAGCCCCATAGGCAGAGGTGGCTGTAGCTACAGTCAGATCAGACACCGGGGTCTTTTCAAGACAGGAGGACAAGTGCCAGGAGCTCACTTGCTCTCTTCCCCACTGGAGCTTCAGTAGCAGAGAGGAACGTGGGATCTATTCCCATTTCTCTTTCACAATGCAAGAATGCAAAGCTGGGTCTCCTGTGGGAAGAGAGAAGCCTCTAGGCAAAAATTAAAAGAAAAAAAAAATGTAAAAAGAAATAACAAATGGTTTTGGCTCTGGCCCACACAAGAATGTGCAGAGCTCACTAACAATTTCCTAAACTCTGCAGTCCAGAGGGAGGGATTTCAGAAGATGTGCTGAGACATTTGCAGAGCCCATAGACAGAGGAGGAGGGCAGGGGACAACCAGTAAGACATCTCTTCAAGCACCCCTTGCTACCCAGACATAACAAGGAGCTCCACAACTAGGCCTGACAACTCTGTGCACCCATGTAAATCCTTGGAGTATCTGCACAGAGCTCCCCAAAAGGCTTCCCAAGGAAGAAGTGCTCTCAGAAAAGAGCTGCTTTGTGCCCCCTTGTTAACAGCCTCCCTGGGGTGGGATCTACCCTGTACTAGCAACATCACAGGCAGCTTTTAGGGAGCAGCCCTCGCCCTGCCCGTGTTACCACCCAAACAGGGACCCTGGCTCACAAGACCAAGCTCTCACTTAGTTTTGCCTCTATGATGAGCCTATCTGACTGCCCTCTGCTAATTAAGTGTAATTAAAATAGCTACTGGGTCACTCACTGAAAAAAGCTATTTAAACGGAGAAAAAAATGAGTTTCTTAGAGCTTTTCAACAAGCTCCCTTTAAAAGGGAAATCATGCAGATGGAGTTAGTCTGCATTTTCAAAGGAAGCAACGTAGCATTAAAATGTTGAGGCAAAGAACAGTCTACAGCTCACACAGCAGAAATAACGAGTCTGGCTTCAGAAAAAGAGGAGGAGAAAAACACTACAGAACTCCCTGAAATTCCCTTTCCACGATCGCTTCTTGCAAGACGAAGCCGTAAGCAAGCAGATGCTGAAGACGGGGATGCCACGAGCGCTGCCTTCGACAGGGACAGCTCGCACAGCTTGGGGAGCACAGGTAACACGTGACAGAGAGAGCAATAGGTGGAATGATGGGGGTTAACCCCACTGCTGAACGTGGCCTTTGGCTTGCATAGACTGCCCATTCCTGGCAAGGGAGCCAAGGACTCCCCAGGCTCTCTTATTTCAGGGAAGGGAAGCCCAGGCAGCTCAGCAGGCTTAGCAAGGCTCCATTCCAGTGAGCGCCTTTCCTTTCAAACACTCCCCAAAGCACACGTACACCCAGAGGTGAGGGCAGAGCCTGGACGTTGCACAGACACCGGGACCCCTCTCAGGCAGCCTGTCTCGAGCAGAGCCTCTCCCCCTTCCTCCTGCCCCTGCACCCGGCTCCGCAGAGCAGAGCGCAGCGGTTCCGTTTGCCACTCGGGCAGATCCACTCACCTCGCCACGGTCGCCTCTTCTCGCGGTGCCGAGGACGTACATCCCATGGTGCGGGACAGGGAAGCGCAAACAAAGAACGCCGGGGCCGGGGTAAAGGATCTAACTTAGCTCTGCAGAAACCCGTGCATGGGCCTTTCCATTCGGCTCCTCGTGGGCATCAAAGCCAAATGTCAGCCTTTTGTTAAGGAGAAGGGCGCCGGCACAAAAGGTCCTGGCACGGGTCATAGCAGGAGCCGACCAGGCCACTCGGATCCCCGTCGCGAGGCTTGGGAAGTCACCGAGTGCATCCGCGCAGCCCCGAGACGCTGCAACATCTGGCAGCGGTGGCAGAAAGGAATTGGGAGTCAAGAATGAAACCTCCCAGGATTCCCCGCAGCTTCCCGCTCCCATGGCGTGGAAAAAGGGGAGACAGGACACAAAACCCTCCCCCAGCCTTGTTACCTTGGAAACTGTTTATATCACAGCTGCTTTTATACATATTCCTTTCTTCTTTAAAAAAAAGAAGAAGAAGAAAAAAAAAAGTCAATCACGCTGAATGAAACGATTCCAGACACTGCGTGAGCAACATTATGGGTAACTATGGCAGTGCCATTACAGAGGCAGCTTAAAGGAGTTTGTTTTCTTCAGGATCCTATTAAATTAAATTAGAGATGGTCTCTCCAGCACACACGCAGGCAGCACAGGGAGCTAATCAGGCTAAGAAGTTGGAGTGATTCCTGTGACAGGAAGCCCTGTACACACCAGGGAATGAATTTCTCTAGAGCTGCAGAATAGAGATAAGCCGATTTCTGCCCCAAACAATGTTATAAATGGAGGCGGGGAGGAGAAGGGAGGGGTAGGCACCAAACACACCAATGTGTCTCGCCGGGTCTCCCAAGGGGAACAGGCTGCCTAACTCCAGTGCAGGGACGTAAGAATGAAGTCCGTGATTGAGAGACACGGAGGAGGCAGAGCTGAGGAATAAAAATCATAAGCGCATTCCCCGGCAATGCCACCAAGAGGAAAGCGCAGTCACCCCAGCCCAGCTGCGCAGAGATCAAGAGCCTTTCCCTGTAACGACATCTGCAGCGCAGGCAGCCGGGGAGCACTCTGCTGGTTTCAATTAAGTCTGAAAATGGTCAAAACGCAAGCCATCTTCAGACAGCAGGATCCCGGCCAGTCCCACATACAGATACACAGCGCTGACAAAGGTTTATGGCACTCTGAATGCATGAGGCCTTTATATGTGTGATTTCTGCCCTGGCTCTCAAGGCTTCAGGCAGGAGAACAGCTCCGTTTCTCTGCCATGTCAAGCGATCAGCAAGTGTCTGAGCTGTAGCTAAAGCTGGAGACACGGCGCCAGGGTAAACAGGGCCATTCCCAGGCAGCAAGGCTTCAGGGAGCCACGCACAAGGAAACCAACCCAGACGCCATCCAGAACACCCGCTTCCACTGTGCAGCATTTCTTCTGTAAGCACCAGCAGTGGCAACAGCAGCTTCTTCTTTGGAGACGCTGCTGAGCTACTTGGTCGCCGGGCCGCTTGGGGCCCTGCTCAGCAGCAGCACCCAGTGGCTCCCAAGGCACCGTGCTCTGTCTCCATGCCCAGATCCAAGATCCTGTTCACATTCCTCCACCTGTAAGCAAGCCCGTTAAAGAAAGCGGCCACATCCAGATTGATTTTCATGACCTTCCTCCATCGATCTTTCAAGGCTGAAGTTGAAATCAAGGACTCGAGTGTCACAACAGAAGTGATCAAGGACTTGAGTGTCACAACAGAAGCACATCACCCATCAGAAAATGTAATTCAGGACAGTTTGAGTCGAGGCAGAGCAGCAGAGAGAGCAACGAGGAAAAACATCTCTTAAGATCCAGACTCTCTGCTGTCACAGCTCCGGAGTCCTGTGTTTTCCAAGCTAGCTTCCCTGTTCTGTACATGAACCTGCCCCTGTCTCCCCAGGAAATGACTCTCCCTGGCCAGCCCAGGGCATTGCACACGGTGTGACCCTGCATCTTGCTCATTCACGGCATCTTCTTGTTTACCGGCACGGAAACTCCACCCCAGACTCAAGGGCAGCAGGAGGGAAGGAAATCCAGATGCTGAACAGCCTTATTTTCCCTACTCACTTCCCTTCTAGTTCTAAGTATCTCATAAAACACCACTGCAAAAGCGGCAGGAAGCTGCTGTCTCCATCCTTGAGGGCACACACGCTGCCAGCCGCAGCAGTGGCTTACAGGACCACGCCGCCCACGCACCAGCTTACTGCAATGACCAGGACAGTGCTGCAACAGCAGGGTCAGATTTATTGCATGAGAAACACACACATCGGGGTTCCCCTTCCCTCTTCATCTGTAGTGCACAAAGAACCACTGTCATTTCTTCCAAGCACAGTATGGCACATGCCAAGGCTGCAGCAACCTCAACTTTCCCACACAGTTATGGGCTTCGCACAGAGCTGTCCTTCCTCAGGGCCTTGAGTGCAGTTGGGCTTCAGCCAGTGCTCCCTGACATCCGTCTCCCAAGCAGACAGAGGAGGCCACGAGACCCCACAGGGGACTAACGCAGGGCACAGCCCAAGCTCACAAAGCCCAGGAGAAAGCTCAAAGCCAAAAGCATCAGCTGTGTCCTCAGGTAGAAGTCTTGCTATGGGACCTCAGCTTACGGGCAAGGCAGTAACGAGCATCTGGGAGGGCTGCCCAAGCTCCCCTGCAAGGTCACAGCAGTCTCTGCAAGAGCTGTGTGTGATTTGGGATGGGGGCATCACAAGAACCACGAGCATGGGAGCTTTCTGGGACAACTTGCTCTGGATGGGATCCAATTTCAGATTGCTGGTCCTATCTCTCCAGCCAACTTCACCTCTCGTCACAGTATGGCATGAGAGGCAGGCACAAGAGGGAGAGTGTTTGACTGATTCAACAACTCAAATTCTCAAGATAAGGCAGAGAAGGAGGAATGAACAGCCAGGCAGGCCTCTATCAGCTCCACACACACACTTGCCTGGATACAGGAATTCTGCCACAGGATACCACAGCCAGGGACATTTCTTCTCTTTAAAGAACTCCCAACCAGGAGAAGAGGGGAGGGGGAAAAAAAAAAAAAAAAAAAAAAAAAAAAAAAAAAAAAAAAAGTACTTAATGTACTTTCTGTCCTCCTGAAATACCAGTGTGTACAGCCAACTTCACAGCAGGCTGTTTGCCATGTGCTACTCTCACCTTTACCGAGGGATTTCACAACAGAGCCAGGATTCCAGTCTTGCCTTTGAGCAGATGGCTCTGTCCAACTGTCAGAGTTAGCCTGATCAATGCGGAAAAGCGGAGACCCAACCTGGTCCTTCCCAACTATGATCCACATGACAACACCAGAGGATGAGCCTGGGTAAGTGAAAGCAGTGTAACTCACTAAGGGAGATATAGAACTTTGAGAAGAGATAATGGACTCTCAACTGCTTGCTGTGTTTGATTTAACTTGATTTTACACACAGGGTAACAGGCACAGATCTCATGCTGAAGTTCCCTGGCACGTGACCAGGTGTCCTCATCTGACTGGTCTACAAACATTTCCTGCCACAGCTTCTTTCCACACTGTGCTGCACCCCTTGCTCTCCTGAGCAAGAGCTTTGCCAAGACGTACTTCTGCTCAGCCCTTCATTTCAGAGCAGCACCCGCTAAGAAATGCTGCGCAGAGAAAGCCACTTCCCGCATGCTGCTTTGCGGGTGCAACAGCACGTGAAGTCTTGAACATGTTGTGAGGAGCCAGCCATAATTTCTCCCCTTTGTTTCATCTCTACATCTCACAGTCAAACAAATCCCCTCAGGACAGTGGGGACCTAAAGAGAGTTTGCACCCTGTGTTACAAATACATGAGGCAGTTACCTACCATACAGGCCTAACACTGCAAGCACAAGCAGCTGGGCTAAGGCTGAAGCAGCCGGGCACCAGGCTGGCCTTCAATCTGGGGGAAGGTTCATCTGCACAGGGAACAGATTCCAACACGTTGGCAGGAGAAAGAATGTGCAAAGCCACCTCCTAAGATCTCTCCTTGAGGGGATTTCAAATTTCAGTTTATTGGTCTTACCAATACAAGGCAACTTGCTACATCCTTGCTACAAAGAATGCTCCTAAAAAGCACAGCAGAAACTGCTAGAAGTTTGGTACATGACTGAGACAAGGAACTCAGCACACCTAAATCTCCACCAATGCTGCTCATTCCTGGTCCTATTCACTTTGCAGAAGACAGGGTGGAAACAAGGCCTCTCCCATCACTAAATCCAACTTCCTGCTGTTACAGAGACCTGCATCAAAGTCGAGCATGTTTTACAAGACCTGCTAAGCAGTCCATGCCAAGGAACTACCTTCCAGCTCCCAAAACATGATTTTTTCTTTTCATAAGTGTACATAATATTTCCTAAATGGGAAATCTGCTTAAAAGCAAATCTACCTTTCTCCAGGTTTAATATGACTTTTATCAAAAAAGTAAACAATAGCCACCAAAACAATCCTAAGCACTTTGAAGTACAGGTAGGGGCTTTCAGCGCTCTTTCTTGCTTTGTCTGGGGAAAGCAAATTAATAATTTCGGCCAAGGCATGGGAAAAGTTAGAACTGCAGCCCAGCATTTCCACAGGGATTTCTGCATTGCAAGATAAACAAGAAGTTTAAAGGAAACATGAGTGGGGAGAAGCACACTCTGGGATCAACTCCCCTTACTTGGTAAGCAAGCACAGCCCTGGTATGACTGAACTTCATGGAATTGAGCCTGGATGGCACCAGAAGAGTCACACCACAGGATGCAGCCATCTAACTGTGGCTGTTAATGATTGCCCTTGACTATCCTTCAGCAAGAACTCACACAGTGACCATCCTTGACACCTGGAACACCATCCAGCTACGCCATGCCCACATCCCAGAACTTGCACAGCTCCTTCCTGCATGGCTGAGTGTTTCTGTAGCCTCCAAGGGCCCACCAGCAGCACAGAGTGCTCCAAAAGGAGATCTTTAAACCCACACCAGCAACTGCAAAAGTCACTCATCTCTTCAGAGCGGGTAAAGTAATTCCTTGGATGGTAAGGCAGAAGAAATACTAACAAGTGCCACACTGTGCACACACCCTGAGTGAAAAGCCAGCGCTAGAAGAATCACCTAAATATCAGATATGGAAACCAGCTCTCCTCCCAGAAGTCTGGGAACCCAGCCCAGGAAGAATCAAACTGTACAAGTGATCCAGGAATCCTGAGTGGGACAGGAAAAGCAAGAGTGACTTTGTGGTCAGATAAGCAAGACTGAAAGCCACCCTTACTCTATCTAGTTTCAGAGCTGTTACTTACATTGGTGAGATTTTGGGAAGCTCAGGAATTTCTTCCTTTTTCTTGCGGAAGAAGAACCAGTACGTCAAAAGTCCAGTGATGAGTGAGATGAGAAATAGATCAGTCATGCTGAAGAAAGAGTCTTGCTCAGCAGGATTCTCTGGAGTAGAAACCGTTTGTTTCATGCCAGCATCCCCCATGACAATCAGAGAACCTGGAAAGGAAGAACAGTAAGTGAACACCAACAGTCACAAAAAGCCACAAAGAAAAAAACAGCTCCGAGGGCCCTTGAGATCATCCTTTCATGGGCTCTGTCCTAGGAGCACAAGGAAGCCCAACAGCTCCCAGCATTTTCAAGCAGGATTTTCCCACACATACCTGTGAGTGTCCCCACATTAAATGGCTGTCACGACAAAGCTGCAAACATATCTCATCTACTATCGCTCCCTGCCACGCCCCTTCCACACCCTGCCAGCCCACGAATACCCCTTGCTGGTATAAGCACCTAGTTAACCTTTAATTATCCCTTATCACCTCCCATTCTCCATTTCTTCCACATCACAAAACACATTAAAATAAACTCCTGGAAAGCAGACCTCAAAATGTCAACCATCACCTTGCAAAGTGCTTTCGGGTGGTTGGTTGCTCATTCTTACCAGCCCACCCCAGCCTAGCAGGGCCTCACAGCCCCACATCCATCCCGGTCCCCTGCACTGACCCAGCCAGCAATGCTCTTAACGCAAACGAACCTTCACCGCAGCCCCGTGAGGCAGGACGAGGCTCTGGGGGAAACCAGGACAGAGTTCAAACGATTCACCCATGGCCATTGCCACGGTGTGGTACGGCAAAGACTTGCACCCGACTCCCTCGGTCCTAGGGTAGCCCTGTGATCCCTGCCCGCCCTCTCTGCGGCTTTGCCAAAGCTCTGAACTCCGCTGACCACAGTCCAGATTGGAAGATTAGCTCTGCGGTGTGCAAGGACGTGCTCTGTCCAAGCAAACAGATAATTAACTCCAAACTTGATTCATAAGGGCAAAGTGACTCTTGCCTTGTACTTGGGCATCCTGCCAATGCAGGAGACCATGGACATTTGAACTTGCATATAAAAAAAAAAAAAAGACTGAGCTGCAGAAGTGCTATCCTAGAGAAGGAGCACAGCACATGGCAGAGCAGCAGGAGCAGAATTAGCCTGTTCAGCACAGTGGTGTCTACCAGCCAAAAGCTTTGGGAGAGCTTTGCAAGAAGGGACTCAGAGAAACTTCAAGCTGTATCAGGGGTGAGGAAAAACTGCTTGAAGTTTCACATTATAGTAATGCATTCAGAAAGCTGGAAGAAAAAAGGAAAGAGATGCTTAAGGAGCAGAAGGCAGTGGTAACGAGGGAGACTTGCTAAAGGCTTGAAGCCACACGGGCTAGAGAGGCAGAGCCAGCTCTCCAAGGCAGAAAGGAAAAATATCAGTAAAGTTATTGCCTCCAAATCTGTGACTTCAAGTATCCAGACAAGCCAGGAATGTTAATTCCTGCAGCTCTCAGACCTCCCTCCGTCTCAGAGTTTGTTGGGAGCAGAAGGAACAGCCTCTGCTTTACCCCGCATCGCCTGCCAGAGCGGAGCTCCTGCTGCCAGGCCAGCGGTGGACTGCACTGCCCAGTACTGCCTAAAATACCAGACATGCCAAAGGATCCCCAGCCTGCAACATCACAAGGCAATAGTTGCTGTGGGGCATCTTGCCCACGTGGGAGTCAAGATCGCGTAATACTGAAGAGCTCACCACCGCCCGTGGCTCCTTGCACAGCTTAGGTCTAGGTCTTTGCTATGGCTCAGCTTTTTCTCCCAACAGAACTAATGCAGGGGCTGCCTTTCTATTCCTCTCTCAGCCAGGTTGTCTGCTTGCTGTTGCTCCTAGCAAGAAAAAGCCCAACTCCTGAAGACACAAGGACTGCAGCATTGGGCCACCAGGTACGAGGTGGCCTTTCTGATATTGAACAGCAAGATACCTGTTTCCCTACAGGAAGGCCAGGTCACCCTGCTCTCCCTTGCAGACAGGCTTTGAGGGCCAAGCAAGAGTCGGGCGCTACTTCTACACAACCATAGACTAAACTGTTCAGTAAAGCACCCACAACTGCAGTTTAACTGCCAACAACACCCAGCCCGCAGCACAGTCCCTCTCCTCCTCCATATTTGGGTTCGATAAATCCCCGAGGAGCCCGTCAGCAACTAAGGGGACATTATTCTACTCCCTCCTTGATGCCACCCCGTCTCACCTGTGGGAAGACCAGAGGCTTCCAGGCAGCCTGTCCTCTTGCACCCAGCTTTGGCTCTCGCAGTCCCGCTCCCCGCTCGAGCTGCTCTTGTCTCGTGGTAATGAGCCCACGAGTGCTGCCAAAGCCACCGCTGCTGTGTAGCACAGCACAGCCCTCGTCCTTCTGCAAGAGCAAGTGGAGAAAGCAGGGCGCAAACACAGGCTGTCTGATTAACCTCTCCAATACTGCAAGGGGCATTTCTTCAATGCCAGCCCAAGCTGCCTCCTTTGCTCAGTTCGAGTGAAACTGGCACCCTAGTGTGTTTTGGGCAATGATGAACACACCAGAAAGTTTATCCTCATGGCTGGGTTCAAGAAATAGCACCAGTCTTTTCTAATCACCTCTCCTTGACAGTACTTCTCCTGTGGCAAAAAAAAAAACACAGTAAAATTTCTGCTTGACAAGCATGTCAAGCAGACAAGGATGTCAAGCATTGAGTTTTACTGGAGCATCCAATGGGGCAGCAAGGAGAAGGGCTTAGAAGAGAGTAAAGGCAAAAAAGAGTAGAGATTGCTGCAGCCTCAAGATTCTGCCCTGCATCACTCAGATGTGAACATTACAGTGCAGATTGCAGCATGAGGCCAGGACTATCCTGCAGACACAGGAAGCCTTGAACAAACAAGGCTGGAAGCAACCACCTTAACCAGGTCGTGGACAAAAGCTGCGCTCAGTTCAATCCCCTTCCCAGCACCTCCTTCCGAGCACCAAGCAGCTGATCATCTGAGCAGCTGATCCGTGCACAGAGCACAGCGGCGCTTCCTTGCAACAAGCCACACGTGGAGGACAGTTTCAAGCTGGATATCCTCACGAGTAGCCGTCAGCTGTGGGGCAGGAACACGCAGGCTACATGTGCAACTCACTCCCAGCTCCTGATAGCTCAGATACGAGCGGCAGCCAACTTGCTTTGCACGGGGCAAGAAAACAAGTTCATGGGCTAATCATTAAGGCCAGGACAACATCTCCAGCAGCAACTCACTGCCCAAAGCAGCAGAGGCTCCCAGAAGAGAGGGAAGAGTCAGCCAGCATGAGCTGTTTTGCTTTCCCAGACCTCGCAGAGCGGGTTGCTCTCCGAGGCAGTTGAGAAGGGAGCAGAGCCTTGGCAGGAGGCACCCTCGGGAGGCTGCGTTTCAGGAATGCAGCGCAGACAGACACGTGGGAGGAAGCCTCCCTATCTCCTGGCCTTCACTGCACCGTGACCCTCTAGCACTTCAAAGGGGAGCCCTACAGCTGCAGGGAGAGCTGGACACTCGCTGCACACCCAGCCCCACGGCGAAGGGAAGAGCAGCGAGGCCAGAGGCTTTTGGCTCCAACACTTGCACCTGAGCCCTGCTTTGACAGGAGAGGGGAGGAGACCCAAGTCTCCACTCTTCATTCACAAATCTCCACAGCACAGAAGTCACACAGCACCCTCTAACCCTGGAAGGGCCAGAACCATCCTCTAGTGATGGAACCAAAGTCACAAATTTGCTGCCATTTGGAGGGTTGCTACTGCCTGGTCCTGGACGTTACAATTCAGTTATCCGAGTCCTATAACCTAGTTAGGGGTGGTTGTTTTTCTCCTCTCCCTTCACCTTGTCCCCTCCCTCAGAAAGGATTTGCTTAGATGTAGCAAAAGAAATACAAAGGATATGGAATTTCGTTTCACAGCTCATTTTTCAAAGGTTGTGATAACTCAAGAACTACACCTGTAACTCACTTCAGCACAAGATTACTCCTCTATTTATCTCCATCTCACCTTGTTTGCTCTAACAAGGACTTTCCAGATACTCACAGCAATTCTTTTTCAATTGCATATCCTTCTCCAAGTTCTCCTTTCCCAGAGGAAGAGAACCTGACTCTTATTTGGAGCTTAGCTATGAAATTCTGCAGTCTCC
>VZSV01000144.1:928676-952539 GCA_013398735.1 Nothocercus julius
CTGCGGGGCCCCGCAGTCCGCGCGAGCTGCGGGTGCCTCAGTGTGCGCGCGGCCGGCGCGGCGCTCGGTCCTGCCCCTCCAGCGCCGTGCCCGCCACCGGAGGCCGCCGCCATGGCTTCGGGTAGGTGCTCCCGCCGCGGCCGCTCCGCCTCGCCAGCGCGGGCGGGGAGAGGTGGGAGCGCGCGCGAAGGCGGCGCCGTGTGGTGCAGGTAGAAAAGGCCCCGGCCATGAGAGGGGAACGGAGGGGAGCCGCCGGTCCCCTCCCCCGCGTCGCCAACCGCTCTCGCGCTGCCCCCGCCGGCGGGGAGAGAGAGGGGGGAGCCACGCCCCCTCCGGTGGTGCGTGGAAGACGCCCCCTTCGGAGGGACCACGCCCACTCGTTTGGGCCACGCCCCCATACTCGGGGCCACGCCCTTCCCCGCCGGGGTGCGGGCCGGCTTGGCCACGCCCCCTGCCCTAAGGGGGCGTGGTCTTCAGCTCCCTCCCCTGCCCAGGTGTGGGCTGCGTGTTCCCCCGCACCCCAGCATGTCCTCAGCGTCCCCATGGGCCTCCCCCAAGTGGGGGAAATCTGCACCGGCCTTCCCTCCTCACTCCCAAACGTCCTCCAGCCGAGGAGCCCCTAGCACAATGAGGTGACCGCCCTGTCCCTCACGGTGCCGTTACAAATGACCCCAGCCCTGGCTCTCTTCTGCAGCGGGGCGCAAGGCCCTGCGTGTGCTGGCTGCGGGCACCCCAGCTCCCGCGGGGCTCCCACGACGCGTCTCGCTGCCCGCTCTTCATCCTCCCGCGGAGGGATGGAGCCCTCGTGGAGCTGGGGGTGAGCGGCAGAATGCCAGGGCTGCTGGTGCTTGGTGGAGGTCTGTTCACCACGAGCTGTTTTAGCATCCTCTCGCCTCATGGCATATAAATGACAAACTGTATACAAAATAAAAATAAAGCAAAATAAGCCCTCTGTTAAAGAGCAATTTTAAGGAAAAGAACAGGTCTTCACATGGGGAAGAAAATGCTTATAAAAGGGCTGTAAAATTAATTTGAACCTGGTATTTCCTACCAAATGAGTAGATTTTGGCAGTAAGCTAAAAACACTTTTTTTTTTTTTTAAAAAAACCTCAAATATTTATCAGACTAGCATCTGAGAATATATCCTCTGTTTTTTGTTTTTTTTTTTTTTAAACATTTTTATTCTTCTATAAGAAGAAATACTGCTTATTTATATAATAACATCAATTTTGAAACATCCACAACAGATTCCTCTAAGGGAGCTATAGTTTCAGAGCTGTACAAAATGACTACTCTGTAATGCCCTGCTTGCTTTGTAGGATATTTTTGTGGTAACTTTTTTTCAGGTTCATGAAAAATAACTCCATATCCAGGAATTTCAAGAATAAATTATCTGTTCCAGATGTACTTAATCCTATCAGAAGTTTGTAGACTTGAGCAGTCCAAGAAAGGGTACTCAGCATATAGAAAAATGTATTAATAGAGGAAATTCCTGGCATTCCATGTATTTATATTTTACATGCTCTTTATCTGGTTGCTTTCAAACATATTCCAAAATACTGCCTTCTGTTAATGGCCGTAAATGAGAAGCTAAAGAATCCAAAGTAGGCCTTTAAATTATAGCTAATTGCATCCCTATTCAAGATTTTTTTTTTCTGAAACACCATTATAATTCTTTGCTTTAATTAGCAACATTAATGTGTTGTACATTTCAGAGCAAAACAGTCATTTCAGAATGTTTGTTACTTATTCAGCAGTAATCCTTAGGGTCGTTAAAATTGAAACAATATAAAAAAGTTGACCTTCACTTGCTAAAACCAATAAACATTTGAATTACACTTTAAAAGTGTTTTTTTGTTTTTTTTTTTTTTTTTTTCTCCTTGGTTTTCATTATGTAGTACTACTGCAATGAAATAATGTACTTTTTGCAGTGCAAAAGGAGAAGTGTTTAATATCTGAATGAAAACTTATTGTAGGATGTATGAAATTAATAAAACCTTCATCTGACTTTAGTTTCTGGTAGATGTTTGTGATACAGAATGGGAAACATGATACTTTTTTGTTGCAGAAAAGGATTATAGTCTGTTTATTTATAGTTTGACATTTATAATGTACAATGAGTTTCAACTTTTTAGGCAGTTCTGGGGGTAGGGATTAGATTAGATTTATGCAGAGAGTGGGGGAAAGACTCAGTTGGGGAGGAAAACAAAGAATTCTTGGCAGTTTTTTAGGTTGTAGTGCTACAATGGCCATACAGATGCTTGAAGGGAATTGAAAAGAAGGGGGAAAATTGTAAGGCTGTTATCCTGAATGACAGCACTAGTGAAGCTGCTGGAGAAGGAAGAGTGTTTTTTGACCAGGAGATGGGAATGTCCATAGGTGTGTTTTTCCTAATGCCAGTACTGTTTGCAAATTAGATGAGCCATATGAAATACAAGTGAAACTTCTTTTTTCCATGAATTGCTATTGTGCATTCCACATTCTTCCGATGTGCTTGTCATTCAAGATTCAGCTTCTGAGATAAGAGATACCTACATTAATTGGAATAATAGTCATCATTTCTGTTTGGAGAACTTGTTTGTAAGTGAATTTTCAAAACATTGCTGCATGTTTTGAGCTACTGGTAGTGTTTCTGGTTTTTAGAATATGAAAAAAAATGTGGGGAATGCCATAGTTCATCCCTGGTTTCATACAAGCAAATTTTGCCCCTGCCCTTTGGGGCAGAGCTCTCATGGTATCCTGAAAGGGGTTCAGTTGGCACTGACCTACTTGGCTTTGATTAGTTAAGCTGCATTCTGCTTATTGATGATGGTTCAATACCCATTAGAGAGTGTTGTGCAATCCCTCATGTTTCAAGAGACATCGTTAAAGTAGAATTAAGATACTAGGAAAAAAAAAAGAAACAGATTAAAAGTTTGATGTGTACTGCTGAGCTCCTGGCCTCCCCATTCTTAGTATTTTCTCCTCTGTTAAGAAAGAGGAAGTTGGCTGATTCTACAGGGGAAGTAAATAAATTTTACAGTGTATTGAGCTCCTCCACCCCAATTTCTTTCTCTTACAGTAACCAGAGGAATAAAATGTTACTTGACTTCTTTTTTTTTTCTAGATTCTGGAAGTTACAGTCAGTCTGGAGGCCAACAAAGGTAGGTGTGGGGGGTGGTTGTTGCTGGCAAATAAACATGAAAAATAAAAGGCAGTTTGGGATTCCTAGAGTGATGTTTCAGTCTTTGGGCCTGACATGGTTGGTGGTGATGCATTTTGGAGTTGCAGTTGCAGAAAGCTTGCTGCCATATGTTTTTTATGGAGGTCTGAAAGTCAAGGATAATAATGCATTAATGAAAATTGTAAGGCTGTGTACATGTAACAGTACATAATTTCAGTTTGTATCTGAGTGTGGTATCAGTTTCAATACATCGTTCTTCTGAAAATTCCTGAACTATTAATGTAGCAGAATAACATGTAAATAAAATCTAAAGCCAGTGCAGTTTTTGATGATGATGTTAGTGTTGAGTAGTCCAACAAGTACTATTTTAACAGTAATTGATTAAAATGAGATGAACTTCTGTAAGAATACATTAAAACACTTAAAATGCCTTGGATTCCTATAATAGGGCTTTCTTTCATCTTTGAGTTCGTGCAATTTACAGTAAGCTGCACCTTTCACACTTTTTAGATATATGCTTCAAACAGGGCTGAAGTTAACCCTGTCTCTGAAGGCTTTTGTCAGTTAACTATGTTAACCACATTAATTTATTGATATGTTTCTAATATGCCTACAAATGTACTCAGATTAAACAGCTATAAAGGAATGAAAAGAGACAAAGTTTTTGTCTTTTTTTTTTTTTTTTTTTTTTTTTTTTTTTTTTTTTTTTTTTTTTCCTAAATCACATGAAATACACTACAACAATTTACTAAAAGCCTATTTCTCTTACAGCTATTCCTCATATGGCAGTCAGGGCAGTCAGAGCTATGGACAAACACAGGTAAGTTGGGAAAAAAAATAACAAACAAAAATGTCTCTTGAAGCAGCTGTTCCTGAGTAACAGCTTGTTCCTGGGTGACCATGTCTGTGCTGGGGAAAAAGTCTGCTTTCGGCTGCTTTTGGAGTTTGCAGTGATGTCATTCCAGGTTTAGAGAAGGAAAAATGTAATTATCCACAGTGGAACTTATCTTATTTGAATATGTTCTTTAAATTACAGGGATATTCTGGTTATGGGCAAAGTGGAGACAATTCCTCTTATGGACAGAATTATGGAAGCTATCATGGGAACTATGGACAAAATCAAACAGGTTTGCCTGGCTTATTACATTTATTGTCAGTGATTAAAAGGTGAATAACTGCTTAAAAACAAAAAACAAAAAACAAAAAACAAACTTATTCAATTTCTAGGTTATGGGCAAGATTCTGAGGGATATGACGATGAATCCGGTTATGAAAATCAAAATCAGAGTTCATACAACCAGCAGTCTTACAGCAGTCAGGGGCAGCAGAAAGGATCATCTAGAGGGTAAGTAAGCCAAGTTAACGATAGTTATTTAAAATACTGTCTAGCAGTTGTACATTCTTAACTATAACTGTAATAAGTTTCCTAGTATATTTACTTAAAAAAAAAAAAAAGTCACCCACCATCCAGTTCCATTTTGAGAATTACTTAATGCCTGAAAGGAGGGACAGGAAGAATATTTCTTTATATAAGAAGGATGGGTACACCTGTTTTGAAGTCAAGAATGTATTGGAAGAGAAACTTTAGAAAGTTTTTGGATAGTAACTACAATGAAGAACAAACTTGTATTTAGTATCTTCATTCTTTAATTATATAATATTCTTTTAAACAGTCGCCTGAAATTGTAATAGGAAAGATTGTGACATTTGACCAAAAAAAAAAATACATATATATAAACTTCTAATAGTCTTTATTAATTTTATATATACTTTAAGTGAGGAGATTCTTAGCTGTTCTTAGATGTGCATACTTTCTATATGATTTAGAATGCCTTTTCTTGGTCAAAAGAAAGAAAAAGAAATATAATTTGAGAAAATGATCCCTTATTTTATTTTTTTTTTTCCAACTAAATAGAATTCTCAAAAGCCCATGCTTTCATCTCTTCGTCAGTAACTTAAAAGTACATATGTGTACTGCAGTCATTGGTTAGGTGCTTTACACTGTCTTAAATATATCTTAATTTTGTTGTGTGATGTGGTATTTAAATCAGTTTTAGGTAGATTCATGATACAACTTTGAAAGTGTCTTGGAAAATAGAGCCAGACTTCCCTGAATGCCTTGTAAGGGTACTTAATGCTAGAATACACTTATTATCTCATTTATAAACTTCTACATGTACACACTCCAAGGTTACTTCTCACATTACTTCCTTAATGAGAATCATGTGGCCCATTTAAAATAAACTGTCAGGTATTTACCTCATTCCTGTGTCCAAGGTCCAAATATTCTTGCTCTGCTTTAAAAGCTAATAAAACTTCAGCAAACCTTTATTTGGTTTCTGCTTGTACTGTTATTATTGCAAAACGTTAATATAAACAAGTAATATCCTAACCTGTCAACAGAGGGAACTAGCATTCTGAGTTCTGTTTTACATCCCTAAACAAGGCAGATTCATGGTCAAGCTTTGTTTTGTTTTGCTTTGTTTTTATTCGGCTTGTACTAACTACAGGTCTGGGCAGTAAGATAATGTATTAACTACCCAGTCAGGCAGTGGAAAACAGTGCAAAATGTAGCAACGTTGAAGGGGACCGCCAGAAAATAGTATCTTTCTTCATTCTGAGGGGAGGAAGAAAAAGCAGCAAATCGTGGGTGCTCTCAGTGATGGTTCCCATCATCAGTGATTTTGAAAAAAACATAATGGAGCTGACCTTTTTTGGAAGTGAAGAAACAAACAAAAATCTTAGCAATCTCCTTGTCACTGGGATTGGTTTTGTTAAAGGTGAGATATAGGTTAGAACTGGGAGAGAGAAGGTTAATTGATATTTAAATGAACAGACTATTTTGTGATTGGTGAGTCTTCAAAGGACTTCATCTTAGAGCACTTTGAAATGCTTGCTAAAGCTTTCCTTGTGTTCTTAGAATTCTTTTTTTTTTTTTTTTTTTTTTTTTTTTTTTTCCTCTGGGACTTTTTGGGGAACAAGTAAGATTGCCAGAGCCTGGAGAATGGCAAATGGAGCGCCTAATCATCTGTGGAAAGGCATGAGGAGAAGAAAAGGTGTCAGAGACCAGTGATTAATTTCAATTCCTGAAAAGAATAATACAGTTAAACTGCAACTGAGCACCCAGGCAGAAAATAAGGGGAAGAGTAATGGCCATTGATTGCTGGATATGATTTGTTCCTCAAATCTAATATCCTTCTGTGACAGGGTAGCCCAACTGAAGCCTAGGGGAACAATAGTTCTCATATATCCAGATTTTCAAAATAGTTTTGTTTCCACTTTGCATGCAGAATAAGTAAGCAGCGTAGGGAAGTAGGGTCTAGATGAGATTTCCTTGTGGCTGATATAAAATTGATTGGGTAACTGTACTCAGGGAAGAGTAACTGATGATTCCCTCTCAGAATGTAGAGATGAACTGAGTTGGGATATCTCTGATTTGGTATTTGTCGATGTTTCTGATGAAAGCTGGTGGGATGCTACATGCAGATGGCACTAAAGTGGAAAGAACTGCAAGTATACAGCAGATATCATTAGAGTTAGGAACGATCTTGGCAAAATGGTAAAATGTCTGGAAAAAATAGATTGCAGTAGATTGCAATTCAGTAAATGCAAAAGGTTTTTTGAAAGCTGGAATTATCAAATGCACAATATTACATGAGCAGCAGGTGTTTTCCTTGGGATTCTGTAGAAAAGGATTTGGAGCTTAGCAGGTTACAGGCTAAGCAACAGTCAGTGTCACACAACTGGGAAGAGGGGAGCAAGCCTGTAAAGAGGAGAGTTGCTGTTAAGTTACATGTGCAGTTGAAATTGAAGGTGTTTTGAAAGAGATGGTAACCCACAGTTTGCTGCCTTGCTTTTATCAGGAGCCAGGTATATCCTAGGGGAGATGATACATGTAGTATTTTCGTATAGATAGCCGAGTAAAGTTCAGAAAGTAACTATGCCTAGGAAATTTTACCATTGTCATGTATTTTCAACATTATTTTCTTCTCTGTTCTGTGAACATTTAGCTATTAATACAAATTCTGTTTATTTTAAGTGGAAGAGGCTCTTCTTATGAACAAAAGTCAAACTATGGTCAGCACCAAAGCTCTTATGACCAGCAGTCAAGCTATGGACAAAACCAAGACTCTTATGACCAGCAGTCAAGCTCATATGACCAGCAGTCAGGCTATGGCCACCAGGGCTCGTATGACCAGCAGTCGGGCTATGGCCACCAGGGCTCGTATGACCAAAAGTCAGGCTATAACCAGCACCAAAGCTCGTACGGCCACTCTCAGCAATCCTACCAGTCTCAGAAGGGAGGCTATAGCCACAACAGCCAAGGTAAAACTCACAGGATGAATTCAATATTGGCTAGTAAATGAGAGAAGAAACAGATGATGTTTTACAACATGAAAAAGCCATGTTTCCTCCCTTGGATAGATTATTTGATGAATAGAGAAAGCTCTTTTTTTCCATATTTATGTTTTTGGGGAATGTTTGTTGAGGTTTTCAAAACATTACACGGAGATGAAAAGCAATCAGGACCCCATAATTGTTGTGGCTGTGTTTGTGGGGGGCAGCTTTGCAGAATCCGTGTCACTGGAGCTCTGCAGTTTCTGGATGGAATTTTCTTCTTATCTGTTTTGGACCTTCTTTCTGCATGAAGGTGGTGTGTCTTGCTCACCTATGAAGAACTTTTGCATTTCAAATTCCAGCTTTACCATACAGGTGAATCCTTAGATAGAAGGAAATGGGAAGTTTCTAAGATCTCCCCCTTTTCCTCATTGACTTTATAAAAGTGGCAGGGCCTGTGCTCCGAATCCTTGTTGTATCTTCTGAGTTCTCTTTTGTCAGCACGAACTGAAAAGGCTATATGAGAGTGGAATGAAGAGTGCACTTTGGACAATATGGTTTATTATGGTTTAGTATTTGGGAAAATATGGTGTAGTTAAACTGTGGAAATACTTGTGTTCTGAGATGCGTTGTGGCCCTGGAAACCAAGGGAGATAACTGGAGCAAAGCCAAACTATGCCCCATTACTTTCTGGAATAGATAATGTAAGGGAGATGGTTAAGAATTGATGGCTTCCAATTTTAAATGGCAAACTTGAGCAACATCTTTTTTTTTATTTCCTTTTTTTTTTTATTTTTCAGACGATCGTCGTGAAAAGAGTAGGTATGGAGAAGATAATAGAGGATATGGCGGGTCACAGGGAGGAGGTAGAGGGGGCTATGACATGGATGGAAGAGGTCATATGTCTGGATATAGGTAAGTGATCTCATTCCAGTGCCTGCATTTTTTTCCCTTATATTATTAAGCTATTTTTTATGTGTTTATTATATAGCTTTTCCTAAAGTGGTTTAGATTTAGAGTTCAGAAAATTGAAGGTAGTTGTTTTCTAAAATTAAAATTCTACATTGCACAGAAAGGGATTTTACTTAGGAAAAGCTTTTACATACAGATAGATTGAGGCCAAAGTACTTGATTTTTATGACACATAGCTGTATTTTACTTATGGAAGTTCTAATACAGAAAATGTTGAGAGTCCATTCCTTGAAATAAAATATTACAAAAATTTGTTTCTAATGACACGAAACCCCAAGAGGAGTGGAGAAAGCTTAATAAAATGCATAGCTAAGGTAGTTAACCTTTTGGTAGGGAAGTATATTGAATTTGATGACAATAATTATGCCAAGATTGACTGATTATCTTTCTGCTTCCTAAAGAATTCATTTTTATCATAAATTTAAACTTCTGATTTCCTGTTATTAACATTACCTGTTCTTTACTGTTTTTCTGTAGTTTAAAATTCCTTTAAAGTGCATTTTTTTTTATTGATTTAGCAATCAGTCCAAACCCATTTGTTCCAGGTAGATTTTGAATCCTTACATTACTGTTACCCCTTCTGCCAATGCCTTAGGCCCTGTTTTGTTAAGATCTATGCAGATGTTGAATTTTCTGGTTGCAGATGATTTTCTGCACATGTGTAGGTCTGAGGGCTTAGGATGTTTGATTTAAAATCTGTTTAAATCAGCCAAATTGCATTATTATTTGTTACAAAAGTAAACTATGACAATTGGCTGTATTTTATATACCTTTGGGTAACAATTAAAGGTATATAGAGTGCACATTAATTAAAATGACGAACGCTGAAGCTACCACTGAGGGCTTCAGCACTTCAAGAAGTGTCAGCATTGCTCATCCTTTATACACTGCTCTGGTCTAGGTTATTGCTGGAATTCGTGATGAAGGACTGGAAATATACAGTGCTGTTTGTTTCAGCTGATCAAGTTTAAATAAAATAAGCCAGCAGTGTTAAGCTTTGGCTATTTTTCAAGTGCAAATGCTGTATTTCTTTAACTATATATTTTTAATGCAATATGCTTCGTGTAGATTCTTTCTGATATTACTTTGGTACAGTCCACAGTGTGATCAGTATGTTCGAAATGAGAAAGAAAATATTTCTATTTTTAAACCATATTTAAAGTTCTCCTGCTCCCAAGGTACTCCCAAGTTGCACTCATAGCTTGCAGTTTTGATGACACAGGTGGACCCTATTTCTCCTAATTAGACACAGTAGCACAATTACTAAAAGGCCATTAATAGTGTTTTGCTGTGGTGCTTTACAGTGCGTTGGATTTTATATAATATAAACTTGAGTAGCTAAGTAATTGCAAAATCCTTTTTCAGTTACAATTAAAAAATCAGTTTTACCTTTTTCGTGTCAGCAAGGACTTTCAGTGTTGCTATGATGAAATCTGGATTTAAACTTTAAAAAAAATATATAGGTGAACCATTTCTAATAGAGGACTGCTGGTACACTTTATCACCCTGAAACACTTTATTCTGCAAAGACAGAAGTTTAAGATAAACATCTGTAAAAATAAAGCCTTTTACCCTGTCTTTCCAAGATATACGTTTTTTTGTTGCTATTTTTTTTAACCACATTCATGCAGATGGTAATACTTTGTGCACTTGCAACCCAAAAGAAGGAAAAGAGTGGAGGTAGATAAATAAATGGGGCTGAATTTATCAGAGGGAAGGCATCAGAGACATTTATTATAAAGTCTGTCTGCTTCTGTTAAGTTATACAGTCTTCAGTGCTTTTTGTAGTGATATTTTTCTGAAACTAGATTGTCATAAATGTTTCTTCAGTCTTCCTGCATAATTATGATTGAAGATTCTGTTTCTGAATCATGTGTTTTTTCCCAAAGTCACATGCTTATTAGACAAGCATAGAGGTTAAGTTAAATAACAAACTGTATGATCAAGTGAAAATTACTTCAGTAAGGTAAGAAGTCCTGTTTAGTACTGTGAAAATGTGGGATTTCAGGGGACATTTTTTGTTTCTTCAGATATATTTTGTTTGTGTTTTCATTTTTCCCCTAAAAACAGCTTGTGTTGGAATGTCAGGTCTACCTCTGATTAACTCGTTCTTTTTTTTTTTTTTTTTCCTTCAATCACATTTTAACATTAAATTGTGAAACTTCCATTGCCAGCAGGAAATAGTAGTCTAAAAAGCTTATCTACGCAGTTATTTGTTCTGCTGTAAAAATGTCAACTTCATTTTTTACGGTGATTCAGAAGTAATGTGTAGGTGAATTCTGGCAACTCAAATTCTGTGTCATTTAAACATAGACTTCTCAAATGTATAGTGCCTGTTTTTGAATTTTTTCCATTTCTTGTTCCTTAGCATTACCAAAAAAATAGCAGTTATTCATGAGCTATGATCTTAAATTATCTTTTCTGATAGCTTTTAACAAAAATGTCTTGACTGACATTTAAAAGTAGGTAGAATTTGTTGCAGCTTATTGTGCAGGAAGAGTGTTATCCAGTCACTGATGTTCTTACAGCTGCATCACCTAATCTGCCCTGCAGTGCTGGGCAAGGCATCCTCCAAGTGTCACTGCTGGCTTCTTGCTGTCCTGCACTGGTGACTTTGGCTACAGCCTCAGTTTTCTACAGAATTATTGCTAGTTGTGGTGGCCTATACAAACTTACTCTGCATACAGGTCATCTTATTTCACTCTGGAGATGCAGTAAATTATCCTGGAATCTTTAGGGCAAAAGCAAATTAGCATTGTTAGATTTTGGGAGTTTTCATTTCTATGACTATTTATAAAAATATTTTAAAACATAGTTGATAATATTAAGGTGTGAGGTGTTATTTTGAAAGCTAGAATGACTTGACTATGGACCATGGTGAATGCGTGCAACACTCACTTTTCTTTGGTGTGTGTGCAAAGTCATGCAGCACTGTGGGTGGAAAATATCTTTTGAGAAATTACTATTCAGATACCTTAGCTGATATTGTTAAGGTAGAAAATAATAATTTTCTTATGTGTCAGATGTTCACTTGGTAAATTCAGGTTTTCAAAATTATTCTTCAGTTTTTTTAATAGCTTTGAACTATCTTTTATGACTTAAAAGTAGATTTTTTCACCTCTTTCTCTTGAAGCTTTAATGATTAATAGTCTCACAAATTCAATTTTGTCCAAGAATCAAAATCATATTTTGTTGCAAACCCATAATAGAGAAGGTTGACCTTTAAGGTCTTGCAGATAGAGAGCAGGTACACAATGGTTTTGAGAGGTCAGACTTTCATTCTTGGTTCTTGCACGTTTCTCTGTAGACTTAGGTGGGGGTTTTTTGGGGTTTTTTAGTTTTTTTTTTTTTTTTTTTAATTAAGGAATTAACGACGTACTGTGGTAGTGGGACTGATTTTTTATTTTTATTTTTTTTTTTTTTTTTTTTTTGATTGAGCATCTAGGTGAGCAGTACAGTGGGAATACAAAGTAGGGTCCCTTTTTTCATCCTGGGAGAGCCATCCAGGTAGTGGAGGAGCCGTGCCGATACCATTGCCCTTCTGTTGAAATGTGAGGACTAAATAGGAGAAATTTTGCCTTTGAATTGCACATGCATTTTGTTTTGGTAAAACTACATTGATGTAATTTAAAAAAAAAGGATTTTTTGTTGGGTTAGGATTTGTCACTGAAATCGTATCTTTACTTGACATAGGTTTTTCTTGTACTGGCTTAAGCAAAAAATTACTTACTGCCTTTTAATTACTACATTAGTAGTTCTGAGTGGAAATTAGAGTATTATGGTATCAAGAAACTGTAGCATAGTGAAAATGGTTTATAAAAATATGTTGTTTGTGTTCACAATTAATATTCAACTACTATTGTATTTGCTGGAGTTCAGCCTTGCATAGACTTTGGAAAAACATGAACAGAGGCAATAAAAACACAGGCAGCAAAAAAAAAAAAAAAAAAAAAAGCCATCTAGCAGTGATTTATTGGTACACTAAGCGCTCCTTTCTTGTTCATAAAAATACGTTCTTACATGTAACTCCTACATACTTGATGAGACATAGATGCATGTTAGAGGCTAACATTTGCTTCCTGAATTCTTAGTGCTATTCTGGCAGTCAAGTTATTGGAAAGTGATTCCAGCTGAAGTAAGCAATGTTCAGATGAAGCATCACCTACTGGAGAGTAAATAGATTTAAATGTGTGACAGAGTGCAAGAAAAAAAGATAATCGAATAGCATTTTTCTCATGGCATATAATTTTTATCGCTAAGAATAATGCCACATACACATTCTGCCTGCTTGCAGTTCAGTCACTTTTATTTATTATCTTTGGTGGGGACATTGCTGAATTTTAGCTACCGGTTCATGATTGTTACAAAGGATGTTAAAACAAAACTCCTTCTGGTCACCCATCGATTTGGTCTGTGTGCAAGGCTGGAAGAGCAATAGACTGTGAAACACTGCAATTAAGTGTTTCCCAGGCTCTGTGACGGTAGCGGGAGGTAATTTCATTGCTGTGATTAAGGCTGCATTCGAGGTCTCCTCGTGGCATAAATCAGGGACTGTAGAAACAGCTGCTTGGAACCAATTTCCGTGTTTGAATTTGCTTGGTGCAAGCATAGCCACATGTCTGTCTTGCTTGTTAAAAGTCTAAAGCTAAGTTTGCAGGAAGATGCTAAGAGATAAATAATAAGCTCAATGAGAGTAATACTCATAAACATCTGCTTCTGCTTTGAGCACTACAGTTTTTATACACCTTCCATACATACTGCAGATGTGAGTTTCTCCTCTTTTCTTATTTACTACTGGCATACTGTTTAAGCATTTGGAGATCTTTGCCCACTCTTCTAGGAGTACAACACTAACTTTATAAATCCCTGTGAAAGGGAACCAAAATATGGGGCAAATTTTTGTCTACCATAGAATTGAGGCAGGTTTTAGTTAAGCTCATCGTGTGAGACTAAGCAGAAGACGACACCCTGAAGCATCTTTGGGCAAAAGCTTGTTCTACAGAGAGTAATTAGAAAGTGCTGATTGCACTAGCATATGCATCCAGACTGCACAGATTTACAAACTAGGCATTGGCCTGTGACTTGTTGTAGATGATGTATATCCAGCTCCATCAGATCTCAGAATCACACATTTTACCCTAGCATCCTATACATGCTTTATCCTGGTTGTGTTGATCATAAATGACTTTCTGGATGTTTTTATTTATTTATTTATTTATATCTCTGCTGCTGTATACTTTCAAATCAGAAAATGTAGATGTGCTGGTTAATGCTGTCCTGAGGAATCGGGACCATGATCCAGCGTTTGAAATCTTGGCTAATGTTTGCATGATTGATGTATTCACTGTTGTAGTATCTGTTATTTCTGAGTTAATATTCCAGAGAAGCAGGCTTCCTACTGGTGATCGTTGTGTCATAACAAAGTTTTCTTTAAATGAAGTGAATTGGAGGTGGCAGAAGGATATTTATAGTAAAATTTCTTTTTTTATGATCACCACTATGGTTTTATCGTCAATCTTTGAAAGTAACCAGCTTTGAATATTATGGTTTTATCATCAGTCTTTGAAAAGAGACAGCTTTGAATAAAGATCAGCTCTAATGTACCATGTAATATCAATTAATTTTACCCCTTTAATGAGCAGAATCTAATTGCTTGTGAGTAAATAACACAGACATTCAATGTTCAGATGTTTTCTGTGGAATAATAATTTAAAATCTGCAGCAAAAAGTGTTTCAAGAAGAGGCCCAGGAAAGGTGATATTCTCTGATAGTATATATGAGTAGTATTATGTTTGTCATGAAAGGCCATCAGTGACCGTGCAGGGAAAATGACACTATCAGTCCAGTTTTAATAATATTCATTGAAACCTTCCTGTTCTTTGCCCCTCATTTTGGACTTTTTTTAATCTGATCAATATTAAGTAAGTTCTACCTTCCATTCACAACTGCTTTTGCTGTACCAATAAACAGATATGCAGTGTCCCAAAGAAATTACTCCCTAATTTTTTTTCACTGCTTTTTGCTGGGGTGCGTGCGTCCTGTGTTTGGAGTCCACGTTTGGTAGTTAGACTGGGTTAAAACCTGCAGTGACTCCTAGTTGTACAGCACACTGCTGCAGTGGCTACTCATACTGTCACATCAGTTTCAATCCTGGAGTTTGGAGATAAACCCAGTGTCAGCCCAAATCCTCAACTAGAAGGCCATCTGAGTCACCTCGTGTGAGACCTGTCATGATTTGGCATGGGTGAACTGGCCTGATTTTCAGGTCACAGTTGTATTGTCCATGCAGGGAAGGACAAGCAGGCAGTTGTACAAGGCACTATAAGACAGTCTTCATAAGATACGATTGTTGACTTTCTAAAAAAAAAATCCAACACTTGTATTTTTCGTGACGGCTTCAATTACTGACTATATTATATTCATACCATAAGATGGATGCATTTGAAAATGTTGTTGTGAAACATCCTACCAGTATAAACATTTGCATTTAACAGAGTGGGGATTTATTTTCATGCACATGGCAATTGGAGGCGTGTCATCCTGTTAAAGGTTCCCTCCTAATCTTTGAAAAGTGATGTGTGTAATCGCTTAACTTGGTCTACATTTTGTGCCACAGGTTTCAGAATGAATGAATTAAAACTGCACGGCCTCTGCTTTTGAAGCTCACATGCACACACCTTCTCTGTAATGTCAAGTGCTAGTAGTACAGTAGGTCCCTGCAGACCCCTTCTCAGAGAATGGCTGATATTGCTAATTTGCCCCTGGTATTTAAATACATAACAATGGAGATTAATTAACTTCAGCTCTTTTGATTTCTAGGAAAGTGCTAAAGTAGTAATTACTCCAAAATAGCAATTATATCTACAGTTAAAGCTCATTAACCTTTATGAAAAGAATGTTTCTGTTTTAATTCATAATAGCAGTCATTTTGGCTTATGGGATGGGAGGAAGTGTTGAAGAAAAAAAAAATGTGTATATATTAGCTTAAATCATTCCTTAGGACTCTCCTCCAGTGCAGCACCCTGTGGGATTACTCACTTTCTTGTAATTTAATTTTTGAACACAAATAATTAGTGAGGAGAACATAAAGATGGTGGTTTAGCTGCTAGACAGTAACTCTCAACTTGTGATCAGTTAACTGTAGATTGAGCATTGGGCTCAGCACATAGAGACTTAAGGAAGAAATCATTTCTTCAATTTTTCCTCTGCAGTGGTGGTGACCGTGGTGGCTTCAAAAATTATGGTGGTAAGTGCCGAGTATCCAAAAATGTTTCAGTGGAAATTCTTTATAAATCTAAAAGCCACCAATATCTTGTTAGAAGCATAATAACATTTTGGTGAGGCTGGTGTGTTCATGAGTTTTAATAGCCAAACTTTTAGCCATAAACTGGATTTCTCCTTTGTCAAATTGCATGAAAGAATTTGTGGAGACAGTGACATTCACCGGATTTTGTTGTTGTTTTTGTTACAAATCCTGCTTAGAAAGGTACTAGAGAAAAAAAATGTGGTAAACTGCTTGGTGATCTGACAACCAGCACTTGCAAGATAACACCAGCATAACATCAGTGTGGCAACTGCCACACACTGCAAATTAAAGAATATAAGAACATGTTAATGTCCTACAGACATCTATTGAACATTTTAATTTAAGTATTCTCTAAATCTACAGTTAATGTCTTAGATATTAGATGCATTGCATATATAGTTTAAATATTTTGTTGTGTTTTTTAAAAAAAAAAACTTTTTTTGCTGAAAACAGTTTTTTTTTTTTTTTAATCCATTTTATAGGTCAAAGGGATTATGGACAGAAGTCAGATGCTGGTAAGAAAACAAGCAGTGGCTTTGGGGGGGATCGCAGATCTTATGTCATTGCTTTTAAAATATACATCTAGATAGATGGATATGGCTGCAGTTTCCATGGCTCAAAACCAATTTAGTTAAAACTTATTTTTGTTAAAAGGTATTTTTTTTATTAAAGTGAATGTGAGATTTTGAACATTTTTTCATGCAGTAGATAAGAAATAAGATGAATTTCAGATCAACTTGAGCCAAACAACTACTTTCACTTCCATAATACTTCTTCTAAATGTGTATTATTTAAAATGTATGTTTCTGGTGGATCTGGATGTCCCAAGGACAAGTTGAGTGTGCAGCATCTCAGATGTACTGCAGCATCTAAAAGTGCTGTGCACACACTGCTGAAGTTAATGATGCTCAGGATTATGCTCCTACTTGTCTTCTGTTTCACACAAGACTCTTTAGGGATTTCAGAGTCTGCTCATGGCCATCAGGGACCTGAGCTTAAAATATGCCTTTTGTTGTTAACCACAAAGTTGTGTGCTAAATGTAGGGTGGTTTTTTGTTTGTTTGTTTGTTTGAATAGATTCAGAGTCTGACAACTCTGATAACAACACCATCTTTGTGCAAGGACTTGGAGAGGATGTTTCAACAGATCAAGTGGCAGACTATTTCAAACAAATAGGCATTATAAAGGTATGCAAAATGAGAAATCCTTGCTGTGAAGGAACAGTTAGTATATTGGAAATGTACTGGTATAATTCGAAGCAGATGTTCACTCTAACTCCCAGGATTGTAGGTATTTTTATCTGGATTTCCAGATGACAGCTCATTTGAAAGAAATTGCTGATGGTGCCAGCTTAGTAGTGACATTTAGATCGATTTGTGTCTCTTCCAGTCCTTTAGTCTTTATAACCCTTAACATTGCCCCCCCACCTGCTACACCATCCTAATACTTGATTGCAAATAAGCCTCTGTATTCCTATGGCTATTTCTTGTGTTTCTGCAATTCTAAATGAGGACTTCCTGCACTTGACTTCAATTTTTATACATTTTTGGCCCATTGTTATTTCATGGAGGACAGCAAGGCAGTATCTCCTTCAATTAAAAGCATCTATTTTTGCAGTCTAACTTGAAGAGGATCTTCTTTCTTGTGATATTTACTTGTTACAATTTGGCCACGAATCAGCTTTCCTGATATTCTTCCTATGCTGAGAATATATACTGAGGAAATAACTTTTCTTTTCAGACCAACAAAAAGACTGGCAAACCTATGATAAATCTTTATACTGATAAGGATACTGGCAAGCCAAAGGGAGAAGCCACAGTGTCTTTCGACGATCCTCCTTCTGCTAAAGCAGCCATTGACTGGTTTGATGGTGAGATTACCTGTTCTTTTCACTATTCATGCATTTAGCCTGCAGTGGAGGAAGCAGTTCAAAAAAACTCACCGGGGCAGCGCGCTCCTTT
The DNA here is from genome assembly GCA_013398735.1 of Nothocercus julius. Taxonomy (NCBI): domain Eukaryota; kingdom Metazoa; phylum Chordata; class Aves; order Tinamiformes; family Tinamidae; genus Nothocercus; species Nothocercus julius. The sequence goes on from VZSV01000144.1 coordinate 946,417, forward strand.
ATCTATTCCTTTTTTTGAAGGAAGACCTGTATTTCATGGCATTTTCTGTGTGCTGGTTTTGTCATTTGCTTGGAACAGCTGGTCATTAAGAACACAAATGTATATTTAATGAAACAAGGTTTCCTGCTGTGCCTCTTGTCCTTGCTTTAAACGTGAGAGTTAGTCTTCATCTCATTCAAGATCTGTCATTTCTTTTTCAGTCCAATGGAACTATAATCTGTGTTAGCATGTAGAAAAATTTCCTACAACCTTTATTCATATTATTAGTGTTGCGGTATCATTCTTCGATTTCAGCAAGGGTTAAGGCCATCTTGTGCATAATGTTTTGTATGTACGTGGTAAAGAACAGTTCTTTATTTATAGATTTAATGGAGAAAGAGATCAGATTCCAAAAATAAACTGAAAGCCTTCAGGAGTGATGCAGGGAACACAATGATACTCTGTTGTAATAATAAACTTCTTTTTTTAAGTGCCTATTCCAGGAATCTTGTGTGCCCAGAGAAATATAGTAATCTTGGGGCAATAACAAAAGTTCATACATTGCTTTTGGGATGAAACAGTAATGAACAAAAAAATCTGTCATTAAACACTACTTGGTGGCTTATATTTTGCTAATGAAATGCAGACAGATTTTGATTTAGGAGAGTAAAGCAAATACAGCTATATTAGATACTGATGCAGTCCTGTTTGTTCTGTGAGAAATCTTGCATTGCTGAATCAATCAGACTTTATATTTTAAAAGTTCATGTCTTTCCCTGTTGGGGGATATTTTGTTTTTGTAATGGCTGCAGACATGGAAAAAAAAAAAAAAAATTGTTGCTTGACATAGGGGAAGAATAGGCAAAGTTATGACTCATCCAAACTACCTGTCTGTGAGCATGGCAAAAATTTATTACGTATTCTTATGATAGCTCAGATAAATTGCCCTTTGCAGATTGCATTTTAATCAAAAGAAAGATGTTTAGCTTTATGGAAAAGCTAGTAAGTACCTTAGTGGTTGCCATCTCACATATGGGCTGGTGCTTTCAAAAATAAGAGATTTACTCCAGAATCCCAGTGTCTTAAGAGACTTTGTGTTGAACTGGTGTGTGCAAATCCCTTGTTCTTTTGAACTTGCTGCTGTGCTGTTTAGAGTGATAGTCATCTCTCTCTCACTTTCCATCTTTCCACAGGAAAGGAATTCAATGGCAATGTTATCAAAGTTTCTTTTGCAACTAGAAGGCCTGAATTCATGAGAGGAGGTGGAGGTGGTGGACGTCGAGGTAGGGCTAAAATCTGTAGATTTCAAATTCTCTTTGTGTAGTTAAATATCTTTTTTAACTATTACTGTTTTGTTTTTTTTTTTTTTTTTTAAAAAGGATTTTGTAGCAGTGATTCTGTGATTTGTTAAAAGTGTGTGGATCTTTGGGACTCTCGCAGGAAAGGGTTTAATAAGGAGAAAGACAATTTAAGTAAAACTGAAATCTGTAATCTGCTCTTTCTCACCATGTAGACTTTATGCTCCACTTATGAGCAGGACCCTCCAGTTTGAGTGTCATCATTGCTTCTGAAGAGATAGTAAAAGAGTGACCCTGAGGCTGTACAAGTTTCCACATATGCAAGTGTTAATCTCAGTGAATGTTTACTTTTTACACCAAAGTCTTGAGAAACTCTGTTTCCACATGCTATTAAGTGAGGTAAATTATCCAACTCCTGCTGACTTAGAGCAGCAGTTGGGTCCCTTAATTAAATAGAAATTAAACTCCCTGACTGTGCATGCTAGAGCTTTATCAGTAGTCCACTAGATATAAATTCCTGTAAAATGGTAATTTATAAGAAACACGCTTTGTACAGTGGCTATCAACAAATTTTACTTCCTAAGTAAATTCTTAAGTTAGGCAGTTTTGAAGGATGATAAAAAGAGTCTTCAAGAACTTCTCCTGGTGTGAAAATACCTGATTTTTTTTTTTTTTTTGATGCAGAATGCAGGAACTGTGTTGCCTCTGCATTTGTGTCAGATGCATCCTGGCATTAATCCAGACAGGGTGTTTTTGAAGTTTTGTTTGTTTGTTTTGTGACCAGCTCTAGCCATATGTGACTAATATTATACATCATTCAATCTTCACAGAATTTTTATTAATGCACATAGTGAATTTATATTTGTACATTGACAATTCAAGCTGCTCAAATTCCCTTTTATTGCTGAAAAATAATTTATAGAAAATATTTGATGGTGCAAACTTCTCTGGCTACCATGTGCTGTTCTTGATTCATATTTTTCCCCATCTGCCTAAATTCTAAATCTGCTTTTATACTCGTGCATATTTCAGTTGTCCAAATGAATTAGTTCAGGACATAGAATCCTGTTAAAATTTGGTGCTGGCTGAAACTTCAGTTGTTTGCCTGCATCTTCCAGCTACCTAACAGTAAATCCAGCATTGAAAAAGTAATTCTTGAATGATGAATTTTGCAGCAGTACAATTGTTTGTCCTTGCCGCTAGCAGCTTCTTCCAAAGTCCCTATGCTTCAAAGATTTGCCTCATAGGGATTTGATTACCGTAATTGTTTTCTCTTTCTGTCACCTGGAAGGTCTCTTTGTCTCTTGGGTTCTGAAGCCAGTGACAGTCCTTAATAAATGTTTCTCATGTATAGGTCATTAGACACTTCCCCTCCTTTATTCTGATTATAATTCTGTCTACAGGTTCACGAGGTGGATATGGAAGAGGTGGGGGCTTCCAGGGTAGAAGTGGGGAACCCAAAAATGGTGATTGGGTTTGTCCTAACCCGTAAGTGTCATTTTAATTGGGCAGTGGTGTTTCATGTGTGCTCTTTGGGTTTCTTAGCAACTAAGTCTGGTGAATCCCCTTTTCTTTTCTAGGGCCTGCGGTAATATGAACTTTGCCCGCAGGAATTCCTGCAACCAGTGTGGTGAGCCCAGACCAGAAGATTCACGTCCGTCAGGAGGTATGTGTTTAAAAAGCAAAAATAGTGAAAAGTATTAAAAGATATTCTGCAGATTTTTGGCAAGCCCAGATGATGTATTCATTTTACATTTTCCTCTCTAGATTTTCGTGGGAGAGGTGGCTATGGAGGAGAAAGAGGCTATCGAGGGCGTGGTGGCAGAGGCGGAGATCGGGGAGGTGGCTATGGTGGTAAAATGGGTGGAAGGTAAGTGGGTCCCTTTTACTTGTCTGGTTACGCAGAATACACGTTGAGGGAGTGATACAGATTGTGGGATATCAGTGCTGTTTATGTGTGCGCACAACTGTGATATGAAAGCATGAATTACTGATAGGAGCTTTTGGAGACGATGAATCAATTTGCTGGGTGAGTGTGTTTTGTGAGCATTGTTGGATAAAGCTATTTAAAAAGGGAAGAATGCCCAGAAGTGGCTATCAAGATGGTTGATTGAAAGGACTATTATTTAGCTTGCTTCAAGGATTTCCTGTGTCTTTTTTTCCTTCCCTTTCAGAAACGATTTCAGAAATGATCAACGCAACAGACCATACTGAAGACCACTGTGAATGTTTTGTTTGTCTTCTTGATGCGTTTGATAGTGAAATTGCCAGAGTTTTGCCTGCAGCTTCACCCATGGCCTCTTTGGATAGTGGAATTGAGTGAAATTAGGTTTTTATTTCGGTGGGAGGGACTGGGGCATTTTGGGAGGATTTTTTTTAAGAAAGACATTGACAATTACTCTTTGATTTCAACATTATCTTCTCTTCTTTTTCCCCACATACTTCTTCAACAGACCCCAAGAAGGAAAAGGATAAACTGTAAAATATTGCCAAAATATGAAGTGTTTTGTAATACAACAATAAATGCTGATTGTTTTATTTGTGAAATCTACTGTTTTCCAGTTACTTCAGAAGCACATACTTCTTTTAAAATTCCTTGTCTTCCTGTAGTATGACCTACGTAATAAATAGGGTTTTGCTTGAAAGTGCACCACTGCTTTGTCCCTAGCTCTGTGTGCTGTTTGCAGAAATCTGCAGTTGAGTTGGTGGAGAGCCTCCTTGCTGTAAGACCTGCCAGGTTTGGAGTAGTTCTTATTCCTTTGCTCATTTTTAATTTCCCTCTCAGAGACAAGTCCTGTGTTGCTTGCATTTTCTGCTTCGTGTGCTTTGGTGTGTCCTGCAGCCTTCATGAGGAGCAGGGAGATGGCAGTGTGTTCCCACACTGCCAAGGAGCTCATGCTGTCCAGACAGTGATAAATCGGAAAACAATGTGGAATTGCTTCAGGAAAGATAATTTGCCACATATCCCTGTACCTTTTAGTTGCTGCTTTTGAAATGTATGTGATAGCAAAAAAAAAAAAAAAAAAAAAAAAAAGCCAAAGGCAGCAGTTTTATCTATGAGATAAGGTGCAGGTGTGATCCAGGCAGATGTCTTGTGAGCGTTTGGGATTCAGCACTGAAGCCAAGGCTTGTGAAGCAAGGGAGGTTAATTGCTCCTCTCCACGGCAGGTCTCGTCACACACCGGAGAAGTGGGTTGGTGGGGGCTGTGAGAAACTGGCACAGCTGCAGTCACCTTGTGTCCAGGGCTGCTTTTCTATTGTAAGCGTTGTTTGTTTTCTTGGAGAAAGATCAGCTACTCCAGTACCCCAGTGGGCAAAATAATAAAACTGCAAACCTTCAGGGTTCCGGATGCTGACCAGGGCCAGGTCCTTAATGCTGGATCTGCTTTAAGCACCGGCCTTACGCACATTCTCCTTCTCTACGTGTTACTTCACTGCACTCCATTTTACCCCACTTTCCTCCTGCGTGTTCCACTCCGTGGCATTTTATACCTCTACTTTTTGCTGCTCACCCCAGCTCACCACTTTCCTAGGGAAACACGGCTCCTTTTTAAGGCAGTTTCCAAGCCTGTTTTCTCCCCAGGCTACGACTGAATTCCTTTAAACGTGCACCACCCAGCCAAGCTTCTAAGTCCAGTATGCAAGTAAACCACGAAGCTACTGGAGCTGTCACCAGCTCCACTGCTTTTCCAGCCTAGCCATGATATTGAATGTTTGTTCTGTCTATGATTGATACTTTCACAGAAATCTTCAAAGTGGTTTTACCAATATTATTGCTTTTTTTTTCTTTTTCATGTGAGGAAACTGGCACAGATGCCCACAGGCAAGTAGCTTTTTGCTTTTAACAGGCCAACAGGTGAACTGAAAAGGCCGAGTAGAGCTGGAAACACAGAGCGTATCCTGCAAATCCTGCTTGGAATTTGTATCCAGTGGGTGCTCTGCAAGACATTGGTAGTAATCCACCCTGAAAGGAATGGGGCCGCTGACTTCTCAGGAGAAGGGAAGTGAGGATCTTCCCTTCTGGCGACAGCTATTCCCTACATCCTTCATCTCTTTGCATGATCTATCTAGTAACACTTTTGGTTTTAAGCAGCAAGGTTCCAGTTTTGGAAGTCAGGGCCGTATGGAATGCTGCTGGCTTATTTATAAAAAATATATCTAGTCCTTGCCAAGATCAGCAATGACTTTATAGCGAGAAGGGTAACGGAAGGATGCCAATGTAGGAAAGACACGCGATCACTGCAGATCTGAAATGCACCAGAAACAGCTAAACAAGTTCAGAAGCAGCCAAATAACTTCAGTGCAGTTTCCATAGGGCCAATCCCACCTCGCTTGCAGGACAGTGTAATAAGTAGCTCAGATACCACAGGGCCCCTCAGGGCCCGCTAGGGCATGCGCGGAACCCGTACGGGCCCTAGCGGGCTCCACCGGCCTTGCAGGCAGCTGCTCCGGCTGCGTACAGGAGCTGCCGGGCTCTCCAGGCCCCGCGCGGGCGTCCACAGAGCCCCTGAGGGCCCTAGGCAGCTCTGCGGGCCCTGCGTGCACCTGCGCAGGCACCGTAAGGGCTCTGGCAAGCTCGAGAGGCCCCGCGCGCGCCTCGGCGGGGACCGTACGTGCCCTGGGAGCCTCCAGAGAGCCCTTCGGGCATGCCCAGAACCCCTACGGGCTCTAGCGGGCTCTCTGGGCCCCGTGCCAGCATGCACAGGCTGCGCACAAGCCCACGTGGGCGCTACGCGCACTGTGCGGGCCTCCACAGAGCCCCGAGGGGCCCCAGCAGGCTCTACGACGATTGCGCAGCTGCTGGGGCTTTCTCCAAGACCTGGCGGCCTCTAAAGACCCCTTGCGG
>VZSV01000144.1:953863-1013355 GCA_013398735.1 Nothocercus julius
TCGGGCACCCTGCGGCCTTTTGTGCGGCCTCCGGCAGCCTCGGGGCCCTGCGGGCTTTGGTGCGGCCTCCCGCTCCATAGAGTTCTTAATCAAAGCCTCAAGAGTTATACAACAGAGGAAAGAGCTGGTTTGTGTGATCTGGCAAACCTCTGTGGCCACAAACACCCACGATTTTCTCAGGAACTTCTAGAAACAATCCCCGAGCATCTTCGTCAGTTTTACCACACACTTTTGGACCTGGTCATCATCACAGCATGTTCCTTGCATTTGTTTCATCTTCTTTATTTTATGGCTTTGCCTGCATAGCAACTTCAGTATGGTACAGAGACATGTGAACTTGTCTTTTATCTATCCCAAGCAACATGGAGCACAGTGCAAGCCTGTTTATTCTGGTTCCTGAGTATATGTGAAGAGGTATTTTTGATACAAAAATTGGCATTCAAGAGAATCCAAACAGAACTACACAGCCCTAAAGCAGTATTCTTTGTTGACCACTTCAATGAACCAGCAGAGATCAAGAGATTTCCAGAAGGCAGGAATTTTTCTTCTCATACTCACACACCCTAGTAAGACCACCAAACAATGCTTCGGTATTATACCGCACATACTCATGACTATCCTTGCCCTTAAGATTCCCATCCCCTCTAAAAGAGTAACCAAAGGGAAGATTTCACTTCGACCCTGTCCCTCAGGGCCAAATGCGGTGGGGGACACAGGATACACCATCTAGAGAAGGGCAGGTTGTAGCAAGATCCGCGTTTACCTTTCCCACAAATACCTTTGCACTGCCCTCTCTGCTGGAGAGTCCATTCATGCTCCCTTTCGTGGTGAAACAGTTTTTGGAGCATTTTGCCTGCTTTAGGATCAACTATCGAAACCCAATGCAACTCATTATTATTCAGACGTAGAACTGAGTTTACCCGTTTTCTTAATAGCACCTTTAAAACAGGCACCAAATCAATACATTAGATGAAAACCTATGACAGTTAAGACACATACTGTATTAACTGAATGCTGAAAGTCTATAGAACACAAATTTCTTTTCATACAAACACAAATAAAATAGAAAATTAAAAATATAAATCATAGTCATAGGTCATCACAGATAATGAAATAAAAAGTGCTATAGAAATGCATTACACACTGCTCTGGGGAAAAAAAATACTGACTTCCAATTTTTGTGAAGTAGTTAAATGTAGAGGTTAATTTACTTACTCCTGAAGAACTTCAGGTGTGGCAACACTTTCTGTGCAAGAACATGCAACAGCATGGAAAATCCAAGTAGTGACAGGAAAATTAACGTCACTGTGATCTGAACCAACTCAAAAGTATTCTTCATCAAATGAATTATGTTTCTGCCCTATTGTTTTATAGCAAGACATGTATATATACCCTCCATAATAAAAAAGTAGTAAACTCATTATATCCTAGAATTTATACACAAGAAAACAGATCAGCAAAGCTAACGAGAATTGAAGGGGGAGTCTTTTCATTTGAGGCTTTCTTCAGCTTACTAGATCAAGCCCCCAGTAACACTGACAGTACAAACGGTTCAAACATATTCAGAACACTGTTATTTCAAAATAACATATTTCATTTGGTAGTATTCAAAATTGAAATGCCTTTCTTTTCTCCATAACAAGAACTTTTTTCAACATATTATCCCTTATTAGTTAGAGATTCCAGAACAGTGGACTAGATCAAAAATCTTAATTTTCCAAAAAAAGAAAGAAGTATCTCATACTGGACTCTCACACAGTGCAAAGTCTGGAGCCAAGTTTGAATAGTGTCATGCAAAGCTGGACAACAGTGTTTCCCCTCCAAATCTGAAGCAGTGAAATAGTCCACTTTATTTCATTTTAGCTGCCCTGATTTCCTGGGTTGAAGTTACCAGATCGTGTCACTGAAAGTCTGTGCCACGGCTGGTTGCAGCTGTCTAAAATATCAACAAAGATTTCAACATCAGCTCCTAACGCTGACATGCAACGAAACAGAAACTGGGGGCAGCTAAACAGAAGTTTCAGGCAAATCATCCATTTCGTCAAATGTATTCAGGGTGTTTTTGCTATTAGTTCTTGAATTATCTTGATCTTTACTTGGATCTGCAAAAAAATGCATTATAAACAAAACAGGATATGGTATGGTAGAAACTGTAATTGCAAGATGAAGTTTAAAAAAATAAATGCATTTTTTTAAACAATGAATTGTCAGTTTACTACCATATGTCATATAGAAGCTTTTCTATCTGCCCCTTTCGGCTATTCATGAGATCATTCTGTTAAGAACTGTATGTACTAATTGACTAGAAAACAACTTCTAAGCTGATCTCTCTGATCCTCATATGCTCCTATGGTAAACTCTGAGGCTGGCTGCCAGAAGGACATCTGATACTCCAGTGTTAGGTCATTTCTGTATCACCCTTCCAACAGTGTCAGCAGATGGTAACGTGAATTTCCTGGTTAACATTCCCAAGGGGCAATTTGTCATCCAATATGTATCACAAAATGTAAACATGAATCTTCTAGGTTAAAACACAGCAAACTATTGGGTAGAGTCAGTGTGACTTCCTGCCAAGTTTTGCAAGGATATATGTGACTATGGAAGGAGTAAAACAATGTTATAATGACCATTAGTGTTTTCGCTCTGTTGAAAAGTTATTCGGCCTTACACCTCCAAATGCCATAAGAGAATGTAACTCTTTGATCAAGGATAACTGCTTAGAGAAAAATGAATACTGGAAAAGACAAAACACATGACATTTAGGTGCCACAACAACTTACAAGAATTAGTGACCAACCCTCTTTCCAAATAATCAAAAATAACTTTATGCCTGCACCATACTAGCCACCAGTTTCTCTAGCAGTAAAGAGACTGGCTGAGGATCCAGATTTTGAGTTTATATTTTAAAGCATATAAAAATATTACAGCATTTAAAAAAAAAAATCAGTTTTACAAATACGGTAGTATAAAATCCAGCAGTACCTGTTGGCCCTGGATCTTCATTAATAAATGAAACATGTGTTTTCCACTCGGTCCATTTCACTTCGTTAATTCTGTTTGTATTGTATATAAAATGTATTATTAGAATGCATTATCTTCCAGCTACCCAGCTACACCTCCCCTTTGATTTCTCCATTCCTCTTGGAATTGTCATGGTTTACCACCAATACCTGCTTTGCTAGTACTAAAAGGATGAATGAGGAGATTCATCTGGGATGCGATTCTCCTCTGGTATGCGGAAGAGAATAATGCTCAGACTGTTTAATAATTTCACACATTATGAGCACAAACTTGAAATTAATAGTACTCATATGAGTTTCTCATAAACAGCAGAGTAACACTTTTTCAATATGCTAATCATATCAATTAGCGATTATAATTTCTTTTAAACTAATATTCAGGGGAGATTACAACAAAGTAACATCTACTGGCATTCATACTGGCATTCAAAGACTTGGCATTCATACATCAAAAACATAGATGAAGTTGAAGAAAATGTGTTTTCTGCCAAAAAAAACTAATTGTTTTTTCCTTCTTTTTAACCATTGAACACAGCCGAAAGACCCTAACAACTGGAATTTCATACAATATACTTACTATTTCTTCATATAAAATCAAAGCATTAAAAGCGGAAGATATGTACAGAGAAGCTTTGAAGAGGCTTTTAACAGAAATTAGCTGGAAAAAACATTCAAAGAAGAATCAGTAACATAATATTCTATCATTGCTTTACCTTAAGCACATCCTGCTGTCATTTTCAGCCACTTTACACCGTTCTCCCAATTGGAATTTTTTCCTCAAAAATCGTGGTAAGAATTTTTCAAATTCCAAAATGGTCCTGGCTCTCTGTTAAAAACAAGAGGTAACGCAACTATAGCTAACCACATTCAAAATTGCCTAATTTCACAGCATACAGTTTTCAGGCTCCATGTTTCATCCTAACATGTCATGCCTCCAATCATCATGTGTAACCTACACCGACATCAACAGCAGCAAATATTACTTCATACCACTTGTGATTTAGCATGCACAAGTAGGAAGTGTGCAGCTTCCTCTAATTAGTCCCACTGCAGGAGGCATACGCAGAGACGAAACAAGCTGATTCTAGAGTCAGTAACACTGACTCATGCAATGCTCTGCCACAGAGATGTATGTCCTGTTGTTGGATGTTGCCAAGCATACAAAGCAACTCTTAATTCTGACTGCATCTTCTCTGGCAGCCTGGGGCTCCGAGTTGACTAGTTTTGGTAAAAGGTCAGACTCACATAGGCTATGAGAAATGGGAGTGAACTCAGGCATTGCACAAATTCAAGAGAAGCAGCTCCAGAACAAAATACATTACCGTTATCTGGGCAGATCATAAAACATACCTTCCTGGTGACATATCAAGGGGAATGTCATTAAGGTGTGTGCATGACTGTGCATAAGGTTGTAAATTTGAGCCCCAAATTACCTTTAAGCTGTCAATTCCAGAGTTACTAGGTTACACCATAAGTAATTTCTATTATTTGCATCCATGTACATAATCCCATTTATCCACGTGGTAAGTGAACATAGGTAAAGCTCAGAAGATTTTGGCCAGTGCATTTCTACATCACTAAGCAAACAAACCTGGAGTTTCCAAATGTGCTCACTCTCCTTCGAAATATCTTCTACAGTCTCTCCCATTAATGCAATAAGCATGTTCAAGAGAAGAACAAAAGTTAACACAACGTAAGTTATGAGGAGAAGAAGAAACAGCACTGGATACTTTGAATTCTCTTGAATCTCCAGATCTCCCAATCCTAGGGTGAGCTTGAAAAGATCCATCAGAACAGGGCCCAGACTGTTGTTGGAATGACATTCACCACCATCTGGGCAAGTTTCAATCAAAGCAGCAAGAGCTGAGGGGAACAAAGAAAAAATTGATTTCAATAATGTTTTATTTATACATTGTATTTTATCCTAAAGATATCAAAATGCACTGCAAAGTAAAGAGCTACAGATGCCCCAGCCACATGCACAGCAGCAGCTAAAGGAGAGATTAGCAAGATGAAGCAAGAAGAGCCCACGTCCAAAGGAAATTGCAGACAATTGAACAAGAGCTAAATTACTTATCTGTTCAGATAGTCTCTAGACAGAGTTTTAAACTCTAAACCTGGCTTTTTAATATCCAGCAGAAACCCCCGCATGAGCTCTCATCATGACAATAGGGTTCTTATTCATAATAATGCCAAAATTTTTACTCACACAAAGCATCAGTGCTTTTCTCCAGTAATATTTACCTACGCCAAATCCCAGCAAAAACACGATATAGACAACTAAAAACTTAATCACATCTTGAAGGATCACCTGAAAATTAAATTAAATATTTATCAGAAATAAAAATTAGAGAACCAGCTATAGGTCTAATTTTTCATGCTATGACTGACAGCACTTCCAAGAGTGAAGGTAACAGTGCACAATAGTGGCATCACAAAGGATACTGCAATTATACAGCATAGTTCTATTAAATGAAAAAACAAACATGCCAAAAAAACGCCCACACAACTTACTTGCATATTTAATACAACGTTGTTAATTTTGAGAAAACAGTTCGGTTCTGCCACTGGAGTGCATTATATAGTGCACTCTGCTGTCTAAAACCAGGAATTTTCAGTGTAAGCTACAAAATGCATCCAAATCGCTGAACACGCATGCTTGGAGTTATATAAATAAGGAAGCATCATAACAAGGGAGGTAAAAAGAAATATACTTGCCTTTTGAATCATAACACTGTAGATTCCCATGGACTGGAAACCTCTGGTGAAATAGAGCATGTTGGCCCATCCTAGGGCCATTGCCAAAACAAGACACACAAGGTGTTCTTTGTAGGAAAACAAGTACAAAAAGACAGAGAAGATCACAAGCATAGCTTGTATAAAACTGTTAAAAAACAAACACATTATGTAAAAGGAATGTACTAGCACAAAACCAACAAAACAATGGAAAAATCTGAAAACAAAATTCTTTTCTTTTGATTCACTTTAATTTCATAGTTCATTCCATTCTCTCCTATGAACTTTACTATAATTTAACAATAACATAGATGAGTAGAGAAAATTTAAGTATATTAACATAGTGTTATGCTCATTAAAGGTTACTTTCATTAAACTATTCTCCCAACAGCAGCTGATCAATGTAGATTTTGCTGACAAGAGAGGTTAGGAATTCTGAGCAGCATCTTTGAAACGATTATTAGCTTTAGCTTAACAAGCTGTTGAAATCATTACAGTTTCCATGAAGCTCTACGCAAGCAAGACATTAGCTGCTGCAAGAACCAAATGCAGAGCGATTTAGATTAATCTTAGCACTGCCTTAAATTCTACCAGACAGAAACAAACCCTTTTTCCCCAAAGGGTGATTTCAGAATGTCTAATTACAGAACCACCCCCCAAGCCTTCTTCTCCCCTACCCCATCCCCAAGTATAGTCCCGTCTTTAGCTTTTCTAGGTGTTTAATCTCATAAAACTGAGTATCTACTACAGCTCTATGTACATTCTTCATGACAATGGCATAGTGTCAGAGATGCTATGCATTATATTTACAATAGCAAACGTGTGCAAGCCAGACTTACAATGCGAAGTGGAACCAGGCATCGGAGAGAATGGACTGCAGATCTGAAGGCCTGAGCAGAAAGATGGTTATACTCTAGGTAGATAGATACATAAAATACAGAGACAGTAAGCAGGGATCATAACTGATTTTTCAAAATCATTCATTTGAAGTTGATCTTAAAACAAACAAACAAACAAACAAAAAACCTTATCTTTTCCTAGTACTGCAACTTCAAAAATACTTGAACAGAAGCTTACGAAGCAAAACATGAGAGTGAGCTTCTTTCATCTCTGGCAATATTTTAATAGTTACAGTTATATTCAGATATGTACCTAGGGTCATTCAGACTAAATGCTAAAGACTTCTAGACAGTCTAAAAATGAAAGAGAGCAATGAGTTCACAGATCCAGAAAAGTTCTTTACATATTTTGATATGCATTTGTTATTAAAAAGTCTTACCTCTTTTATGGCTAAAAATACTGCTCCTAACATAACCATCACCTGTCCCGATAGCTGCAGCCATCCCACACCACGTGTTAGTGCCAGTGGATAAGGTGGAGCCTGCAAGACATATCCAAAATGGACAGGAAAGATTGAGTTAAGTATCTGTAAGGTAAAAAGGCAAGGTAACAGGAAGCCTCATGTGTGCAGCCCTCTGGGTAGCCAATTTCTTCCATTTCATTCAGAGTTTTCTTCATGGAGAATTTACAGGATCAGATCCATAACATGCATGTTTGAAACAAAAGTTTCTTTCTCAGTTTGTAATAAATCAAGCAAAAGAAAAAAAAAAAAAAAAAAAACTCCTCATGCTTTTATAAATGTAACTACCTCTCTTTGTATAAAGGTACTTTTGGAAGGCTTTTGCAAAATACATATGAAGTTATCTCCTTTATTACTGATCTCCTTCTTTCCAGACACATAGATCCAATGTGGGAGAAACTGGTCTCACTACAGTCAGGTATTCTAACATCTGGTTTTGCTTTTTCGATTCACCAACATGTTAAATATAAATCAGAAGGTATTATCACATTGCAAAGCAGTGATTTGGTTGAATTTTTAAGTTGCTACTCACTGCATCTTCACTAGGCCTGTGGTAGGAAACTAATGTTAGTGTTATGTTGTACAGGAAATAAAAGCAACATGACATGAAAAACATCCGTCGTGCAAACTTCTTCCATTTCATTCTCAGAAGGGAATTCAGAGGCTCCAAAGTCAGCATTTCATGACGATTCTGTAGAAGAAACCAAGCAATGTTTGAACTTGTCACTTGTAAGGAAACTCAGACAACTTCAGGCATGCATTTTATGCATTTCATTCAGTATCTATCCTTGTTGATGCAGAAAGAAATCTACGCTCCAGGATGTATGTCAAATCCTGAACTAGCAAAATACAGATGGTCTACTGCAACTTGCACTGCAATAAACTGCCATGCTCTAGTGAGGTGTAATTGAGGTAAAACGGTAATGCAAACTTTTGGTCTGGCCTCCTACAGGAGTTTTACTGCAGTATTTAACAAATGCCATGCTAGAAAATACATAGAGATTTTAATAACAAGCAACTTACACCAATATCTGTATTATAGACTATGATTTCCAGTACTGAATTGTCTGTGGTGGTATCTAGTTCTGTCAGATCGTAAAGGGAAGACTGAACAGGACCATAAGCCCAGTCTGTGAATTTTCTTGACAGGCTCCTGTTAGGCTTGTCTTTTATCTCTCTGCTGAGGATGTATTTCAGGATCTAAAACATTAAAAATATCAGTGGTAAGCAGATGCATTCTTCTTCATGGGAAAGGAGAGAGCATGCACATCCTTGCGGAAACCTGCACCTTATAGCTATTGCATTTTCTGTTAACTTAATTAACAACTTTCTAAATTAGGCTGTTTTGAGTTATTTACCACAATAGAACCACATGCTTTCTGAGGGCCAAATACTATAGCAGTGCAACATTTCTGGAGAGTTTTCTGGAATTATTCATAGGTTCTATAATTGTACAAGTGTAACATAATAAATGCAATATTTCTGAGCTAAATCTTATTCTGAAAGTGTCTCTGGCAGATCTTGAGCGAATAAATGATAAGCTGAAAAAAAATTAAAACATAAAAATATGTAATTATTTGTTCCCTTTTCATTTTTCTTTCACTTTTTTTATATATCAGTATAAAATTCCAAAAAATGAAAAAAAATATATATATTTGCATAAAAGCAAACTTTGTTTTAATCTTTAAAGCCATACTATCAATATCAGCTTCCAGAAGTTAAAATTCTTAGCTAAAATTACATGTTCTACTTGGAATGGTTGCAAATAGATTTCATTCCTGTTGCTAAGCTCTCAGCGAAGGTGTTTTTATTCCTTTGCCCAGCATGAAGCAGAAATGAAGCACGAAATACCAAAACAGTCACTCAGCACGATAGCAAGACTGGTACTGTGAGCAAATCACTTCTCGGTCACGTGGAGAAGTACACAGTGCTGAGGACACCCCTCCTTGGCTGGGTCAGGCCCACCTTCTCCTTTGCAGGACAGAAAACAAGCACAGCCCAGTATGGGACAATGCCACCAGCCTCAAAACACCAAGCAAAGTGTCTTGAACCTGGCAAATTTGAACAAGTTTCTTGTTACTGTCACCTCATTTAACCTAATGTGTCTTCACCTCCTTCTCTAGAACCTACCTCTGGGCAACAGACTGGTTTGCAAGGCTGTTTCTAAATCAAGGAGAGGGGTTGTTAGAAAAAACTTTGAAGGGCAGAAGCAACATCACAATAGAAATATCTGCTTGCATTTTGAATAAAATTGGCTCATCAACACTACTGATTTTTGGTACAGCATAACTAGCATGGAAAACTACCTATCAGAGCACGTTAATGTCCATGTACATAGTCGGTCTAGACTCCTTTACCGTATTCAGTTTCTCTTAGATATTACTGAAATAAAACCCACCTCCAATTTCCCAGTTTTTGCAGCTAACTGTAGTGGTGTCAAACCCTCCTTATTCTTTGCCGTTTCCAAATTTCTATTTTTACTTTTCAGTAAAATCATATCATACATTCTGATTACAAAGTCATTCTGGGTTTTAAAGTCTTCTGCTACAGTAACCAGTGCATGCAGGATATTGTTTCCTCTGGAATCCTGAGAAGCAATGTTAGTCCTGGTGTTGTCCATTAACAGCTGAATTATGTCAGGTTGATTGGTACATGCAGCTAATGCCAGAGCAGTTTCACCTACAAAATTGCAAAACACAGCAAGTGCTCACAGCTTATTACAAACCACATTACTGAATTACATTACAAAGAAGGGACTATTTTAAACAACTTTAATAAGTTAATGGGCCTTAACTATACTATTAGATAGAATTTAGCTCTTGGTTTATAGAAAAGCTTAATCTATATGAAAACATCTATAAGAGAAACCTTCAAACTCAAATTTATTACATTTTACTTACCATTCAGCATTTAAAAGTAATTGCTTTATAATCATTTCTGAGTACTTGCAATTCATTGCCTTCTGGCAAGTTACTTCTACTTATATTTAAAAAAAAAAAAAAATAGTATTGTGCCATTATTGTGTCTTGTGATTGAGTTTCTTAATCTAGCTTTAGCTACAACAGTGATCTGTGCTTGTCCTCTCTTTGATAGGATCTTGGTGAGTCGCTCCCTTCCAATTTTTTCAAAGAAATTGTGCTTCCACTTACCAAAATAAAAACCTTCATGCTTATGCTTGGGATTAAAGAAAACACCCTGGGCATGAGCATTGACATCAGCTCCTTTTTCTATAAGGATCTGAGTGATTTCAGATTGTCTTCGTTCAATGGCGATACTTAAAGCTGTCTGACCTGTAACAACAGACACAGTATTTAAAATGTCAGATCTTTGTACAGCATTAAGCACTTCAATGTTTCATAACATTTAGCACCAGCAATATTCAATAAAAATAGATGAAAAATTGTAAATCATCATTAGAATTCTTGAGGAAAGCAACAGATGATACATTTGACCTGATACCTGAAACTGGTGTCAGATAGCAATACCTTTATAATTATCTTCTGTGTATGCTGCATTGATGAACCTCTCCAAAATACCATTTTCTTCTGCAAAGGACAGTAGCATATTCACTACCTCATTTGTGTTTTGGTTGATGTTTAGCAGAGCTTTCATCAAACAAGTTTTGCCAGTATCTGAAGCTGTGAATTTTTTCATCAGATAATCTGCAAGAGTGAATTCTGAGATTAAATTGTGGTAGGCTTCTTTATTTACAAAGGAGATTAAAAAAAAAAAATCCAACCTTTTGGTTATTGTGAGTGGAATCTGGGTGAAATATATGTGCATAAACTATTTAGCAAATAATTATTGCACCCTATTCACTCTGTATTTGAGCTACGCTTACTTGGAAAGATCATATATTCAGAGATAGGTACTCATCAATAAATTCACCAGTGGACTAGACTTTCCTCTTCCCGACATCTCACTGCCCTGTTAACTCCAGACAAATGCAAAGCTCTCTTTAAGCACAGGCTCCCCTGGCAGAAAGGCCACGGAGCAAAGCTGTTTCCACCTTCTCTGCCTGCTCTTGCAGGCTACACAGTGCAAGTTCTGTTACTGCAATTAAATTGTTTACTGTAATTAAAGCAGCTGCGGTTTGAACAGCCACAGCAGCTTTGGGTCTCACGCTGCAGAAGGCTACCTTGGGTACGGTACCTGCAAGCAGGTAGCTTTTTGGATATGTTCTTACTTCTACATGAAAGCCTACATGTGACATACATGAAACTGCAGCCAGTTGACTTCATAGTGACAGACAAGTAGCTCTTGCATGGCAGTATTTACCAGTTTTAGACTATATCTACTGTTATAAGAGGTAACAATCTTCCTTTAGGCAACTCTGCAGCTTACCTGGCGCAGTCATGTTTGTACACGAGCTCAATCTTTCCTTCAGCTCTGCAAGCAGGCATTGCAGTTCCTCTAAATTCCCCTCAGATACTGCTGTAAATATATACGCTTTCAAATGCTTCCGGGCTCTAGTCCGCTCAGGTCCTTGCGATATGTTAGCACTGAATTATCAAAAATAATGAAATAGACAATTCAAGTTTTCTGTATTTTATTTTCTATATAAGAGAAGAGGAAAAAGAAATAGAATTACTTGCTCCACACTATACTTTCAAGATACTTCAAGTACCAAATGTTTTTGCAACCAGCCACTTCTCAACATATAGAGAATTAAAAGATTTTTATAAAAAGTGTTATTTTTTCCCCATGATTTTCCTGCATTTTCATCACTTTGTACATTTTTCTAATATAAAAGCTAAGTAATCCTGATGCTTGCTATATAATTTCTTAATTATTGAAGATTCAGAAATGTATACATATATATATAAAACCTTATTTCTAAATAATGGCAGGTTAAAAAAATAAACAAACAAAAAACACAGTAATATCTATCCTAATAAATACCACAGAAAATGCACTAAGAAATACTTCATGCCTTCACTCACCAGCTCTCCACATTAGGGCTATATTCAGTCACATCATCCTGAAGAGACTGTGGGGAATCCACATCATCTCCATTTCCAGATGCACTGAAATTAGAGAAAAGGATAAGTGCTAAGCAAGGCAGACATTCTGGCAAACTGCATGAAGAAACAGTCAATATTAGGAAGTAGCATCTACAGCAGAGCCCAAATTAATCTGACATGTTTAATTCCATCATTTTATCTCCCCTGTGTGTTTTAAAATAAGTGATAAAAAATGAGAAGAATCACATGATTTTTATCATGTTAAAAATCATTATGACAGCAATTTATTTTGTGTATTTGTGTTATTTCATTACAGATCCTGAAGTCCCCCCCCCCCAAGTTCACTGCTTTTTATGCATCATACTGAATGCAAAGATGTTCTTCCTTTTTGCATGCTGAATTTGTCTACCACAAAACAAATATTAAAGGAGTAACTGTGCATGGGTTGCAAACACTTAATGAAAATGATATATCTAAAGTTTTACTGTGCAGCACACTGTAGGTAACAGAAGAGGATTGTGCAGCTCGCTTGAATGGAAGCTTCAGCCAAAAGAAATTGAAAAGTGGGCCCTAATCGTATATTTAGGTAATAAATCCTCTCAAAATCCAATGGGATTGGTATTTTTTAATTACTTTATAACCTTTTCCAGGTATTTTGGAACACAGATCTGACTTTAAAATGAATTGACGCCAATTTTTCTTATTTTTATTTTGGTTTTCTATAATGTTTATGTTTTATGAACAATGTCTGGTCCACGACATAGGAGGTTAAGCTATTACTGAAAAATTACAAAACAGTTAAATGGACAACAACGCAGAGATTCTACACTGCTCTTCAGATATTCCCCTGCCTTTGAAACAAGGCTGGTAGCTCAGAATCCATTCTTATTCAGTCCATCACTTCTCTGCAGAAAACCGCGAGGAATCTGGTGACAATGTGTGTGTGTGGTGTGCAGGTCTGGCTGTGAATGAGAGAAAAATATTTGGATGCTTCCCTGAAACCTAAACAGGACTGTCAATTAATTCAACGTAGTTGACCAAACACACAGAGAAAAATATTTGGCCCTTCTGGGCTTAGGCTAGATTTGAAGTATATTTTCCTTATTTATAATTATTGGCCTTTAGTACCTCTCAACCTTTTTGCAATTAAGTGCATTCTTCCCAGTCATATTTTTTCTCAATTTATTGAATATAAAATTCTATCTTTAAGTATACTCAGCATCTTCCTATTATTTGATTGCTGATGAGCAGAGAGCATGTCAGCACACAGCTGAGAAGAGGGCTGGCTAAACTAAGCTGTGGTCTGTGTGCTAGTTTAGCAGCAGAAAATACACAAATGGGTAAGCAGATTTCTTCCTACTATATCACAAAAAGGGGGCTAAGAAAAAAAGATATATATATATAAAGTATTGTTTTCTATGTATTCAAGTTTGAGGCCTAATTTATTTAGAGTAATTGACAGCAATATATAAAGACAAGTCATTTGGCATCCAGAGTTTTCTCTAATATAACCAAAAACTATGAAACCCACCTGAAATTTTAGCTCTAAAATATAGGGAGAAATGAAGAGTAAGTGCTGAGAAGAAAGTAGCTGTATTTGCAATATGACGATTGCAAATACATCTGTAACTTACCAGGGACGTATATTTGAATCCATAGGTTTTGAAAACACAGGAGGAGATATGTTATTTGGAGTTGCATTGCTTTCATAACCATCAATCTCTAGAAAAAAGTGTGAACTGTTGAACACATTGCATTAAAAAAATTGTTAGTAAAAAGGCAAACCACCATAAAACAAACAAAAAAATACATACACATGTATTCCTGGACAAGCTTGACATTTTATATTTCCTGGCATCATATCTAATAAGATGCTGCAATAGAGGCTTATCTACTTTTCCATGGGGGAATTCCAGCCTCAGACATTGTGCCCAGGACTTTTGTGCTTGGCAGATAGGCAAAAGATCCTGAGATAATTTTAGGAGACATGGCATTGGATCCTGACATATCTGAGCAGTCACCCCAGCAGTCTAAAAACAACCTTGCATCCAACCTCTGTGCAAATAGCAACCTCAGCCATTTATTGAGCAGCCATACATGTGTACACACATACATATGCTTTTTGATCTACTGCATTTTAGCCTATATATGTCCAGATGGGAACCAGCAAGATGGGTCATTCCAAGACCATCAGCAGTGATAAACATTAAACCAGAAAGCTGGAAAGGTCACATGTTAAATGACATAAGACATTTCCACCCTCCAGGACTGAATTTGTAGTCTCGCCAGTCAGAGCATGACATTTAAGTATATCCAGCCAATGGATAGCTATTTATAAAGAAAAAAAAAAAAAAAAAAGTGAAACAGCACAGGAGCACAGGGAAAAGGAGCATGAGAAAACTAGTAAGATTTGGCCCTTTAAAAGCCTGAGGAGCTTAGAGGGAAACAGCAAAAACCTAGAGAAACAGGACCATTGCAATTACTTATAACCACAGTTGCCAGATTCACAGGTGCTGCGAAGGTGTTGCTTCTTAGGGTTCCCAATTTGTTGCAGAGACTAAGAAGGACTGGAAAAAAACCATGAGTCCATCCTGGGTTTGTTTTTTGCATTCCCTATCTATGACGTTCAGGATCTGTCCCAACAGGCAAACAGCTGTTGGTGGCCACAGTGAACCTCCAGAAAGCCCAAGGAAGTGCTGCATTTGAGGCTTTGTGGATCATCTCACCTGCCCTTGACCCAGCAGCAGAAGGGAAGTAGTTGCTGCCAGCTGACCTCCCTGAGAAGAGCTCCTGCTCTCCCAAAAGTGCTCTCATGCTTAAGAATTTGGCATTCAAGGGCTTTATAGCAGCTATGAAGTGCGCCCTGTTCTGGAGGCTGGAATATCTAACCTATCCCAGCATGGCAGTTATCTGGGGATACTACTGCTACAGGAAAAAAAAAAGCCATGCTGAACAAGTGGACAATTGCCAACGAATGCCCAAGTGCTTACGTGGCCACGGTGTTTGCTGTCAGGGCCACTGCCCACACACACAGTCAGGCTCTGACAAAGTAGGCAACACTCCTCCCAGCCTGCGTGTCGGTTTTCCTGTGCTTAATTATATACTGTTAGTTCACTGAAATACCAGGGGCTTCAAGAAGGGCTTCAAGAATGCCTTCACCACGTACATATGGCCAGCACTCTTGACAAGTCAAAAATTTCAGCCACTGAAGTGAACGAGCCACGTAGTGGTGTGGTGCGCCAGAAGGAAGAACCAGAAGGACAGCAGCAGAGAAACATGTAATTAATAGGACATGTTAAGCCTCTGCATTAAAATTCACATGATCATCATTCCTTATATTACAGGAACATTGTTTGGCGCACCCTGAACTCTTGGCTGTGAGATGGGAAACCCCCCCAGGTCACTGCTACTGATGCCACAAAACTGAATGTGCTCGTGTAACTGAAGGGCAGTATTTGTCAGTGTTCATCGTAACTAGACAATCTTCCATGGAACTGCCTCTTTTTGAAGTACTTTTGAAGTATTGTGAAGTATTGAGTTACACAGACACCTTGTCTCACCCTTTTACCACTACGGTGAGGATACAAATGAAAAACTTCTTTTGAACTTAATGACAGAAGGAGAAATTGGGCCACCCAGGCAGTGGGTCTCAAATAACTCTTTAGATCATTTCTGTAGAAAGTGATTCCTCCCATTATTAAGAATTATAAATGTCAGAACAGCCACATTTCCCGAAGCCTTGAGAATTTCAAAAATTGCTATAATAGCTTGTAATTAGCCACAGAGTTAAAAGTTTATGAATGAAAATACATGCTCACTCTACAGTAGCTATCAGGCATGAATGATTACTATTTCTCCTATTCATTTTAAATACAAACCTTTAATCCGCATCATAATTCTCCCACATAAATTATACATGAAAATGAATAATTTAGTCTATAAAGTAGTTGAGAAAATGCATTAATCAAAATCCTGAAAAACAGAGTGAATTCAGGTTTCTGCCTGCAGTGGGATTTCTCAAACCACCTGTTATGCCAGTCCTCATCTCTTAATTTCACCGCTGCCTCCCCATTTTCTCTCATGACCTTATGTGAGGCTATGTTTGAGATACTCCCTTTTTCCAGGTCAGCCTCTCTCTTATTTAAAAGCCAGAGTACCCTGCCATGTGATCTTTTGGAAAAGATCTCTCCACCTTCTCTTACCAAAACACTAACTATTGTTAGACCACGTTCTTGTAGGTTTATACAGACATGAAGGTAGGTGAAGAAAGCCCAGGAGACATAAGACACAAGCTTAAGACTGGTGCACAAGGATATCATCTCTGGGATAGGGATTAAGCACTCTCTTATATTGTGAAGTAAACACATTATACACACATCTGCCAAAAACACAGGATAACTTTCAATTTTCTAGCAGCAAAAGCACACTAATTTTATCTCATTCAGATGCACCACATGAAAAAAAGGTGTTAATATATTTCAGTGCTAACATCTACTAAAGGAGATAAAAGACAGGTTTTTTTGCTGAAGTCTTACCTTTTCTTTGTGGGAGTGCCTTCAGCTGGCTTCTTCTCTTGCTGGTTTGAAGCAGGGGCAGCAGACGAATTTGCCTTCTTGTCCATTAGTGGAATAATTTCGTTGTTATCTTTAATCATGGCTCTGTAATAGATAGATTTATTCAACTCCCTGTTCATTTGAAGAAATTATGGTGACTAAATACTTATTTCCACTCTCTTCACACATAAGCACACAAATCTTGACTCTCTTTTGTTTTTCATTCCAGTTAAGCACATGCTTACATTTTGTGTGTTGAGGTTGGAAGGTTACAGCCTAACCAAAGTGGCAGAGTGAAATACCGTAAATCCAGGACAACCATAACTTCAAGCACGCACTTAAATTAAACTGAAGGGAGCCTGTCGATCACAATTATAGTATATGTTATTTAGAGAAAAAGAACAAAATGAATTTTTTAAGTGCTCCCAAAGTTTATGAAACTCTTCAGTTAATCCAAGGAATCCATTCTTAGTTATCCAAGATAACTTTGGGAAACTGGTAAATTCCATGAACATCTGCTGCAACATGTACAGTGTCTGAAGGAAGGTTTCAGACAAGTGCAGCGAGCTCAGAAAAAAGCCCAGCACTTTTTTTTTTTTTTAATGTATTGGAATAACAGAAGCAACAGACTGTCTGAATACTAACCCCAGGGAGAGCTCAGTGGAATACAAACTACAACAGGGATCACACCAAGGACTTTAGTGCCCTGGCAACATTTTTAATATTTCTTCTGGAAAAATAAAGTAAAAACAAAGGAAACACCCCACAACTTTACTAAACGTGCACAACCACCAGCACATGACACGAAAGGGCCTTAGTGCATGTATCTGTGTATGAACACTCACAGTATGAATTCTGTAAGCAATAATTAATGATTATGGTTCCCATTTCCCAATATAATACTTAAGGGCATCATTTTAAATCACCAAGGATAACTTAAAAGAGAGGAAATTTAAGATCCTTTAAAATTCACTGCATGTAGAAATAACTTTCACAAGGTCAAGGATTTATTTGCAAGCAAATCAGGAAAGTGCTTCCCATAACCAAGGACATACTGTAATCCTTGCCTGCAGGTTTGAACAAAATGATGTCCCCCTTCCTGCCTCCACTTTCCTTAATGTGACAAACGTACAAAGAAATTCTTATATTCCTGTCAGTGTTGTTAACTAGATTTCATTCATTCTATGGGAATAACAAGATGCAGAAAGCAGGCTGTGGAGCGTGTTTAAACAGACATGATCACTGGTGTTAGAGAGGAAATGCACACATGGAATATCCTATTTGAATTAAAATCCATTAGTGTGTTTATGACAATTGTTTAAATATGGGAAGTTTTTGAGAATTTGCAAGGCTCAAACACCTGCAAATGCACTCGTAATTTTTTTCTAACTAACAGGAAAAGAGAAGAAATCTGAAATACTGAAAATTACCCCTTTCCTTGGAGGAGTTTATTAAAAGAAATGAACATATCTGAAACTTGTATAATACATAATTTGAGGTAGGAAACAGTTTTGTCCCTGCCTTTGAAAAGAATGTAGTACTGTAGATCTGCAGACATATTGCATCAGTTATTAAAGCGCAGCTAAAAAAATCACTGCTGTCTTGTTTAGTTGACAAAATTCTTACGGAGTGCCATAAGAATACACCGCAGCTTACGAGCGCATTAAAGACACGTTTCCCATCCAGAGGAAGAGATAAACAAGACACTTGACATAAATCAGCTGTAAGGGAGTAGAAGAGAGACGGGCACTAAATACTTTCAGAAAAGCACTGACTTTAGAGAAAGAATAGCTGGAAACAGACCAAGAGCAGATCAAACCGGGGCAGTGCAGACACAACACGATGCTTCTGCATACACCAGCTGCAGGAGAGAAGGTTTAAGCCCTGTCTGCAGCCAGTTTTCACAGCAGAGGTTTTAGCAATGGCTTAAGAGGAGGCAAGGTGGGTTAGCAGATGGAACGTTAAAGCACTGAGGTTGTACTATGTAATGAAAGACCATGGAACCGCCAGTAATTTAAGCAAGCAATTTGGGTAGGAAAAAGAGGAAAGATTCATTTTTGCATACACGGACTTGGGAGACTGGATTGTGCTGTCACAGCCACAGAAACAATTTTAAATGAGATCTCAAGTCTGCACAAGCAAATAACTGCAGGCACAGCGGAAGCAGCACCTCACTCCCTTGTGAGGTAGCGTCTGTTCCTCATTTGTAATCACAACTAATTGCATGCTCAGGTGAAAAGCAAGGCAGGGCTTTCAACAGTATGGCCTATGGAGCTCACTTCTTGCCCTAGCTTTTCCTATGCAAATCTCAAGGAAACTGATGGAGTTTTTTATGCTTATCAGCTTCTTCCCACTCTCTGTCTTATTAGTTTAATGACCAACTGCTTTCATCATCATCTGAGATCTCCCCCTGCACTAATCTATAGTGTATAGAATAAATAGAGCAACAGTGCAGAGAATGTCAAATCATATGTTGTGGAGCTCGCCTAAGCTGATATGGACTGCCTTCTTTCCATGTCACTATTTTGCTCCTGTTATCTAGTTAATTATTACCTTCAGGCCACCAGAGAGGTGCTTTATGTGAAGTGGACAGGGAGAGAAAAATGCTATGTCGATTTGTAGCCTTAAGAGTTACTTTGGAGGAGACAGTGAGCACACTGAGGGCTCAGTATCTCACCTCGGGTGTGCTGGGGATAAGAAAAGGCCATTTATCTGCAATGGTGAATGGGACTGCAGCAAATGGTACTTTGTGGTCTGTCACAAGTTCTCCTCATGCTTACCCAAGACCTGAGTAAAAATCATACATATCTGTATCTCTATACATCAGTGCTAGCACAAACTCAGCAGCTAAACAGAGAATTGTACAAATGACAAGAAATAGAAAAGCTGCCATGGGAGAAACTACTTCCTTAAGGGCAGAGGAGCAGAAGCAACTACTAACAGCTGTTTCATTCACTTGATCCTCTGAACATCTACAGCACTAACCACCCTTCCCAGCACCTACAAGACAATTCTTACCCGCTCATAGAATAAAATATCTCCTTCCCTTGGGGAAAGATGATAAAATCCCATTTTTGCTTTCATGTATTATTTGTGATATAAATCCTACCAGGAGACAGTTACTCTTGATAGAGTTTCGTGTTTCTCTAAGACTTAGAAATTTTTGATTTTGAGAGACTTACAAATTTAGTAGAGATTAGGTGTTATCTAAAAGTCATTTTCTTCTTGGTGACAAAATTGTTCCTTCCCAGAAAAGCTTTTTTAAAGAGAAATTTTAAATCTCTTGACCAGAAACCTTTCTTCCCTGAGGAAGATGCTTTTCGTCTTTTACTTTTGACAGTCACTGCAATAACTGAGCCTTTCAATAGGAGGTGAAAATACTATTTTAAGCAAATTTGTATGACAGTATATTCTGGATCCCCTTAGCATAGAAATTAGGAAAAGCTACAGTGGATCAAGCTGAAAAAAAAATATGAATGCAATTAACTTTTTCTACTTTTTTCACTTCTGAATGTTGGCAATGGGACACAGATCAGGAGAAAGATTAGTAAGCTAGAAAAATAGCTAGAAGCATAACAGAGCAGCCTTCTCTAGCTGAAAGATAGGTTTAGCCTTTCTCTTCTTAAGATTTCACTCTCTGCAAGAGCATCACGCCTACCCAAGCACTCCCAGCAGCACTCAAACAACTTACCATGCTGAGGAAACTTGCACTCGAGCGTAGAAAAGGCACCAGAGGCAGGATCCCACTGATGCTGTGGCAACATCCAAAGGCGCTGATCTGCTAAAGCAGTAAGGCTATAATCAGGCTGAAAAATGTCCCCAAAAACGCAAAAACACCCTCCTTCAGTCCAGTGGTTTTCTTGTCTGACGGAAAGCGCAGCAGTGCAGCGCAGGAGCACTGCAGTCTTACCAGACCTGTTGCATTGCAAATTAGGCAGTTGGGAGAAACTCGCTAGACAACAAACTCTTTACTGCATAGCTGCCAAGCTGGGATGACACACACACACGCAATAATTATATACCAAAGTGTTACTAAAGCCGAGTCGCTTAAGGATGACTTAATGGCGGTAGTAGAGTATCTAAAGCAACCACAGCCCTCTACAGTTTACGTACTGTTTTCAAAAGAAAACAGCTGCGCACAGGCATTTGGGTTGCGAATGACGTCTCTTTACGTCACACCTAGTTTATGGTGTGTTATGGCACCACACACAAAAAATGATCACAGTAAGTGTTTCAGGAAGCAAAAATATTTGCCCCAAATCAAGGTCAAACGTGCAGCGTGAAGCACCAGGGAGCACTGCCCTGTCTCTGGAAGTGAATTTCCTTCCCACAAGCGGCGTGGTGAAACGGGCCATGCCTGGATCAGCTTCATTTTGCCCTAGCAAGATCTTTGGTCGGATGTGCTGAGTGTACATCCTGCTTTGCCCAAGGCAGACGCATGATGATATACACCCAACCCTGCACCGGGAAGGTGGGTCACATCTTGCCCAGTGACTGTGCCTGCTAGTATCCAGTCGGTATCCAGTCAGCTGCTCAGATGAGCTCCCAGGTGCTGGTCAACTGTTTAATTTAAGATATTCTGAGTGGGAGAGCCACATGTGAAAATACTCAAAGTAATAAAAAATAATAATATAAAAAAAGTGTAAAGGTGCAACTGAGGACTCTTAACTCTCATCTAAACCACAGTACCAGACTGGTTAAGAAACTTCTCTGGAAAAGGGACAGAATCTGAATTTAGCAGCAAGCAGTACCTTGAACTCTGAAAGCAACTAGACCTGAAAGGCCCCGAATCTGCTTGGCTTAGCAGGATACAGGACCTAGCAGTGGGGCCTGTTTTTAATGCAACGCCAGGTACCCGAAAGAAAAAAAACAGGAT
The DNA here is from genome assembly GCA_013398735.1 of Nothocercus julius. Classification (NCBI taxonomy): domain Eukaryota; kingdom Metazoa; phylum Chordata; class Aves; order Tinamiformes; family Tinamidae; genus Nothocercus; species Nothocercus julius. The sequence continues at coordinate 975,373 of VZSV01000144.1, forward strand.
AAACTACAGCAAGAGAGTCCAACCCCTTCATCAAACTTGCCTAGAAAGAAGTGCAGAGAAGTACAAGAGCTGCAGCAATTCACATGTTTGGAGGTCACACACTGGATTAACAATGTCTCACTCTGTTGTAAGGACAGTCTTGATTTGCTATACCATGTGCAATAGGCAGATTTGGGAAGTGCAAGCCCAGACTGTTTCTGGCTAATCCTCCTGAAAACAGAGAAGAACAGCACATTTTAGACATTGGTGTTGTGAGATTTAGCTGAGTTATTTTTAAGGGCAGACTTAGGAGGCAGCAAGCAAGAGGCAAAACTACAGTAGGTGACATCTGTGCAAACATTTTCTTATGGTTTTAATCATTAACCCGCTTACCCTTTATATTCCCAAACCTGTTCCACCCTGGGGTTTCTGACAAGGCTCACATTTTTCAGAAGCCATGGAGGGTTTTGCAATAAGCTGCATAGATCATTTCACAGAATTTTACAACAGTTACCAACTGCTTCAATGTCAAAAGGGCTTCAAACAATAATGTTTATGCTGCTTTTTAGCAGTTGCTAATAGAGACGCCATAAAGGTCAGGAGCATTAATAGCTTGGCACAGATCTCCCATGAAAAATGACTTGAAATGTCAGTTTTGAATAGTCCACACAGTACCAGTAAGCAGCACATTTGCAGCCTATTTGGCAGTCATTATTTTGTTTTTTCTAACAAGTGCTAGACTTGCTAGAAACTAAAATGAGCAAGATGAAGGAAGCCCCAGATGGGAGGGATAGAGCATTTGGAGATCTGCCATCTGACATCAGGGAGTCAGAGCTGCATTAGCTGTTCTGCTGTTACGTGACATGACCAGAATAAAACTCGCTTTAGGAAGTTATTCAGATACTCTCTTCTCCGATTTTTGCTACCCCGACAGAGACCCACTAAGAGAAAAAGCATCGTCTAAAAAGCATTTTGTTTTTAAAAAACATTAATCGGTAATAGGAAGAATAATTGTAAATTACTTATTGTCAGCATACCATTCCCCAAACACCTTAAAAATAATCCAAAGCTTAAATATTAAAACACTGCATGCCAACCACCAGTACTAGCCAGTTCTCCTGAACTTAATGTTTAATTGAATCACAAAAGACTCCATGATTTTTTACTGTGCATTTAAATTCTCTTCAAATCTGTAGAAAAGATTTCAGAATTGTTGTTCTGTTGTGGGAAGCGTCCAAGAGATCACATACAGACTTTGGGCTTAAGAGAACGTGTACGCATTTGATGCCAGCAGCATAGCTTATATCGAAGAGCCACACGAAGAGGTACTTCAGTAGGGCATGATAAGAAGCGTAAGATACTATCACTTTCCCATAGATTTTTTTCCAGCTAATTTGAAAGCAGATATAAGGAAAGAAAGGTCAAACAGTGCTGCAGTGCTACACTAGCACTGTGCTGTTGACAGTGTGCATTAGAAGAACATAAACACAGACACCAATCCACAGGCAATGCAGCAAGGCAGAGTTTTCTCCATCTTATGGGCCTGCTTTCCGACACTGAACTCTTAATTTTAGGAGTCAGATTTTCTTCATACATGTTCAGGCCCCAGCATTGAAAGGGTTTGTGTCATTGATTCCTCTTCAGTTAACTATAAGCAGGCAGTTGTCTCCTTTGCAACAGATCTTTTTATGCCACCAGAAAACAGAACAGCAGGGAAAAAAAAAAAAAAGAAAAAAGAAAAAAAAAAGAAACCTGTCTATACATCTTAAATCAATAAATTGACCTTGATCCTTAATGCTTCCTAGGGCATTTTGCACAAACTACATAAGGGCAAAACTGCTTAACTATTGCTTGATCAGCGTTACTATCTCTCTTTCAACTTCTTGTATTACAAAAAATGAGTCTGATCCTCAAGTCAGAGAGAAGCGTGCTGCTGCTTTCACAGCAATTCATACAAGTGTTGTCCTAGACAAAAAAATTGTTAACATTTTTAGTCAGTTCTACAAACTATTTATTTAATAATTGTACCTAAATTTTCATCACATTATTCCCTATTTGTTTTTCAGATGTTGCTGAAATTCTCCCTTTCTGTTTAACTGTTTTCACTCTGAAGTGTGAAAGATAAGGGACTTCGAGAAACAGCTGAGTTCTGGGCTGAAAATAATAATTTTGGACATGTACACCGTGCAATATGCCAAGCAAATAGTTTTTAAAAAAAAAAAAAAAATTCAGATGCAGAGACTGCAGCTAGCAAAATTAAACAGTGTATTCCTGGCTGTGCATTAACAACTTCAGTAACATTATCTCCCCAATTCCTTCACTCTTAAACTCATTACAAGATTGTATCTCTGAACCGCTACACCTCTATGAAGAACTTGTCACCTCCATCCAGACAACTGAATGGCACCTGCAAATATATGAGTATTAGGCATACTATGAGATAAGAGATTATTGTGGACAGCTGAGCAGTAGAGATATGTATTAGGCTGTATATATTTGCCTGGGGGAAAAATCCTGCCAGGAAAATATCACTGGGATATCACTGAACAGTTGGTATGGTCCAGACTCCAGGGGAAAGCCAGCCTCTCTAGCAATATTGGTATGCACATTTGCTTGGCAGTCCTACCTGGATTTTTGATTCCCCAAGGATTCCTGGCATAGCAGATAGTCACAGTCACCAGAGGACAGGGAAACACTGTCATCCTCCATCACAAGTATCTTCTCTGCAACTATGTCACCATATGTGCAGCTTATTTGTTGTCACTTTCTTTCCCTCAGGAAAAGCAAAAGAATCCAGCATTCTGAAGAAACAGCACCAACACTAGCACTGTCAAAATTACCCAGCAGCCAGGCACCTTAATTAAGTTTTCTAAGTTCAGATTCCTCCAGATGCAGCTCTGATGCTCCAAGACCTTTGCCTATCCCAACGAGCAGTACTGTCCATGACACTCCTCAAGCCGTCTCTAATCTGCTCTTGTCTTGTCTTTCATAGCTGAACTGCTACCTTTGGGGGAGAAAAAAAAATCCTCACATTTCTATTTTGTATTTGCATAGCAGTGCCCCAGTTCATGGCTAGGCCTCACAGAGACCATTCTAATATATGTAAAAGAAAAAAAGTAGAAAGCCTGATCTTAGAACCCAGCTTTACTCTCTCACTGCCAAGGAAAAGTAGCAGTCTTCCTTTCTCCGTTTTTGTGCTCCTTCTCCACCTGCTTGTGCAGTCATCTCCACCTGACTCACTCCAGTTCCTGCACTAAGTGCAGGTGCCTGTGGCCACTGCCCAGGGAGCAGCTCAGTCATGAAGTGGTTGGGACTACCATAGTAAAGATCTGCTTTGTGTTAGCAGCACCAGCGTTTGCCTTCAGGTTATAGTTAACTCCTCTCTTGGCAAAACTACTAGAGACTCTGTAAACACCAAATAACAATAAATGCTGAGAAGAACAATCCTATCATTCTTTTTCTGTCTCTTTTCTTCTCCTATCTGTGCTATAGGCAGTGCTTCCTGCCATTCCCGAGGCACAAGCTAATAAACTAATGATGCAGCCCTCCAAAGTCTATAGAGATGCACTTTTGTAATGATACAAAACTGAAGTTCAAATATCTTTGTGTTCTGCTTCTCACCACAGTAAAAAACAAATAGCTTGTTGGATTTAAATTGTGGATTTTTGAAAGGAATTCTTTCAAATGCTTTGACTTTTTTTTATGATTATAACCTGCAAACTCTATGAAATAAAAGGATGTCTGTCCTGAATTATATTTATTAACATTAGAAACAAGGATTATTAGTCCTCTAGATGGTGCTACTATTTCAAATAAAGCAGCTGGATCCTCGACTTTGTTGAAATACATTTCTGTGATACCCTAGGAGAAAGAAGCATTGTGAGAAATCCTGACTGCTGTAAATGCAATGGCTTCAAACAATATTTCATCTAATAATGTGAGCAGTAGCAGGCACTGTGTATGTAAATACATTAATTCCTTCTCTTTAAGAACAGTGAATATTTCAATACCTTACTAATGCAGAAAAATTATAGGATGTGTTGATGAAAATGACTTTCATGGGCTTTCTATTTCTTTGGTTTCCAATTTTCCCAATAACTTGTTGCTGGCCCCTCCAGCACACCACCACTTTTCAAGTGCAGTGACTCATATGGATGTTCTCTGACCACAGGCTTTTGACACATTGCGGGCCAGGCACGATGGCTCTCTCTGGCAAAGGGCTGTGCATTCTGGGGCAGTTTTGCAGAAGTGCTTTAACACATCTGAACCTCAAGTGCAGTCACAGGAACAGCACACAAGTTCAGACTTAACCTCATGCTTTAAAACTGTTGGCATAAAGATACCTGCATATGCACCCTGCCTGAACTTGCACATTAAAGGCTGCTAAGTCTTAGTGCTTTGCTGATACCCAGGCACTACAATACTTGGCCAGCTATAAGTTGCTATAAGACAAATTTTGTTACTCTTAAATCCTTTTCGTCAAAACACTTTTTGTGAGGATGTAGAATTCCCTCCTATTCTTTTCTCTTTCCAGAGTTCCTGTCTGTACTTTTGAACATCTGCCTATTTTCTCTCTCAGATAGTTTTCCTGATCCTGTGTATATCGAGCCAGATCGATTTGCAACATCACATCTTTTCTCCTCCTGTTGCTATTAAAGTCAAGAACAAAAAGTTTCTGATTATTTAGCCTCACTAACAGTAACTGAATTCTGGAGTTTACTCAGACACTGTAAGCATAACATTTATTTCATTGATTTAACCATCCAACATTTAAAATTTCATAGAATATATTTGTTCTTGTGTCTTGAAATTTGGGCCGATAGCTTCTCACACAAATACTTTTTAAAATATGGAAAGAAAATATAAAAGCAAGAAGAACATATGAAATCTGTGTTTGGGTTTATCAAATGATGGCCATTTTTGTGGAGGTGCTTCTGTTGTTTCCATATTATCAACAGGAGAATATCCAGGGAAGCTCCTATCAGCTAATGATGCAAATGCCAATCTTCTTCCCAATATTCCCTGGGAAACACAGTCCTTCATGCCATAATGACAGCTGATGACACAAGGGAGAATGCAGTATCTTCAAAAAAAAAAAATGCATGAGAGCAATTTGAAAGAGTAAAAGAAATAGATCAAAACTGGCAAATCTGTAGGAGGAAAAGGGATCACTCCCTTATCTCAAGCTCTCAAGTGTGGGAAATTCTCAATTTATTTCCTTTTATGCAAAGTGTTTCTCACACTTCATCAGCTTAAACCAAGTACTAAATAGCCATTTTTTTTCAGATTATTAAAGATAACCATGTAGACGCAAGCTTAAACAACAAATAGTTTATTTAGCATACATTCTTTCCATATAGTAATTTCCTTCGACCTTTCTCCATAAATCCCTGTTCTTATGAATGAAGTGCTCTAATTCTGTGCTTGTAGATACCAACACAGGCAACTAGAATAACCTCTTCTATAAACCAACTTCAATTACACTGACTTTGGAAGTGACTCCTTCAATGTCTCAGAGTTCTCTGGCTCATAGTAAGGTTCCAAAATGGGTTTTAATTTGACTTCTTCTGGTAGCTTTGGTGTCTCTTCTCTCCTGCTTCCATCCCTTAAAAGAGGAACCAATGTTTTCCAATTTTTTCCTGAAACTAAAAAGGAAAGGATTGGTTGATTTTTTCCTCTCCACAGAAACAGGAGAATACACCAGTGGTTTGAACAGAACGCTGATGAAAAAGAAATGCACAGAAGAAAAGGGACTTTATGTTTACACCCTCCCTCCCCCCAATATTATTCCACAAGTTTTCCATATCTGAGACAGAAGGCACAGCAGAGGTTGATTTTGGAGTTGAACACTTTTGTGCTGAGTGCTGAGCTCCCAAACTGGAGAGTCTGGGGCTTCTAGGCAGCCTCTTGGATATCTGCCTGCCTTTAGAGACTGCCCTACTCCTCAGGATTTACTCTCATTATCTCCCTTTCAAAATCTACAATCTGAATAAAGAATCCCCGGGGCTTTTATTCCAAAGAATACAACTGCTAAGTGAATAATGAGTCCACTTCATCCTTTATATTTTGCACTGATTGAAAAAGCCATTAAATTAGCTACAGCCATTATCATTAGTGAGTGTATAAACTGACTGCCCTCTAAAAATTAACCTGTGCTGCTTCTGTTATCAGTGTGCAGTCCATTCCAGGATCTAAGTCCCTGAAACCCTCACCTCGACCAGCCTTAATAGAGTAGCTGGGATTTCGTTTGAGTTCCCCAGAGCACCCAGGGTCTTCGTTGATTATGCCCAGATTAGTATTCCACGTGGACCAGTTCACTTCATCAACTCTGGGGAGAGGAGGACAAAAGCAACATCTAGTCTAAGGATCAAGAAACAACTTTAGGATAAGTTTATCTCATATTGCCACATCTCAGGCAAGCTGCGTACAGCAGACAGTGTTAACATATCACTGTTCAGAGGAGAGCCTCAAAGGAAAAGTTCTGCTTCCCATTACCATTTTCAAAGACTTCAGTGTTATAGTTGTTTGCCCATAAAAGATTCTTTTGACACAGAAGATTACCTAAAGCACCATCTGTAATCATCTTGGCCATCAGGTGTGATCCCCACCAAGACTCGCTTCCCAGAGCGGAACGAGCGTCTCAAACAGTTCAAGTAGCTGTTTTCAATATCCAAGATTGTGATGGCTCTCTACCAGGTAAAAGAAAGAAAAGCACTGAGAAGACCCTGAATATTTCCTTTATAAAAGAAACCTTCAGATTTTACCATTATTATTATCTTAGAACAAGCACCATACCCATCACTAAGCATTATCTCTATGAACATTTAAAATGATGAATTACTGCCCTTAGGTTAGAACTACGAAGTTCTCTTTCTTACCCAAAAGAAAAACAGATGTGGCTTTGTCTGAGACTCTGGAAAAGACTTCCTCCTTCCACCCCACTCCCTACCCACTCTTGCATAAGCCCTGTCTTCATACTTTGATCAGGATTTTCCATCATCAAAAGCCCAAATAACTCATCTAATTACAGAACTACTTCTTTTCTTAAATTCTGATCATCTGTGGAACACTGAGAACATCTGCTCAGGCAAAACATCAGATATGCATGGAAAAGAAACCGGTTTGCTTTTTGGTGGGGGGGATCTGTTTAGGTGAATCAGAAATAAGGAGAAACCTGTTACTTAGCCATAAGCCAGTTCCTACAAATTTTCTGTGAAGTTTCTTATTCCCCACACCCTAATTCTACAACAGTGCCTCACAGAACCAAAATACCTGGAGTTTCCAGATGCACTTGCTCTCCTGCGCAATTTTGCTCACAGTTTCTCCCATCAGAGCAATGAGCATGTTGAGCAGGAGGATGTAAGTAAGGATGACATAGAGAACCAAAAGGATGACAAACACAGATTTGAATCTGTAGTTCTCAGTGAACTCCAGGTCCCCCATCCCAATAGTGAACTTGAAAAGTTCCAAGCAGGTATAATACAGACTGTTATAGGAAGTACGGCCTCGTTTTAGATGGCAGCCCCGGGTATGGTCAGCACTACTGGTATCTTGCCCTTCATTGTCATCTTCAATTAAAGTCACCACAGCTATTGAATAAATAAATAAAATATTTATAAAATAAGACAAAATATTATGGGACATTGTCCCCAGTCATAGTTACAAAATTCCTCTATAAAATATCCCCCTTGGCTAATTCTGACAAAAAGTAACTCCAAATATCATCTTACCTGTGGAAAAACCCAAGAGGAATACTAGGTAGACAAACATGAAGCGACACAAATCTCTAAGGATCATCTGCAACATGGAAATGGAACATTTTTATATTTGTAAAACTTGAATATAAACTGCAAAAAAGAGTGGTAGAAAACACTGCTTCAGCTCAAGAAGGCATTTGCTGTGAACTTGCTGTTCATCCATTAAACTTGTTTATCCCGATGACATAATCAATTTTAATACAGAAAACATTTTTCTCCATTACTCACACAACTGTTTACACACATATGCATGCCAAATAGTTTTCATCTTTGTGAATATAAACCACACCGAGACAGCTGTCTCTTTGTTCCTCTCTTGGGCTAGTTGGTTAAATCCTACACAGAGCTTTATTAGTCTGCTACTGTCTCTTAGCTAATTGCTCTGTTTTGTAACATTCTACATGTTCCTAAGGAAAGCTCCAGCTGGTAGAAAGCTGTGCTATTTCATGCTAGACAAAATCTGTATTGTTCTGAGTCTTCTTACATCCAAATCTACCCAACCATAGGGTTATTTTTAAGGATCACAGGTAATACAGTGAATCAAGACTGTTTTAAAGAGCATAGATGAGAAACAGGTGTTTTTCTACGTGACTTTAAATGTGACCTCTTTGATCAGAAAATAATGGCTGAGCGTAGTTGAGTGATGTGAGCCTTCCTAATGGCACTTGGAGGTGCATATTGCTACTTCTCTCTTAAGGCTGTTGGCAAGAGCTTCCTGACCTGAGCACTCAGCTGGCTTCACTACCCATTCACTGGACTGACCTTTGCAATCATGACAGAGTAAATGCCCATCTGCTGGAAGCCACGGGTGTAGTACAGCATGTTAGCCCAGCCCAGAGCCAAGGAGAAGACCATGGAGGCCACGTAGAGTTCCTGGCCACAGAAGTACAGCACCACAGAGCTCAGGAGGAGCAGGGAGTGAACAAAGCTGAAAGACAGGTGCAGTCTGAGTGCTGAGTCAGCCACAGATAGTGTGAATGGAGGAGTACCATGATGCATGCAGCAGAATCAGGGATTCTCCAAATCACACAGGAGCCCTGGCAGACAATTCCTCTCTTCCCTTCACTCTTTCCCTTCTACAAACCCTACAATTTCTTTTACAAACTTCTCTAGTCTCATTCTTTTCCTTCCTTGACTGCAGGGAAGCAAGGTCCCTGAAGACACACACAGTTCTTCGGCGCTCTCTTTCTTTCTATGAACTGCTGCACCATTCTATGAAGTTGTCATGTTTAGTTGCCATCCAGCTGGGAAAGCAAAGGGTCTAAATTACGGAGAGGCAAAGCTCCTTTTAGGGATAGAAGTACTCCCGTACATCCAGCACACCAACTGGATTGCAAGTCACTTAACCTGGAGATCTATTCCTAACTCTACTGCATGAGCCACTTCGTAAACTTCTCAGACCTTCATTTGCTTTATCTCCAAAGTACATTACTGATCCACACCGTCTCTTTTGAATGCTACAATATCCACTGACAACTGCTTTATAAGGGCCCAGGAAATTATAGCAAAGCTTCTACCTGTTGGAACTGGCTTCAGACAAAGCTACAGATATCATGCACTCCTTCGTTTCATGCTGAAACGCAATCAAAAATATTAGAGCTTACAAAAGAACCTCACTGTAGCTGTCAACTATCAGTGTCTTGAATGACGGGCGCCTCTGCACAAAATACTGTATCTGGAAAGAAAAATAGAAAAGGAATGAATACCAGCTTCACATCCAAAGAGTGAGCAAATATCCCATGTTAACGCACTAACACTGGACTGTTGATCTCACTAGATCTCACAAGAACAGCTGAAGAGTGACACTTCAGTGCAGTGTTCACTGAGGACTCTTGATAGCACTAGGTCTCTCTGACACCTAGGGCCTCTTTTGAAGGCAGCAACCTGTTCAGTCAGTGGCCCCATGACAGGACCTGTGATCTCATCACGTTCACTGTACACTCTTCACTGACTACCAAGAGAAAGCAGAGGGACCCTAAGCTAAGATAGGAAATCTTTAATGTGGACCTAGTTATTTGTAATGTGCCATTCTTAAACTTTGGGCAACTGATATTTACCTCGATGCTCCTTGAATTCTTAGGATCTTCCTTTCCATGCAATAGATAAAGCCGTACCTGATAACTTATCAGTAATCTAAAACCTCCTACTCAGAGGAAGAAAATTAATCTTTTGAATAAGATATGCATTAACCTAGCAATCTTTCCTAATGAATGGGAAAGGTGATTTTGGATATCACCTCCATGTACACAAACAACACAAAGGAAAACTTTCAAGTATCTTACCCCTCTGAAAAAAAAATAGAGACCTCCCAGTACACTCAGGATCTCTCCAGTCACTCGAAAATATTCCCCAGTGCTGTGACCAAATGTGAAAGGAGGCTGTATAAGACAGGAATATAAAAATGTTCAGCAAGCTGGAGACAGGAAAGACCTGTCCTTTCTAGCAGCTGAAAGCAACTACATTTCCTGAGGAACAGATTAAGTTTCTAATGTGCTGCAGAAAGGGAGCAGGGCTGGGAAGCAAGCAGGGTCAAAATTGCCCTCTTACCTTTAAGAAAGAAGGAAAACTGACCTTAGGAGCACACCTTCAAATGGCAGGCAGATTTGGGGTATCATACACTGGCTGATTCCACTGACAAGTGACAGCAGTAACATACCTTTTGCCCCTTCTCCACAGGTCTGTAGTAGGCAGCTGCGGTGAGGATGATGATGTGCATGGCATAGACAAAGAAGTTGAAGTAAAATAAGTGTTTGACAAACCGGTCCCACTTGTCTTGCAGCAGCCTGTTGAGAGGTTCCACCAGCAGCATCTCATGCCTGTTCTGATTGGAATGACAAAGAGGAGAACCTTGACAGGATCAGTATCTAATGGGCTTAATACTAGTCATCTTCAGCAAATGTTCCCTCTGATAACTTTTAACTCAAGAAAGAAGATTGCAGCTTTATAGAAATGAGGAGAACTGACTTGTGCACAGTTGGGCGCAGAGATAGGGACAGCTGGAACAGTTCCAGCTACCCAGTCTCATGTTCTAGCCACTGGAAGCTGTTTCCTCACAGAAGAAGGAGGCAAGAAGAAAGAAGAAATGGCAGGAAATGACACAGACCCCAGAAAAAGATGGCAAGAGACTGCAACTCTCCTGGGCATAATGAGCACCCAACCACTCCTTCCAAGCCTAGGGAAATAAAAACTGCATTGAGTGACATTGGCACATCACCCTGCCAGAAGGGGCAAGATCTTTAAATAAAGATGCATCATGTGGAATATAGATCTCTCCCCTAGCAGGCCCCCCAAAAAATGCTGAAGAGGTGCATACTCACTGGTGTTTCGCTGCTGTAGGCAATGATCTCAAGCACTGAATTTTTCTCGCATGTGTCGATACAAGACAGGTCATAAAGAGATGAATGGACAGGTCCGTAGGCCCATTCAGTGAACTTCCTTGACAAGTGTCTGCATTCTGGATCTTTGATCTCTCGTCTGAGAATGTAAGCGAAAATCTAATGGCAAAAGAAAAATATAACCAAGATTTCAGTGCTAGTGCAATTTAAATTCCTCTGTTTTTCCATAAAAGGGCAAAGTTAATTTCTCCCTAGTTTAACTATCCTGAAGTCAACTTACTGGAGGACTGCAGAGAACATAATCTGAACTAAACAGTATCAATTTTCTCAGTGTTTTCTGCAGCATGAAAAACAAGAATACGTCTCTCTCTCTTCTACCACTTACGCTGTAACACTACACATGTTTCAGAAAAGAAAGAGAAACGCAGAGACATTTATTATATGTCTCCCAGTTTGCACTTATGGCAAACAGGGACTGTCAGAGGGTGATTTATACAAGCCAGTCAAAAGTCCAATGTATTTCATAGCTCAGATACGAAAGAGAGACTTCCTTTTTCTTCCACCTTGGCTAGCACATGCATAATGGTGATATATGCATAACACAAGCTGGACATCCACAGACACACTTCATAGCCTTTAGGACTTTGAAATTCTGCACGTGAAACTGCAGCATCAATAGGAATTGAATGAACTAAAAGACATATGCAACAAGCAGTTATAAAATCTGTCTGTATTACATAGGTGTTTTATATGTGCTGTATAATTTGGTGCAGTGATTGGACAGCGATATACACGTGCCCACATACCCCTATCTTTCCTGTTTTGGCTGCAAGAGTTAACGGTGTCAGCCCTTTCTTGTTGGTGAGTTCTTCTAGCTTCAAGATCGGGTTAATTTTGGCACCAAGGATCAGTATGTTGTTGTACATCTTGGTAACAAACTTGGTGTTATCCTTAGTGTTATCTGCAATCTCCACCAGCGTGTGCAGGACCGTATTGCCCATGGAGTCCTCAGCTGAGATGCTGGCTGCCTGGTAGGAATTCTCAAGGAGGAATTTCACAATGCAGAGCTGGTTGGTGCAAGCAGCTAGGGACAGAGGCAGCTCCCCTAGGAGTAATAAATGGGAACGAGTGGTGAGAGAGCCCAGCACATGGGCAAACTTTGCTTCACATATATAAACTAAAAGGGGACCGTGCTGTTTTCATCTTCCACCACAAGGAGAACAAGGCGAGCATTTTATCTAATACATCATCAGCTCCTGAGACAGCTGTTAGAATTGCATTTGCTTTGGTTTCACTGAAACACCACAGAAATACTGGTATAAAAGCACTGAAAGGAGGGCTTGCAGAAAGTTACAACCTTTCAAAGACTATAAAATTCAGAAAATAAATGGAGACAACAAGCTGAACACTAAGCAGCGTCTGAGCCCATCTGTGGCTCTGTAAATCCCACCTTTCTTGTAGGATTCCAGGCCCAGGTAAACAGTATTATCTGAAGAGCTTTACAGCTGAGATAATGATGTGGATAACATTATCAATAAAGTACACGCTGTGCTCACTCATACCGAAATAAAAGCCAGGTTTCCCTTTAATTTTCCTGAAAAACTCCCCACAGGCTCTTGCATGAACATCTGCTCCGTTCTGGACCAAGAGCTTCACCAGGTACATGTTCCTTCGTTCAATAGCGATGTGAAGTGCAGTTTGGCCTACAGAGACACTCATTAGACACAGAAATCTATAACAGGTAATGCAGACTGATAACTTTCAGGCACAATTCATTCAGCTCCATGCAGAAGGGTGGAACTAAGAGCTCTGCACACTGAAAAAAATTTTAATTAAGGAGGTCAGATGGCACAGACAGTAAATGCAAGTTCTCTGATCTGCAGATAAATCAGTGTACATCAGAAAGGGTATCCCTACCTTCAGTGTCATCAGGAAGTGTTCACTGCATTGGCCATGTCTCTTACCCTTGTAGTAGTTGTCAGTATACTCTGCGTTAACAAACTCTTTCAGAGTTCCAGTTTTCTTTGCAATATCCAGTAGCAGAGGAATGGTGTCATTTTTCCCATCATGCAGATTCAGCATGGCTTTCAATAAGCATGTTTTTCCAGTTTCTGGTTCTGTAACACAAAAGATTATAGGTATACAAAAGTGACTATAAACCTACCATGAGTCCCTGGCATGCAAGAGTTCCTGAGGATCTTTTAAAAAGACAAGAAAGCTCATTTGGGATTTCCACAGGAAAATTCTTGAACTTTTCTAGATTTTCTTCCAACCTCACAATCAAGGAGTTGCCCAAATAATGAGGGAAGCATTTGCAATTAGAGGTCCTTCTGCGGCTAGAGGTCTTCCCTGCTTAGTAGGGGGGTTGGACTCTCGAGGTCCCTTCCAACCTCAACCATTCTGTGATTCTGTGGTTACTTTGCATTCAACACAATTATGCTTTTCCCCCCCGCCCCATCTCAGTAGCACTACGGGAAGAAGGAAAGGACTGAAGATACATGACACTAAAAGGTACCTTTGAATTCATCATCTGTGAGATGCTTCAAGGTCCGATTAAGATAGAGTAGCAGATCATCCAGATCACTCGTGTTGCCTTGGGCTACAGCATCAAAGATCCTTCTGCGGTCATAGAATTTGAAAGCTTTTTCTGAGCAGCCTGTGATGGAATCAGTAGATAGGAGCCTAACAAGGGTAAATTTCAGTTACTTACAGACTGGATTAAGCAGAGCTTTTACAAATAAGCAGACTACTAAGCTTCATTTGCTTGTTTGAAGTAGCAAACACTACTGGTATGTAGATCTGCAAAGTCACAAGATGATAATTGTTTCCATAAAACTCTGGTTTTGTTGCTGAAAAGTTGAGAACAATATTTGAAGAAGTACAGAAGTCTGACAGTAACTACAGGCCTGGAAGCCAGACACTCACGTTCTCATTCAGAATTATTCACTGAACAGTCTCAAGTTACTAATGCCTGTCACTAACTTTGGGTGAAACATCCATTGGCTGAATTTTCACAGAGGTGCCAAGGGCCAACAACTATTGCCACTTTCACATATAACAGCAGGGTATTAGTTAATGCAACAGAATATTCTCCTCACTATGGTGCTGAAAATAATGGGATTCCAGGCATCCTAGTGTGGGGTAATAAATGCTGCACTAAGATACACAGCCTGAAGCAGTCAAACCGCACTCATGGCAGCCAAATCTTACAAAGTAAACTTACTTGTGAAGTTTCCCCCTCTCCAAATTGGCATGGAATTTGATGATAGAAGGTGCCATCAGGTGATCCATCTGGTAAAAGGAGTCCATGGGCGCCATATCCTTGTCACTATCTCCCATCACAAACCGCCCACGTCTTGCAAAGATACTGCTTTTGGGTGGCTGCACCTTGGTATTGTGGTTGTCAGGTACTTCCAGGAGGGAGTCCTCCCCATCCGTGTGTTCATCTGTCACATCAGATTCCTCTACATCAGAGCTGCCAAACTTCTTCATCTTCCCAAGAATGGAAGACATGATAAGCAGGCAGTCTGTGAAAAAAAAAAACACAAACAACTCAAGTCAACACTTGCAAGTCTGTGAGTCTCCTTTTTCCTAGGGCTACTCTCCAGAAACAGCAGAGAATGGATTGGTTGTTGTCATGCCAGAAGCGACATTGACAAGCACAGTCACTTTGCCTAGAGTTGGAGCAGTCTGGCAGGTCATTATTCCCCCACTGTTTGTTACTCCTCGTTGCCTCTACCCATTTCAGAAGAGAGACAACAAATGAAAATGGCACAGAGCTCCCTGGGCTATAGAGCTGACTGGCTGGCTTAAACTGGAGCCTCTTCCTCCACCTCCAATATAGTCCTGTTATTGCTGTTAAACCCTGAGCAATCTTCAACCCAGAACAATCCCTGCTTTTCTTCTCTAGTTGCTAACTGTTTTGTACCACAAGATATTTTCAAGAATACATTTGGCATATGAAGAAAAATGGATGGAGAGTTTTGTGCCATAAACATTTCTCAGTGATGCTGAGGGCAAAGGGTTTCCTGCAGGAAAGTTATCACCTAATGACCTTACCAGAGTTACTGCAGTACTAGATTAAAATAGGCCTGTATGATTCTTGGGAGATTAGTGTCATCTCAGACATGAGGCACGGAAACAGAAAGGAAAACATTACCACAGATAAGAACCCTTGTAAGACCACAGCTCTGATCTTGTCTTTTTACAACCACAAAGAATTTGAAAGAAGATAATAAATATACAATAATAAAGACAGAGCAGAGATTTTTTTTTTCCTTTCTTATCAAACTTTTAAACAAGCCAGATGTTGATATTCATACCACTGAATACAAAATGATCTGGAAATAACAATATCATATTTGAACTGCCTTGTTCCTGGCTTTTGGAGTATTTTTTCTAAGGCTGCTCAGCACCCTTTTAAATCCTAGGTTGCTTTGAAAATCTTACTATTGTGAACACCGGGATGTTATGAAATCTTGAAAAGGCTTTCAATTATAAATCAATTGCAATGTTCAATAACCTTCTCTCTACATTCAGTGTGAATACAATGCCACAAATACACTTCTAAGCTGTTTCTCTTCACAAAAGTATTCTGAGGAAATGTCAATAAATCTACATATTACATGAAAGCCAGATTTTCAGTTCTGTAGGATTAATATTTACTAAGGCACAATTACATCTTCCAGTGCATGGGAATGAAATTTGTCACACATTTGCATTTTCTGTATTTTTGAATAATGCACATGGAATGAAAACATCAATTTGCAAACTTGCACATTTAGAGTAACCATAAGCAAATCAGCATAAAGTTGTGACCTCCAACCTTTTGTGTACTTTGCATCCTAAGAAGCACTCTGAAAGAAAAACATTGTATCTTGTTATATTAATTATTCTATAAATAAGAAATTATGTATAGGAAAAATTTTGAAGGTTATTAAGGACAAGATTTTCTAACCTGAAAAAATGCACAACTTATTTGACTCTCTGAATCACATCACATGCACATCAAAGTTTGAACCAATAAAGTAAGATATAAGAAAATTCTGTTGTTGAGAATATCGAACTGAACCACAGCTAATGATAAATACCAAAGAGAGCTTACAAACAACTGGCAAGCATGCTATTCAAATACACATGAAGAACTTACAAATAGTGAAAAAAAAATCCTGTCTTCCGCAAAATACTCCAGTCTCACTAAGCACCCTCTAATCTACAGGAACTTGGTGCAGGAGATTCCTTCTCCTAGGTGTCTGGATCAGAAGGACCTCACAGCTTGCTTCTCCACTTCTTCGTCCACGAAATTTTCTATGCATTGATGATCTTTTAGACTCAAGGGAAGTACACTAGAAGAACAGGGAATACAGTAATAAAATCATTAAAACAACTCTGGAAGCAGAAGCATCTGTAGCTACTATTCCCAGAGGTTTAGAAAAGCTTTTTACAAGAATTGCAATACTTTGGTGTTGTTTTTTTTTTCCCCATAATTGCATTTAGTAATGGACACTCTGCTTCAGATTTCCTCTCTGAAAAGTCACTCAAGCTGAAAAAAAAACACTCAAACCACCAAACAACACAACTGTTTCTGTGGATCAGAGTTTCATTTCACTTTGCAAAGCTTTCTGAAGCATGCCACAGCTCTTCTGTGAAATCATTCACCTTCTCTGGAGGCTCTTGGTGGCTGCATAAAATCTTGAAAAAATATCTTAAACTGATCCTGAACAAAATTAGAGAAGAACCCAATAACAGAAAATCCTAAGACCACTCTATCATTCTATGCTCCTATTATGTAGTATTTAAAAATATACATGTGATAGTACTTAAATGTTTAGCATCACTAGGGAAAAAAAGAATCTAAGTACTGTTAAATACATCATGTATATAGGATCTCTCTGACAAAGATTGGGCTGAAGAGACAACTTTTCCAGTGAGCTGCTCCTTTCCTCATTAGGAGATGTGAATGAGTATCAAAAGAGTGTAGTAATAAATCAGAAAGAAATTATTTCTTTTTCTTGGACTTGCATCCATGCACCCACACATGAGTGTGCAGGCTTTGTATGCTGTGCTGAGAAAGATTTTTGTCCACTAAAAGCTCTCTTCACTCACCATCAGTAGATTAGATCCTAAAGATGTATCCAAGGCTTGTGTGCAGGTCACAGAAAGTCTTGACTTTGCTAAAAGTACCAGAGATCACTTCAGTCTAAAGCCAGCCCAAATTTTACTAGATTCTGCACACAAATGGACACAGCTGGTTTCATCCTTGACAGCAACTGCAGTGTCACAGTGGGTAAGTGTTGAACAGGTGTGGAGAGAGCTGATAACAAAAATGGAAACAGATCTGCTGATGCAAAAATATTTTAAAACAACAAAAGAAGGAAAAAAACACATAACAAAAACAGACTTTTCACAAAATCTTTCAATTACTTCACACACTTCGCAAATTCTATTTAGGACAATAGTTCTATAAACACCAAACGGAACAGATGCATGGAGGAAGGCTGGAGGGAGATGGAAATTAATCCATCTCTGTAATTAAGTTCTCAGAACAGCCTTCCTGCTAAGAAAATAAGGCAGTTCTGATTATGTTATTGTGCAAGATAGAAATACACATCCGTATTTCAGCTGAAATAGATGTTCTAAGTAACAGAATTCTATCCAGATGACATGAAACTATCTTTCTTACTCTTTTAGACTGACGAAGTGTGAATGTTTTTACATTAAAATAAAGAGTAGGGTGAGAAATCAATTTTAAGAACATAGCACAGGAGATTAAAAAATACATATAATTTTTAAGAGAAAGCGCGTGATCAATACTCAACACTAAAAACTGCTCAGAGTCTAGCTTGGCACCTGCCATGTTAAAGCTCACTTACATAACACAATACCTGAATGAAGGGGAAAAACACCTTCAAATCAAATACACTAAAACACCTGGGCATTGTATTTCAAGAGCAAACCATTTCGGTGGACCATCTCTCAGAAATGCTAATTGTGATTGGGCTGAAAAGTAAAACCACAGTTCGAAAAGAGGAGCATTGATGTGACTTCGTAAAACTTTCTGAGTTGGCCACCTCCTCTTCATCACAAACTCCAGTTATTCCAGAGAAACCCCGATCCTCTCTACCACCCAAAAAACAAACATAAAATAATTATATACTGCCAAATAAGGAAAATAGTTACCTCCCTCACACCCTGTGAAAGTATTCTGCATTAGGGTGTAAGCCCTGCATTTCAGGTGTCTCCAGTCATGGTACTGATCTAGTCATACCTCTGACCTGAATCCACTGCAATGAACTTGGATGACCACAGGAAAAAAGCCTCCATATTTTATTTACATCATTTTGTTGACATGCAAGCTAAGGCTGCATTTCATCTTTTACAGGGACAACATGCAACATTTAAAAAATGTCATTCACTCTGTGCAAGTGTCACCAAACCCCTCAAACAAGCTTGAGAGCCCAAAATGCTACCTATGTGTATGTGTACAATGAGACAGCTTTTAAGCACAAGATGCCTCTAATGAAAGGATCAGACTAAGTTACAGAAAGCTACTCATCCCTCTTAGCTTTTCTAAACATATTTTGTACTAGGAAAAAATGAGCCTAGCATTAAATTATCATCTCACGCAGAAACTTAATGGATCTTACCCAGTCACTCAGTCAAATTTAATGTGGTAATTATTTCTCATTTCATAAATGGAAATGACAGAGCAAGGAAATGGAGGCCCCTGTGTACATCCAGAAGCAGAAACAAGTGTTAAATACAAGCTGTTTTTTGCTGTGATGAGTGAGACGGTACCTTGAACACCTCAGAAAGAGTTAGGAAGTGAAAAGAAACACTGTATATCCAGAGGAGAAAAAAAAAAAAAAAAAAAAGAAAGAAAGTGTATGTCAGTCCATTTAGAACAATGACTTTATTTTCTGTGGAACATCACCATGGCAGCCCCCACAGCAGCGTCAACATCCTTCCCGTAAACCACAGGGAAGGGAAAAATCCTTTCTGCTTCCTGCCTCAGCACCTCATTCCTGGCAAGGGCACTCCCGGTTCCCAAAATCCTCCTCACTCCCATCTCTGTCAGGCACTCAGAGGGCAGCATGGAATGCAGATTTTCAATGATCCCACGGCACAGAGCTCTTGTTACGTGACCCAGGGAGACATCAGAGACAGAGATATTGGTCACTGAAGCCAACTGCTCAGGCATGTGCCTCTCTCCAAATACTGTTGGGTGGATTGAGAGTTTGCTGTCGTTTTGGATCAAGGCTGCTTTGATTATCTTGGAATAGATCGTATTCTCCTGAACCGCAAGGCCTGCAAAAGGGATATATTATGTTACTAATTCAAAGCGGTCTAGTATAGCTTAAACATGCAGGCTTAAAATAGACACTGACCCATTTGCTCAGTAAAATATTTTATATCTGTTTTTCCTTGTATCAAAGTTAACTGCTTTTCTAGGACTCTGAACCCTCTTCCTATCACTCAATAGACTTATACGAGATTTTTTTTTTTATGATTTCAGAAACTGCCATTTCTGATAATACAGCTATCCTTCTTCACCTACACAGTGTGAAGTTACACAGAACAACATTACTAAAGGCACTAATGGCAGACTTCACGTGCAATCCAGTCACTGAAGCTAAGTGCAGAGTTTCCTTCAAGGACTCGCTGAAACAACGTAAGAATTCACTGCTGTGTTGTAGCACCCAATAGAAAAATAGTTAAAAAGAGCTGGTAAAGACCACATTTAAAGCACACAGGAAATATTACATAAGCCTAAATCCCTTAGGATTAGAGTTGATAGAGAACTATTTTCCACGACTGCAATCATGGAAAATTAACAGCTGTCTTCAAATTTGTTGACCCTTCCATCTGAAACATTGTCCTATTCTGAAATGAAAGAAAAGCCTAGAGACAACGAGCATGTAGGGTCCAGGCATGACCGCCCCAGCATGTGCATGAGCTTGAAAAGGAAATTCTGGAGACCTAGGAAGGGCGAGCAAAGAGTTATCTGTGTTCCAAATAGAGCAGGACAAAACAGCTCTAGGCGTGTTCTTTTGCATCACTTACCCTGGTGCCTTGCTGTTCAACCTTAATTTTAAGCTCTAACTATTTTGAAGTAACTTACCCATCTCGGCTATCCACTGGGTCACCATGTCCACAAACATGGCTAGCACATTGCCACCGTTGAGAGATGC
This sequence comes from Nothocercus julius, assembly GCA_013398735.1. Lineage (NCBI taxonomy): Eukaryota > Metazoa > Chordata > Aves > Tinamiformes > Tinamidae > Nothocercus > Nothocercus julius. The sequence continues at coordinate 995,635 of VZSV01000144.1, forward strand.
TGCCACTGCCAAGTAGTTACCACTGAAGTAGGGATAATAAGTAACAGCTGAGAAAGGATCAGGTGTCTCTGGAGGTTGGAATCCCGGGGGCATAGAAATAGTCAGCTGAGCAGAGGTGCCGATATTGAGAACTAGAACACAAAAGAAAAAAATCAGCGTTTTATCTGACAACCCTGAAGGAGGGCAGTGGGGAAAAAAAAAATAAATGTATCAAGCTTAACCAATTACACAGACAGACACAAATAAAAATGAAGGTCTCAGGTGCAGCCTATCAGCTACATGATCATACCTGCATCAGTCCTCTCAGTCAGACAGGAATAAACAGAGCACTGAAAATCGCCCAGGGCAATTCCAACTTCTGCTCCCTTGGGGATTCCATGCCAGGCACAGATTGTCCTGCCTGCAATACTACCAGGGTCTCCCACCTCTGGAAGCAAGTGAACAGGAAAGCCGGACTTTTTCAAGCTGCAATCAGAACAATATAATTGCAAGAAAGCAGTACAGGAACAAGCAACATGACTACAAGGACCTCTTTGAAGTCATCGGTGAACATGGCATTTGTGGTTGCTAGATTTATAGATGTTTTCACCTATTTAGAAAATTTTCCCTCAGGCTAGAGCAGCATTCCAGTTCCACTGGCTGGGTGTACTAGAATACTCCCAAAGAATAAATGTTAACTTTATATATAATCTGGTTAGCTGAGATTATAGAACAGCATGGTCAGTTAATATCTAATGCTATCATAAACACAGGCAGTTCCAGAGTTAAGAGACAATCACAAAAACAGACTAAAAAAAAAAAAAATCTTTCAAGTGCCAAAGAATTTAGAGTTGTTATGAAAATAGTTAGTAGTTCAAAACCAAATCACAAATATTTAAGTACAACAAACTTCTTAAACAAACTTCAAGATACACTATGTTGACACCTACAACACCAGAATAGTGAAAAATCAGCAAGCCAGATGCAAACATCTGTCATTCTTTCAAGGCATTAAAAATGAGTTACCTCATGAGCAGATCTTTTCATCTTGGGAGTCCTGGCCTAACCTAAGCCCTGAATTGTATAAGGTCGCCCCTGAAAGAGCAAATCATTAAAAAAATATAACCACCCCCCCTAATTTCCCTTAAGATTTCCTGTAGCCTAATAACTTTTTGATAATATGACAAGTAAACCTTAATGGTTGCAACGAAGCTCAGCAGAAAGAACTAATAACCTTCTTTTACTAGCACATAGGTAATGCAGCAGCTGCAGCAGGCACCTGTCCATCCCATCCCATCGTCATACCACAGAAAGGAAGAGGAACATCTTTGTACACGAGGTCTTACTGACAAGCCTCTTGGCTCTGCTGTTTTGGTTGCTTCTAAAGTAAGTGCCAGTTTTTACAGAATTTAAGCATTATGTCCCTTACAAGCCAGAGCAAACCCCCAACACTCCTGTATCGGACTCATTATAACGGATTAGGAGTGACTTTCAATCACTTTATTTGTAGCACTTTTATATTTAGGGCCCAAAGAGATGTCTATATTGCCCAATGCAATCAACATATAGAATCTATTGAATGACTTTAGCACTTACATGTCTGTATTCCAGCTTTTGCTTCTGGAATTAAAATATCCCCAGCTGGCAGCATTCTGATCAGACATCAGTGGCTTCTTCAGGTCACACAACATGGCAACCACATAGTCATGGATAGTGCCAGCTGCATCATAAGACTTCAGAAAATCTGGACTTTTGAAGAAAACATTATTAACCGAAAACAACAAGGAGTGCTTCAAGGCATGAGGCAGCAAGAAATTTCCAGTGATACAAGGAACTTCAAATATATGCAAGATCTGGCCACATTCTACACGTTTGTTGAACATACTTGGAAAGAAAATAAGTTTTCCCCAACTTATAAAAGCAGCTAGACTCATTGCTGAGGAAAACACAGCTCTTTGAGAAACATAACATACTAGAGATGAAATTGTCTGCAATAACTGATGAGCAATATCAAGTTAGAAGCGAAAAATTACATCCTCTGCAAACATGACACAACAAAGCAGATCAATTCCACCTCATAAGGAGCTCAGGGTCGAAGGAAGGAAGCAATTAGAATTAATTTAGGGACTGTTTCTTTTAGCATCTGACAGCAGCCAAAGCAATTCTGTTACTGTCTTACGTCATGTTTCTACTTTTGACAGACAATCTGCAAAATGCAAAATCATAGTGTTCAGACTGTGTCATCAGGCCTCCTCTGAGCAGCAGGGTGATTAGAATTGTTCTAATTCTTTAGGGCTTCTGTTACCATATGGGCAGAGGATTTTCTTTTTATTAATAAAGCTGTAGTATTTTTATGAGATCAGGATCTCTTGTGTGTTTTGTTGCATATATTCTATATTGAATACTGGTATTTTAAATATTCTTTGACTATTTAATTAATATTACGATTACAGAGAAATGCAGCAACTAAGCCTGCAGTGGCAGTAACCTGCCTCACAAATACTGTCATGTGAAACAGTCCGACGGAAAAATCCTTTTGGAAAAAAAAAAGTACCTCTTTTTTAAATACCAGTAGACTGTGGCACAGCCAAATCCTTTAGCCAAGCTGATATGTGACTGTGGCTGAGGAAGAGAAGAGAGGAAGTCAGGGCTGCAGCGGCCATCTTGCCAAGTGACCAGATTACTGACCTCCCCGGGCTCAAAGGTTGGGCCAGTTTCACTCTCTGTCCATTTACAACCTAAAACACAGAGTGTCCAAGAAGACAGTGATTCCCCAAAGTACAGTCCCAGCAAGCCCAGAATTTTGCATTTCTGGATACTCACATGATTGTGCAACAAATTAGAAAAAGAACAGGAAAAAAAAGAGAGATTGCAATCAAATGAATTAGTCATGCTTTTCAGCCCTAAATAATGTTATAATCCTTTGCTAAAACACAGTACGCTATCCAAAGTCTTCTGTCTGCTGGCACTCCTAGTGTCTAAAGGCACCTTGAGATACTAATACTACAAGTTAAATACCAGGTAACCCATCAAAAATTTGCAGTTTGGCTAAGGGAGGTAATGATGTGCTCTGACATCTCTTGGATACAAACCTTAATTAGGATCTGTCACATCATGACCTAGAGAGAGTTGTATTAGTAGCAAATTGCATGCAGTGGATAGCACGTAGTTATTTTGATATTTGAGTTAAAGAAAAAGAAAACCTGATTCTGTGACTGAGGCTTTTTTTCTTCTTCTTCTTTTTGGCTGGGGGATGGGGTAGACTTTTGTCATAGGGATGCAAGCTGGGCTGTGCCACTTGACCTCTCGTAAGGCACAAGCGGAAGTCCCAGCCTGTTTTACTTACAAACACACACAAAAAGTCTCTTCTGAAATGGATACAGGGATTTGAAGTCACACACACACAGTAAAAAGCAGCCATGAAAGCTGGGTAGTGCAATATGAAACAAGCAAAGCAAATATTTTCTCTCCCCTTGGTTCTCTGTTCTATCAAGTCTGTTTGAACAGAATTTCCAATTGGTTTGTTTTTCTAGTTTTAAATGGATTCTAAGAAATATTATTAACCATAAATCTAACCCTAAAGGATGCTATTAAAACATGTAATTTGTGTCCCAAAGCGCATAGATTCACTTAGTCTACTCAAGGCAAATGTGAGCAAACAAACTCTTCCCTTTATTGAATGCAGGAATTGAGAAGTGACATGTGGCTTTAGGAAATAAAATATTAAGCAAGATCACAAAAGAATCTACGTCTATCATCAACTCATGAGGCTTTGCTGGACAGCCCTTGGGACAGATGGAAAGCAAACAACAGCTCCTTTAGCCCATCAGCCTTTAGGAATATTTTTTCATAATAATTTTAGTAGTTAAGGTAAAATTATAGCCAGTAACGAATAGCATACTGTCTCTTAAAGCAATTAAGAACCTAACAACCTAAGACACACAATGAGCAGCACTTTTGGGAAATCTGTTCCATGTTCTACAATAAAACTTTGCTTAATTTTTGTAGCTTCCTTCTATTATTAATACTTTCTTTCTATTTTTTTTTTAGTATTTGTGTAAATTGCTCAGACATTCACATCATAAAGTAAAGGGAACGAAGACAAGGAACCAGATTCTGAAATCTGAAACAAACATCCTAGACTTCATATCAGCTTAGCCAAGAAGAGAAGCTGTACCTGGCTCCCACAGCTGGCAATCAAGCCCTGTTCTTCAAACATCCTCCTGTCATAAAGATTATTTGAGTATGTGCATGATGAAGCCCCATATAACTAACTCATCGTGGCCGATTTCATTTCTGAGATCTTGGCCTTTCATTCTACAAGCACCCGTGTACCCAGGATCGCGACCATAATCCTGTTCTACTCACAGAAATATAACAGTAAGGTTAATGCAACATAAAAGTCTATGAGAAAGAAAAAAACAAAAAAACAAACACATACACAATTTGAGATTAAAAAAAAAGTACAGAAATCATCTTTTAGCAGACTTCAATTTTCCTCCTTCTGCATACGATGGACAAACAATTGTCAAGCTACAAATATGCAATTTCTCCTTCACATTAATGGCTGTGCTGACTCTACAGGGATTTCATAAGACTAAATCCCTTAGCTAGTCTATGTAAACAACATGGTTAACTGCAGTGAGCAGCTGACATTCCAGAAATCAAAGCAAAATCCCCAGAGAACAAGATCTGATGATGATTCTGTCTTATGGAAGGCCACAGTGAACATGCAGTAATTTCCTGCAGGTCATTTCAGTGCTAAAAAAGATTTTCTGCATTATAATATTTGAAATAAGAATGCCAAAGAATTAATGTTACCTTCATCTCTTTTCCAAAACACAATCCCATGCATTTGTCCTGAAATACCAATGTGACTGACTCTTTGAAGCTGTTGCTGGGGTAGAGCAGCAAGGCATTCATTCAGTGCTCTTACTATTTTTCTGACACTCTGCTCCATGCCCTGCAATCATAAAGAATATACCAAACATAAAGTCATTGAGATTCACTCACTCTATTTAATAAAGCCTACTCTAGCCAGAAGTGAACAATACAATTAATTTAGCTTAATAGCATACATTAGAATAATATTTACTCCTAAATAGACAGGAATAATGCAAAAAAACCCAAACCACAATCCCCCCCCCAAACCATAATAGCAAGCTGAGACTGATATAACAGCACCTTAAACTGAAGGCCAAATAATTCTCAAAGTAATTTCTCTCATTCTAAGTTATCACTCTCAAAATAATTCCTTATAACAATTTGTCCCCTTCACATGTTCATATTAATACTCTTCCTCCTCACTAGATGCCACTATTAAATCATTTTTTATCATTCTTCTTTTCCTCACAAATGGTGTTACCTTGTGAAGAGGTTCTGTTCTGAACACACTTTCACACCTTCCTAAAGCCCCTCCAATATTCACTTAACTTGGATTTTGAAGAGGCTGACACTTCATTTATGGATATTCTGTTCTTAGATCTACCCAGGGCTGATCTACTTGGTAAAACGTCCAGCTCATGTCACAGTGGAAGCTGTATTACAACTTCTACGCTTTTCAAGATTCAGATTGCTATGTGACAGAAGATTATAAGTAAAAATGTTTAAAGATAGTCTATACATAGATATGAACTGTTCTATAAATATATATAACTTTGGCTGCATAAGCATAACTATAGGGAAGATGTTTAAATATTTCTGCTCAGGCAAGATGCCTTGGATCTCTACAACACTAAACTGGAGGAATGACAACATATATATTTTTTATGATTTGATTTGTGATTTGTTAACATGACCAACACAACAGATCTAAAGTCCTCTAACAGGAGTACATATTTCTGGGTATTTCAACCAGTCATTGCCAGTTATGATCCCATCTCACACTGAAGTGCAGAATACCCTTCCAGGAGGCAACTGGTTGTCATTTTCTGACCAGCAGTATCAAATATCAGGTGCTGGTTCATGGGAGAATAGTTTCAGATTGTCTTATGACAGCTCTGAACTGACCGTGGAAGAAGGGGCAGACTTTTCCAGCAGAAAGTCTGCAGAATTAGTTCTCTCTGTCACTTTGGGAACACTCCCAGCAGCCGCCTGTATTTGAAACAAGGGGGAGAGTTCCTGAAGATTTGCTATTCACCTAACAAATTCATTGACCCATGTACTGTTTCAGCTTGACCTGACCATTTTAGTGACTTTTCAACACCTCAATCTCTTCAAAATAGGTTTTTATTAGCTTTCTTGAACAGCAAGCAGGTTTTAATCCTAATTTTGATACCAAATAACCTTTTCCCTCATTCCAGGCACTAAGCGGCCCAGGAAGGGCACTAAAAGCAGCACAGCAGAGCAGCATGACTTGGCGAGGCCGCTGCCCGAGGGCAACCAGCAATGTCCCCCACCAGCCCTTACCTGTGGTCCAGCGCCCGGGCTGCCCGTTTGTGCCTGTGTCTCCCTGGAGCAGCTCTCAGCCACCACAGGTCCCTGCTCTCCCCCTACAACCAGGGCGGCCTTAACGGACGTGGTGCCCAGGTCTATGCCCAGCACACAGGCTGCACGGGGCTCGCTACCCGCCATGGCCACCACAGCGAGGGGCAGCTTTCACCTTCCCTGCCCCGGAGACACCCCCAGGAGCTAAGGGACCACGCAGCGCCTGCCCCTGCGGCTCGCAGGGAGTCGGGGCACTGGGTGAGCAGCCTGGACTCTGCCCTCTGGACTCGTGGCGCTCAGGGAAGGGGACGCCTCCCCTCAACAGTGCTATGGACACTTCCCTCCATCTTGAGTGAGGCGAGTCGCTCTTCCCCCTCCTGGTGAACCTGAGTGTCTTCAAGCCGCAGCGCAGCACGAAGGCAAAGCCACAAACAGCCCCTTCCCGCCGCCGCGCTCCCGCCTCACAGCGCCGCCGCTGCCTCACGGCCCCGCCACACCCAAGATGGCCGCCGAGGGCGGCTGCCGCGGCGCGGCGTTGGCCCAGGGGCGTTAGGCGGGGAGTTGATGGGCGGCCGCCTCACGTGAGGAACAGAAAAGGGAAGAGCCGGAGGTGCGCGGGACGGAGCCGCGGCGTTAGGAGGAGGTAGGCGCCCTTCTCCAGGTGCTCGTCGGAGGTGACAACCCCACTCCATTCCCCTTACGGCGCGGGAGGCAGCCGCTCCACGGCGTCGCCTGAGTGTAGGGTGGCGAGGAACTACAACTCCCAGCGTACCCCGCGCGCGCTGCCTCAGGCGGGTGGGGGCTGGCGGGGGCGCGGGGGCTGCTGAGACTTGTAGTCCTGCGCGAAGGCCCTCCCTGAGGCGAGGGGAAGTCCCCGGCACCCTGAGGCGGCGGTCGTCAGGGGGCGGCAGCTCTGCGGGGCGAACTGTGAGGGGAAAAGATGTCCCCGGGGGTCTGGGCAGAGGAGGGGGCCAAAACGCCAGCGCCCTGTGGAGTGGGAGGCAAGGGAGGTAGTCGAGGGTCCCTCCAGGGGGCTGGGGGTCCCCAGGAGCCGTTTGGCAGATGCTGCCCCTGAGGGATGATGTGTCACCGCGTGGAGCCCCAGCAAAGCTTTTCCCTCCCTCCAATCTCTCCTTCTCCTGCAGCCCTGCCAGGATGGGGATGAGATGCCTGCTCGTGCCGCTGCTGTGCCTCTCACTCACGCCACCGGGGCCTGGCGGTGAGTCCTTCCCTGGTGCAACACCAGCTCCTGGCTGGTAAGAGGTGGAAGAGCTGGGCTGGAGCTGTGGCGCATGCTGGACATGAGCGTTCTGCTGTATGGGGCAACAAGAAAGATGTGCACCACTGCTTCTGATGCAGATAATACCTATACAGCTTCCTGCAATAGTAGCTCTTGCAGTTTACTCCTACCTAAACAAAGTTTCTCAATTCTTTCTAAATATATCAACTTTCAGAAGGTACAGGAAGGTGCTCCAACTGTTATGTGAGGGTCCTGGCACACCACAGGGACTCACCAGTGCCCGAAGGTTAACAGCTGGTTTATACCGCTTCACTGTACCCAGCCCATGAATTTTTCCAGACCATGATTTCAGTTCTAGCTGTCTTGAACTTTGTAGTTCAGGAGGCAAAAGAAGGTGCCAATTAAAGAAGCTGTTTTAGAAGATAAGTGCCTAGGACAGCCCATTTATCTCTATATAAAATTGAGATAAAACACATGAATAGATCTTTCTTTCTGCTATCACTTTTGTCCTTTAAACATACAAATCCATAACTGCTGTCACAGGACAACTTAAAGCATTTCAGAGAAAGGTGCTTGAGAATCCTGAAACATTAGGATAGTAAATGCATGTTCACTTGAACATATGGATACTTGGTTTAAATTTTGGCTCAAGGGGCAATTTTAAACTAAACTGTGAGTATTATGACTCAAATTACTAGGATCACAGCAAGAAACAATTAGCACGAGTTTAAAATGTCATGTAACTTCTGTTGGCATGAACTTTTGTTGCACTTCAAGTATTTAAATTGCTTCCTTATGACTTGTTCAAGTGACAGTTATTTAGTTCCTCTTAAGTTGTTTAGTTTCCCTTGAAACAACCCACTGTCCTTTTTTGCTGTATGTGTACTATTTTTTAGACTGACAGTGCAGACAGCATTTGATGCAATCTTCCTATACAAAAGGAAATGGCAGTTCTTCAGAAGGACCATTTGTCATTCATAGTAACTGAGAGGAGGTTGTTTTGTTTTGTTTTCCCCAGATGGAGCCATTGTATTGTCTGTCCCAGAAGTGGTTTCATTAGAAAATGGAAGTTCAACAAACATCACTATATCTCTGAGGTAAAATCACAAGTGCAATTTCACTTCTTTAGAACAGGGGAGAAACTAGAGGACAGGTGTGCAGAGTGAATCTCAGTTGTGTGCAACTGGCTGCTTCTAGACCATTATATCGTTTTAAAACCAATTTGGACCAAAGTGGTGCAGAAACCTCACATACAGCCTTGTGTGGAGTGTGGTTCCAACAACATCCTGTATCAGGAAGGAAAATGGCTAAACATCACTGCAGGAGTCTAGAGCTCTTATTTTTGCAAAGAAACAGTACTGTAATCTAGTTCATGAACAAGTACAAGCATCCGGATCTTACGATACACACAGCAGTACAATTAAACCTTCTGGACAAGTGACAGCTACAGAAGCTGTGCAGAGCGCCCTTCCATTGCCTCTGCCTATCTTATCCCCCAAATCCTGTCATGGTGCTTATTACTCCTTTGCTGGTTTGGCTTTGCTCTGCCACTTAGGTGGCAGAGGGAAGTAAAATGAAGAGAAGAGGGAAGTAAAATGTGGTCCTATAACAGTCTAGGTCTAACCAAGTATTCAGAAGAAGAATAGGACATTGCTAACATACTTTGATGCTGGTGTTCCTTTGAGTACTAGACAGTTACTGTTGTTCATGGACTGTCCATTAAGATTGCCATGGCTGTGAGGAATTGGCAGATATTTTCCAACAGCCTGGAAGGAAAGTCACTGAATTTAGGACCCAGCCTAACTTGGATTTTCTGCTTTTGTAGGGCTCCATTAAATGAGACACTGTCAATAACACTTAATATTACATACTCATCAAAACACAGAACCATTGTTCAACTACCTAATGAAGTAAGTAACATAACAGACTTCTGACCTTATGCAAAAGCCTGCTGTTGATATGGTGAAACTCTCCTCTTTCCTCCATTTTACCTTGCAGATAAAACTGCCTGCAGGTCTCACTAAGGTGGACTTTCAAGTAAAAGCAGATGATGTTGGGCAAGTTACAGTGTATCTTCATACAAGTAATTCCAACTTAACTGGGTGAGAATTTTTTTTTTTAATTTCTGCTTACTATCTTCTTGCTCCCAACCCTTAAGGTGACTATTCCCTCTTTTTATAGTCAAATAGTAATGAGACAGGGTGGTATATAATCAAGAAGATGTAATGACCTTCCAGCAGTCTTCAAAGCATTCCAATAAACACAGTGCGCGGAAGCAGAGTGGTAGTCTAGATATCTTAGGTTTCTTTACCAAATGACTGTGAATTCTCAAGGCTCCTTAGTCTGATTTTATAACCCCTCCCAAGAGTCTCAAAACTACACATCAGCTTTCCTGATCCACAAAGCATTTGGCTGTAGGTGTCCACTGAGATACTGCTGTTGCTTTATAGACTATTACCACTGCAGAGCAAGTTCTAAGTTTTTAAGTTCCAGGGGCCCACGGATGCTACTGTCCTCTGTAATAGGAAAAATCGTCCAGCAACACGGAGATAACTAGATTGTATTTTCCCTGTTGCCCACATGGCAGCACACAACATCACACTGTTGTCTTACTTCCTCATTTTACTTCTGCTTTTAAAACTTGCAACAAATGCAGAGATAATCACATTCATGAAACATTCAAGCGCACAGGCATGATCATGAGGCTTTGCTGGCAGAACATGAAAAGTGAAACTCTGCTGTTGCATAACAGACCACATGCTAAGACAATGGAAACAACAGGCACAAGATGACCTTTTGGAAGATTTGTATGATAGTAAAATGGAAAGAGAAGGGTCAGACAAGAAAAAAGGGATGAAGGTTGAAGCTAGTCATGGCAGAAATCTTAATTATAACAAAGATATTAAAGGAAAAGGGAAAAACTCAATTGAAACCAATTTGGGGTATTTACTGCCTTGTCTCAAACTCCTTGGTTCAGTTTGCTCTGTAAGTGAAAAATGTCCTGATGGTATCCTGTGCGAACAGGCAAATTGACTAACTTTGTATACATTATTCTTCAGACCTAGGATTCAATTTCAAGTGATTCACAGCATCATAGTGAAATACGCAGATGAGGTGATTGGTTGGATCTATTTCCTTGCCTGGTCTATCTCCTTCTATCCTCAACTATTTGAGAACTGGCGACGGAAAAGGTAAAGGGACTTAAGATGTGTTTTGAAGTTACTTGAGCATCAGGTAAGCAGATCAAACACATCCGAAAAATACCTATTCCTACGCTTTGGCATCCAATACTGATTTGTAATAAAGGAGACTTTTCACTTGCCTTTGGTGCCATGTTTTACATCATCTGACCCAGCCAGTTGTGATGCCCACTTCAAAGATTACCTATCTTGTTAGCTACTTATCGGACAGCTCCTGTAGTATTATCAGTAGAGCAGCTCTCCCTAAACTAAGGGACTGTCATAAGTAGAAAGATTAACATCTGTGAATACTTATGCTTTGCCTTACATGAAAAATTGTCAATATATTGTCACAATGCTCTGATTCATATTTTTCCTACAACTTCTTTTTCTCTCTAGTGTTGTGGGATTGAGCTTTGACTTTATTGCATTAAACCTTACTGGCTTCATAGCATACAGCGTATTTAATGTTGGACTGTTCTGGATTCCCTTAATTAAGGTAAGCATGATTATCTTTAACATTTAGGCAGGAGAGGGGGAGATTATTTGCAGAGGAAGCTATAGTATCTGATTGCTTTTGTCTCCTCTTACATTTAGGAGGAATTCTTACTCAGTTATCCCAGTGGAGTAAACCCTGTGGCTATCAACGATGTGTTCTTCAGTCTCCATGCGGTAGTTCTAACTCTCCTTGTCATAATTCAGTGCTGCATCTACGAGGTAGGTCTCACTACTGGACTGACCTGTCACTCTGACAGAGCTCCCTCTGTCGGTACCTCACACCACCCCATACTCTGGTCCAACCTTTCTCTTCTCAGAAATCACCTTTACTGCCCTTTCCTCAGCCTCTCTAGAAGGGACCCTTCACAGTCCAGCTGCCTTATCTTCCCTGAGCTAGCAGTCACTGCTAGCAGCTCCAGCCTCATGGATGTTCTGCACTTATCAGTGGCCTCTTTCAGGATTCAAAATAACTAAGGCAAACAGCCAGGTTCATGAAGTTCCCAGACAGATCTCTAGGCAGTACAGATTACAATTCTACACAGTACAGATACCAGTATGTGTTGTTGTTGCTGCTGCTTCCTTACCATGCTGAACCTCCCTGGTTTAGTTGTGGTCCTCAAATTGCCTGCAGCTTGTGAGCTTTCTTCTTAACGCATCCCCTCCCAAAACAGCTGCCATGATTCTTCTATGCTCCCCATCCCATTCTGTCATTAAAGTCAGGTGGTTCGTTAAACTCAGGTGGTTATTTACTTAGTTCCCATGGTAAAAGCCTCTGATCTGAACAGCCAATTTACTCCAGATGGTGACTATTGCTAACAAATTACTATTTCTGTCTTGGAGCACTTCCTTCAGTGTTAAATCTAAAGCTCTAATGGGCTGTTTGTCCCCCCTGTTTGTGATGTAGCATACCACTGTAGCACTCCATTCAGTCTTAAAATTCCCTTGTAATCTGAGTCTAATTAGCACAACAGCAGGTTTTTCTGTAATCTGGCAGAGTGCTGAGCATATTGTATGTCTTCTACTGGTGTGTGGACAGTTTTAAATGTATCTGCATTTCTGTTTCAGAGAGCAGGTCAGAAAGTATCCAAAGTTGTTGTTGGACTACTGGCACTCACATGGATTTTTACAATCACAACATTGTTCCTTGCTGCAGCTGAGGAAATGACGTGGCTACAATTCTTATTTTGCTTCTCTTACATTAAGTTAGCAGTCACACTGATAAAATATTTTCCACAGGTAAATCTGAACTACTTTTCTATTTTTATACTATACCACTGTCATGCTAAATGAAGTTCATGGTCTTGAAAGCCTGACTAGACTAAACCAGTAACAAGGAACAGTTACTCATATTCAAAGTAGTATGAAGATGCCACATAGTTATTCACAAGAGTTATGATGTTAATCCCAGAAATACTCACTTTTTTATTGGGATTGCCCAGGGCACCAGGTGGATGATCAACTTCTAAAATGAAGAGTCTCCACTATGAATTTTCTTCCGCCAGGAAGGAGCAACTGAACCTCTCTTGCAGAGTAGGTTCTGGAGGAGCCAAAGAGGACAAAACATCCCCTACTTACTGGGATGCCACACTAGGTAGCCAGAATTAAGGCCTTGCAGGACCACTAGGTGCACTAGGCACAAACAAGCAATGAGGTCCTGACCAGCATCTCGTTCCACACCAGGCCTACATGAACTTCCGTCGGAAGAGCACGGAGGGCTGGAGCATTGGAAATGTATTACTGGACTTCACTGGTGGAAGCTTCAGCCTCCTGCAGATGTTTCTGCAGTCATACAACAACGGTAAGGCTGGAAGGGAGATGGCTGGAGACTTAAGTGGTAGTTTTGGGGTGAAATCCTGCTGCAAAGTTTCATCAAGTTAAAAATGACAGCTTATCCTGAAGAAACTGCAAAGCAGTTATTAGCTTTACATGAGTTACACACTGCAATCAGTCCTGAGGCATATCTAAACAGTCCAGTTAAATATCAACTGCTGTAATATATATGGCATGGCCATTCAAGCCAATAACTTAGTAGTCTGGCTAATTTGTCTTAATTCTCCAATCTTGTGTTTGGCAGACCAGTGGAAGCTAATCTTTGGAGACCCAACCAAGTTTGGCCTGGGTGTCTTCTCCATCATCTTTGATGTTGTTTTTCTGATCCAACACTATTGCCTCTATAGAAGACAGGGTTATGAACCTTGTGAATAACATCTGCCAAAATAAAAACTTTCTATTGGACTGACCCCCATCTTGGCTGGGAATCTCAAGATATCTGTTAACCAGCTACCAGAAACACTGAATCTGAGCTCTACTTTGATCCATTCTGGTACAGTGTACAAGCTCTTGCCTCACCAAATGCTGATTGCCAAATGCCTTAAAGGATACCAAGCCACTATCTTGTGGATGGAAAAAACTTTCATACCTGTTGAAGCTGCAAATCCAGCTTGGCTTGAGCTGTTGAAGCAATACGTAGCTCCTCTTCTACTAGCAACAGGAAGGGGAAAGATCAGACTTGTGCTTTTCTGATTGTGCTTCACTTCCAAAGAGCCAGAATGCTGACTTACAAAAATCTGAGATCATGTTTAAGTAACCACCTAAAATGTTAATGTAGCAACAAAGGAAGTAGGTCCACAGATCTTGCTGCTGCTGCCTCCTCACAGACCAGCTCACAGTAGCACAGTGTCCCTTTGGGTGGTAACAGCACTAATGGCACATGAAAGGGATACTGCAAGAAAAACTAAAAACTAAGAATATCGATGTTAAGAGTCTGAACTCCAAGAAAGGACGATTCCTGGGAAGAAACAGCAACTGTGTTGCTATCACACCAAAAGTTCTTTCAAAGGTGTTAAGACAGTGCTCAGAAAAATGTATCTGAGCACATCTAGTGCACTAACTTAAATTAATTTTGCTTGCTTCTATTGACATGTCTGGAGTCCTATACTGTGGATGGTAAGGAATAAAGATTGTCAAAGCAATTATTTCAAAGTGGATCATGTAAATCAATAGCCCAAACTTCCTAAATGCATGTTTTTGATCCTGGGCAACATTCTAAACACAGGGGCTCTCTTGCTGGTACAGAGCCAGGCCTTGAGTTTCTGGAAGGTAAGTACTATACAGTATTACTGTTGACATTGTCCAACATCCACTCAGGAAAACAAAAAAGTCCCAGCTGGAGGCCTTCAACTATGTAAAGGGACACAGCTCAGGAAATCCAGCTTTGTTTTATTGTGTGTAAAATCAAGTGACAAAGCAGTACAAATAGCAGTGTATCTTTTATAGTAACAAAAATATCTTCAGCTTGAAAACCTTAAAAATTACCACTGAATTATTGATACAAAATTCAAAAGCAGTATTGTAATAGTTCAATAGATACAAAAATGGTAAATAGGCATCTGTTGGTGTGTACAGAACAGTCTGAGATGCATTAATCACAATATAACTACATGGCACAGCAGTAATGTACTGAATAAGTTAGTCTGCCATCTCCTCGTGTCCTATTTACAACACCCTACCTGAAAACTGCGTAAGGAAAGTATAGATATGTATAAATCAACTGAGGTGAATTAAGAACTCCAGTTTTCAGATAACTGTAAAGCTAGCTGGTTAACCAGCCACGGAGGACACTAGATAATTAACTTAGTTTTGCAGCAAGAATCTTAAATCCTGTAGCATGTAATTGATTTCAACAACTTAGTAGCTTACTAGAAGCTTAAATTTGGTCAAGAGGCACTTATGGAAATTACTGGTATATTTATCTCTTCCATCCAATAAATCAGGAATTTAAGGAAAGCCTTCTACAAGACATGAACCAAAATCCATCCCCACCACCTGGTGCCTGATAGAAATGGTATGAAGAATGGGAGACTACAGAGAGGACCAGCCCTTTTGCTAAGTGCAGCAGCAGTATTTTCTTTACCTGCTCACATTGCTCTGTACTCCTGCCTTTTAATCTTGATTCCTTTGGTGTTACGAATTACTAAGCAGCAAGGAGAGTAAAGGTTTCACTCTGATAGCAAAGACGAATTGTAGTGTCTAGGAGATTTTAGTGCACTTCACAGGTACCAATCAAACTCTTCTGTATCACTCAGTTGCCTCTTGTCTGAACAAGTTGCTCTATACAGGGAATCTTTGCTGTAAACCATAATGCCCAAACCTGTCAGCGTGCTGTCTAGCTCACACAGTGTGAGATTAGTAGTGTGCTCTTCCCCACAGCAGCGTGCAACTCGAGTGGCATTTTAATTTCCTACCACAGGAGGACAGGGCAACTCACATCTACAAGCCTAACCACAGCAACCCCCCTGTACCCTCCTCAGTAGGAGCCTCACTTCCTTTTGAAATAAGAAGCTTCTGTGTCAAGGTTAAGGCTCCTTAAATAATTAGTAGTTTCTCCCTTAAATAATTAGTATTTGTCCTGTCCTCCTGGAGCCGTGGCGTATGTAGGGTCTTCCCACGTACCTGCATGGAAGACTAGAGGAGCACCCAGCTGAGGGGACTAGAGTTTTACTACTGTCAGTGACACCAGAAAAAAGAAAAAAGTGTTTACCACAGGTAGGAACATGCACTCCTTCCAGACAGCCTGCTCAGGTCCAGTAGTTGCTTCCTTGCTTGAGATCCAGTCTGTGTCTCTCCCTCCCCAACCCTTCCCCAATCTCATGCTTGATTAGGACATCATCGATTGCTGCACTGCCTTCTGCAGAGACTGCCTGGTCACCAGCAGCCGCACCACCTCTTCGTTTCTTTTTGTCAGCCTCTTCCTGGCTTGGTCATGAGTTACCATCGTCATGTCCCAGCCGTTCACCTGGAGGAAGAACAAGGTGCTTCAGCGGTCGCAGACAGAGCAGGTCTTGACAAAGCAGGACAAGCCCGGTGCACAGGGCAAGGGTGCCCATCTCTGGTGGGTTCCCTCAGGCCATCCCAGCCTAGCAGCTCTTCCCAAAATGCAGCCAGCAGGAACAAACAAACAGGAGGCACGTGCAGGGACTCGCAGGAGTCCAGTTACTTTTTCCACTACGTAGTTCTCTAAGAGCAGCTAACTGACGCTTCCTAACCCTCACATCAGCCCTGGAAAGCACCTCCAAGACAGCACTTCCCCCAGCAGCAGCTTCTCCGCAGCGCACACCTGGGCGCCAAACTGCCACTTGTCTTCAGCTGGTGTTTACCTGCATGATCTTGTCTCCGATCTGGAGACCTGCAACTTCTGCTGGGCCTCCTTCAGTCACCCTCGTCACATAAATACCCTGGGGGAAAAAAAAAAAAAAAAAGTGCTCGTTTACTACACATGGAAGCATTAAATCCTCCAAGGCCTACTTCCCTGACAATGAAGAAATACTTGGTACTGTATTACTGGATTCAAGCTAACAGCGAGTTTTTGTGAGGCCGGAAGGTAGAAGTTGCACAGAGCTGACTTCAGCGCCAGCCTGTGTGCAGCCCATCACGCGGCGCTGGCACAACCTGGCAGCCATGAGACGTGACGGGAGGCAGCAGCCCGCGGGCGCGTGGCATTTTGCAGAGATAGTTGCTGCTAAGAGCAAAGAGCTTCTGACCTTGTCAGTCTTATCCTCGGAGAAGGGATTCTGAGTGGGGTCCTGGTCAATGCCACCTCCGATGCTGAATCCTAGGATCAAGTTGTCACCCTGGCGAAGCTTATGTATTTCAATTCTTTGCTAAAAAGAAAAGAAACTGTGATTTCTGCAATTGCTGGAAGAAATCTTAAGTCTATTTCAGGTACATACAAAACAGTTAAATATTTCTGTCGCAGAGATGCTATAAACCTCAGTTAACTCTACTAGAAAGGTGGGTCGCTGCCTCAGCTGGGATAAGAGCCCCGAATCAAACTCTCGGCAGATAAGGCCATTAGGCCACGTCCGTCGTCCCGCAGTGACGCAGCCCTGGTGCTGATGCCAGGGCTGCCCCAGAGCTGCCTCACGGAAAAGCAACTGCAAGCGCCGCCCAAGGCGCCCGCGCGGCCCTAGAGCGGAGCCGCCGCCTCTGCTGCCGCGCTGCGAGCGAGCGGGAGCGCGCGGGACCCGGAGCTCAGGCTCCTTCCCCGGGGTCACTCCTGTCTCGGTTCACCTCCCTTTCTGTGAATCGCTGCGCTGCACAGGGGCAGGAGGCGCCCGCCCGGCTGCGGCCGCGCTCGGGGGAGCCGTGAGCGGCAGCGGGACCGGGATCCCGCGGATCGGGGTGTCACCCGCGTCCTCGCCCGCTCTGGCGCCACGGAAGCGGCGCAGCGCCCTCGTCACCCCCCCCTAAAAGGGGGTTAAACCCGCTTAGTGCTTTAACGGGCGCAAATAGCAGCGCAGCGGCCCTCGCTCGCGCTGGACGCCGAGTGACCAGCGGCTTCTCTAGCAGCTCCAGGGACGAGGAGCCCGCGAAGGGCGCCCGCCCGCCGCCTTTGTAGGC
>VZSV01000144.1:1014035-1037703 GCA_013398735.1 Nothocercus julius
CGGCCATGGCGGCGGCGAGGCGCGAGGGGCCGCAGTTCATCAGCGAGGCGGCCGTGCGCGGCAACGCGGCCGTGCTCGACTACTGCCGCACGTCGGTGTCGGCGCTCTCGGGCGCCACCGCCGGCATCCTGGGCCTCAGCGGCCTGCACGGCTTCGTCTTCTACTTCCTGGCCTCCGTGCTGCTCTCCGTGCTGCTCGTGCTCAAGGCCGGGCGCCGATGGAACAAGTACTTCAAGTCGCGGCGGCCGCTCTTCACCGGCGGGCTCGTCGGGGGGCTCTTCACCTACGTCCTCTTCTGGACCTTCCTCTACGGCATGGTGCACGTGTACTGAGGCGGCGCCGCCTCCCCGAAGCCGCGGCCGGGCCCGGCCGCCGCCGCCTCCTTCGGGGCTCCGCTCGCGGCTGCCGCCCGTGAGTCGTGTGCGGGCGCGAGCGAGGCGGTGGCGCCGTGCTCATTAAACGCGGCGCGCCCTGCCCCGCACTGCTCCGTGTGCTGCTCTCGTCTCTCGCTGCACTCGCAGCCGCGGGTTCTGCTCCCTCGGCGCCTCGTAGCCCCTGCGCTTTAGGGTTAGGAGGAGCGGTCGTCTTCACGGGCAGCTTCGCTGCCGCTCGCGATGAGCGGTGACCCGGCCCCCCCAGTAATCCACGGACACAGGCAGTGGTTCACAGGAGTATGTAATTAAGTGTACGTAAAGTTTTGGTACAGAAGTATATTTGAGTTGCTAGTGCAAATGTTATCCTTCACAGTTGCTCTTTGTGCACTCTATAAATAAACGTCATTTTCATGGATATTTGGCCCTGCCATCTGCCAAAGTCAGTACCGTACAAGTCAGACGCTTCGCCCCGAACACTAGTGTGTCCAGGGAAATACAGGCAACCAACTGAGCAACAGTGTCTGCTTAACCGTGCTGACACCAGTGACACTGTTAGCGTCCTCCCCAGCTGAATAAAACATGGGCGGGGTTCCACTGTCCCTGCCAGGAATTGAAAGAAAAAATTCAGCCCTCCTGCTCCCTATGACACCCCTTTGACAGAGAGGGGCTCCTGCAGCCTGAGCAGCAGGTTCAGACAAAAGGCTCCAAACTCGTGTGCAGCGTCACAGAACCTTCTACAAACCTGAGTTGCTCCATCTGGTTCTTTGAATCGGTCACTGCTTCACCAGAACCTTGTTTAAGGTACATAGTTACTTTGCCAACATAACGTACTTACATATTTAAAAATTTTTACTGAAAAGCCAGCTTCTAGCAAAATACAAGGTTATATAAAAGGTAGATTTGATAAACATTGCCTCAGTTGTGACAGCTGTAATATTTGGGTGGAAAAAGATGGTCAAGGTTTTAATTCCCTCAGTAGTGTCCTTTGACAGATTCATTCTGTCAGAATTGGCACTTGTTACCCATAACAAATATCTTCTCTATACTTGCACTATTCAAATTACATTGCCTAGTACAAATATGTATCACCAAAAGAAACTGAGATTTACAGGGGTAAGAAATTACCTAAAGAAGAACATGACTTGCAGAGAGTCTTGGGCAGCATTGCCCTGAAATGACCACTTTTATTGCTGTATATAAAATTTAAAAAAAAAAGAAAAAAAAAAGCTGAAGAAGGAAAGGAGCTTGAGGATGACTCTTTTAGAAAAAGCAATAGCTCTGGAAATTCCATTAAGCGGGGGATAAAGTAGGGAAATGCTCTAGGGAATCTGGGGAGGGGGGGTTGAAGCCCTTGAAAATTTCAGTCAGGCAAGAGCCTAGGCTGGCTAATAAGAGGTTGTTTTGTCAAGCTGAAGCCTTAGTTTCAGAAGAACAAGATCAGCTTTATGTGTTACCATGGGGTATGGGCTCTCCTTGGCCCAGTGGAACGCATGCTGTTCACCCCGTGTTTCACCATCTAAAAGTTATTTAAATAGAATTAGACTTTGACAGTAAAAAAAAGAAAAAACTGTGCCCACAACAGCAAACTGAACCACAAAACAAAGAATGGGGAACCAGGACCATCTCCGTGCAGAGACTCTCAGCGCTGTGTTGCTTTGCAGTGCACTAACCCCCTCTCCACCGTCTGTCAGCCATAAAAACATCGGTCCCTGCCTTGCTTCAAAATCTTCCTCTGCCTGACGATACCTTTTCTGTACTCTGGGCCCATTATGAGTGGAAAACCTGGGGAGCAGATGAGGTAGCTGGAACCCAGACATGGCTAAAATGGAATCTCCATTCAAGGTTGTGGCGGGCTCGTCCTCCTCTAGTCCGGCCGTTCCTGGGAGAACCGAGCAGAGCACCTTGTGGCAGCCGCTTTAAGGGCTTTTCCTGAAGGAGCACTTGTAGCCCTCTGCTTACACAAACACAGCAGTGCCCCTGACACACATCTGGGCAGCATGAGCATCGTGGGATAGGGACCCCCTTTTCCCTGGGCTGAAACACTGCATTTCCTTGCACTTCCTGACACAGTCCTGGAGCTTTACAGCTCATCTTGCAAATAAAACAAGCGAGAGCTGGGAGCCGGGGTTGCAAGCCAGTGGAGCAGGAGACAGGTCGGTTCTTGGCCTCCTCAGGACCTTCACATTGCTGCCCTCTTGCACACAGAAGCAAACACAGTCACAGGATAATGCTGGTTATGGATATAGGTACAGGTGTATCTATAAATAGATATAAAAACATTCACTTGGTGTCTTTTCCTTTTATAAAATCCTTTTATAAATCCATAGCGATAACAGCTGTTACAAGCTCAGGATATCAGAGAACATCTGAGGGCAAGAAGAGCTTCTCTGAAGGACATTTTGTCTTCTCTGGCAATTCTGAGAATACAGTAGATGTGATCTGTGGTATCTCCACCTCCCAAGTCCCAGTGTGATTCCACACCTGTGTCATTTTCCTGGAACACGTTTCCAGCCAGCAAACCCTCCGCTGTGGCTAGAGTCCACCAAGCTGCTCTGGGCTCTGATTCCCGTTATGAGTAGGGCTATTTAAGGATTTCCTGGAAGTGGACCTGAGGAAACAAAGATACAGTAAAGGGAAGCGGATTATCTTCCTTCCAGGAGGCAGTGTGGGGAAGAGCTGCCCAGCCAGGCCGCTCACACCTATCCGCAAAGGCGGTCGCCTCCACATGCTACAGCTCGACACCCCAGCTCCGTGAGCTCCTGGAGCCGCCCCAATTCCATTTGCAGTCATTATGGACCAAGAATGGGAGGGCTTTGATGAAGCCACTGTGATACAGCAGCTTCCCCCGCTGCCCAGCTAACTACAGCAGTGATTAGGGAGGGAGGGAAAACCTGGCTAAGCTCATTTGGAGGAATATAAATTCCTGAAACTGAACAGCCTTTATGTATCATTAATGTTTACTGCAGTTCCCATATCTCTAATTTCTATTAGTCATAACAATAAAGCTATTACATTTATACACAAAAACTAAGTCCCACTTACTTTACTTCCTCATACTTTTTGCCTCGGTAAAAGTTACTCTTTTTAATGAGGTACAGCAGCACCAGGTCACAGAAAAAAGCTCCCTGCAAAACAGTAGAGAGAATTTGTCAGGAACTGCAGTTGTGGGGCACACTAACAAATACCTTGAGACAGGACAAACACACACCTGACTGAGCAATGACAGCACTAGGAAACTCTCCTGGAAAAAGAGTAACTATCCCATTTCATACTTGTAACACCCAAATGTCAGTTCTGGCTCCCAGTACGTTATAACTTACCGCTCCCATGAGAGCGAGCCCTGAACCGATATTGATAATGGTGGGAATGATGTTGAATTTACCTGCCTGAAAGAAAAACAGGTCATGAAGTATTTAGTGGAAGAACAACCCCAAAACAAGTTTAAAGATTAGGAGGAATTACGCAAGGGAAACTACTTGGGCCTGTGGGTGTTTTGTTAGCAAGAAGTGGCTATAGAAAGGTCAGCACTGAAATATCTTTGAGGCTAAAGGTCCGTGTTTGTCTTGGATCCAACTGCCTGTGGCTGTAGTTCTGACCTTGTGTCATTCCTGAACTACGCTTCTTTTTCTACAGAGAATATGCATGGAAAAGTCTCAGGAGCATCTTTACCTCTGCTGGACTTGACATGAGCCTGTTTTAAGGTATATGAGGTGCAAACTGCTGCTCTTTACCCCATCCACACTCTAGGTCATCTTCTTCTTTATGTGGAGTTGGCTCCGCACGGATGAATGGCAAGAGGCCTTCCCTACAACAAGCTGTTCTCGTGCCAGTGCTGCCTTTCCAATGAGCAACGTTTCCCCACTTCTTCCTCACCAGGCTCGGAAATCTCCCGGCCTGCGGGCTCACCTTGCCGTTCACCATCACGTCAAAGCGGATTCCGTAGGCTTTAATGAGTGTCCGGTAGTCGACCCCATTAGCATCCTGGTAGTACTTGGCAAACCTGGAATTCAACAACGTTGATTTTAACTCCATCATTTGCTCCATGTACACATGAACACACTTGAATTTGCTGCCCTGTTTAGACAGATCTATCCCCTGTCAGAGGCAGCTTTAGCTTACAAGCTTGGTCCCAACATCAAGTCTCACAGGGACCCTCAGGTTGGACCCTTCCCAAGAAGATATTTCCCTTCTATCCTCAGCTTGGTTTGTTAGAAAACCACTCACACTGGGAACTGTCTGCACGGGGTTGGAGAGAGCTGCTTCTCTAGGCTTTCCCTTCTCGTTGCCATGGAAATCTCTGATAATCTGGAGATTTCCTGGCTTGGGCCTGTGGGTCATCCGTGCAATTAACAGGTGGCAGAGCGGTGGGTAACACCGATTACAAAAGTCACCACCAATCCGTTTTCAGAGCTGGAATTTCAGAGCTGGCCGTGAGCACCCACCTGCCTTCCCCCCGCTTGGCCAGGGCATTGCCTGGCACAACCTCCTTGGGGGCTACTTCACTGCTGAGCTCCCCATGCCCCAGAGCCAAACTGGATCTGCCCAACTGCAGGTACCGCATCACGCTCTACTCTTTGCCTACCTGAAGTTGTACCCAGAAGAGATGGATTTTTCTGCAAACTTGTTATCCAGCCGGCTAAAAGAATAGTGAGGATTACATTCAGAAGGGGCTTTATCAAGATCACAGTTCCATTCAATCTGAATTCCTATCACACCACCCTTAACAAAAGAAAGAGACAGTGTGAGTTTTTTAAGCTTAGTTCAATTAATCTGTCTTCAAAATTGTCTGATTCTCAGGTAAGTTTTCCCCAGGCACAAAACCTGACATTTCTGGCCACAGACACAAGCATGTATGCTTCTGTATCAGCTAAGTTCATGCTTATAATACTAAACATATTATTCTACGCTACCACCCCTAGCTTTCCCTGTGCTGGTATCAGAGGGAAGTACAACACAGACTTCACATGACCCCAGACTAGCCTAAAAAGAAGCAAAGTGACTTCACCCCAGGGCACTGATTTTATACATCAAGAGGCAGTTACATACTTCCATGGAGAAGTCATTCCTCTTCTGTAAAAAGACAGAGATCAGCAGAGCAGAAGCCAGCACAAAGCCCGCACTCTTCTCACCCTGCGTCTCCTGGGATGCCTCCCATGGGCTCTGTTCCCCCCATCTACTACACGGACTAGGTTGCAGCCCGTTTGGCACCGCCGCCCCAGGCGTCCGTGAGAAGCCCAGGAAGAAACGTGTCCATTCACTCGGCGTGTCCCATGCAGGGAGCTTCAAGGGGCTTCTCTTGAGCAGGAGGAGCCCCACTGACTTTCCAGAGTTCTTTGCATCTAAACTGTTTTAGTCATGTTAAATTAATCAAGTAAACCCTGCTGGCAGAGCAATTTTGGGCAGCCCTGAAGAAAAGATAGGTGACCTGACCACCTCTTCTGCAGCACCTGCAACATCACTTCACCTGAACAACTGTTCCCATTCCCTGGGGTTGAAATAAATGGGATTCAGCATGATTTTAAGAACCAGCATCTCTCAGCTATCCCCTGAACCTGAATGGGTGGCAAATTCCCCCAAATCAGTGGTTTTCCCCAGAACTGCCCAGGGGACACAGTACAGCCACTTGGCAAAACACACGAGTCTGAGGGGTGCTCCTACCTCCAAGGCCATTTCCTGGAAGTTGCTCCCAGCCCATCTGACAATGCTTCCCAGGAGGAAGATGGGGCAGTAGGGATGCTCTGCACTGTAGCGGCAGCTTTTCAGGTAGGACTCATTGCTTGTTGCCAGCACGTTCATCCTGCAGGTGAGGAACAGGGAAAAGCACCTCATCTCCCTCCTTGCCACACTGCCTTAGAGAGCTGCAGAGACAAGGATTCCTCCAATACCCCATGTGCTCAACAGCAACAGCACAACAAGCAGGAGGAGGAGGCTGGAGTGAACTGAGGACACCAGCTCTGCAATGAAGAGGACACAGGGACCTCTGAGCACCTGCACTTACTTGGAGAAGTTAAACTTGGGGAAGCGGACTGAGTTCTTGATGTAGATGGTGAAGTTCTCTGCGCTGCCAAGAAGAGGTTTCCTGGAAAACAATGACTTGTTATCTGTATTATGTTGGTACCTTGCCCAAGTGTTTAAGCTGGGATTTCCATTTCAGAAACACTAAGTTTTATCCTGTCGTGCTTCTGCAGGGTGGACCCTCTGGCCAGAGCCAGACTGCACAGGGCAGTCCCAGCTACCCCCCCAGCCGTGCCACTTGCACCCCTTTGCCAGCGAGGTGGTAGCCAGGAGGTGCTGGGCGAGGGAGGAGACAGGAGCTGGACACAGTCCTGGGACAGCAGGACAGGCAAGCAGAGGGGAGCAGAGGACCAGTCCTGCCTGGGGGCTGTGCAGAGTTCCCTGCTGCACTGGAATAGCCAATATTCAAACAAGCATCCAAGCAGTGGGAACAAAGAAACAGCTCTGGAGGACATGCAAGCCAAAGCAACGCAAGCCTGGAAACAGCACAGGATGGCCACGTACTTGGGCTTGTATCTTTTCTCCACAGGGCACCAGGCCAATATCTCACAAGTCCCTCTGATGTTGTCCCTGTCTTTCAAACAACGGCCGGTCTTAACCCCTGCAGCACAGATATCACAGAAAAGGTCACCAAGAACAGCCGTCTCCTCTCTGTCAGCAGGGCAAATGAAAGTCAGATGCTTTTCACTGCCACATTAAGGCCTTCCCTCCCTGTTGTGAAAGGGCTTCTCAAGTGGAACAACTGCTCTCTTGTTGCTTCTCTGAGCAGCCTGGGGTGCTTTGGCCCAGCACTGTGGCTTAGCAGAGCTGTAAACAAGGCAACAGTCTCAATAAAAGACAACAAAGAAAACCATCACCACATTTTCCCGACTACTAGTCCAAGATTTTTGGTGTTGTATCCAGGCTGATGTCTTTGAAGGAACCTGCCTCTGCCAGAACCAGCAGAGGAAGGAAGATCCTCTCCTTACCATTGCCAGCCACCACTGCTTCCCCCGCAGGGCAGTCCCCATCGGCGTAGCACAGGGCATCAGGAATGCTGTCACTCTGCAAAGCAAAGGAGGACAGAGGTGGGACGTGTGACAGGACACTGCAGAACTGTCAGTCCCACTGCAGCCCCCAGCCGGGTTCATGCCCAAAGCTGCAGAGGTTCCCGCGGGCAGGGGTGGACAGGGCAGAAGCCGTGGAGCTGCCTGCTTGGTAAATGCAGCCACTAGAGGCCAGCCACGGCCTGGGCCTCCCCTGGGCTTGTGGCAAGACAAATGAATGAGGGCTACACAGAAATGCTCCCTGGGTGGCCGGAGTCGTCCTCCCCCAGGCTCCAGCCCATTCTGAAACAGGTAACCACAGGGGACATTTGAACATGACCCTGTTTGAAACACCTCATGGCCTTGGCCTGGAAGGTGCTACACACCCTCTGGTGTCCAGGGAAGCACAAGAGTTCAGGCCTTCCTTAGCAGGTATCCTAGAAAGTCCCTTTTCCTCTTAACTAGACTCAGTCACCTCAAAGTTGTTCCCATGGCTTTTTCTGTCCCTAAACAATCCCTCTTCTGGTTTCATCTCCACATGGGCAGAGGTCCAAGCATTCACTAGAGTCAGCCAGACTCTGTGTGATCAACCCCTCTGGAGATTAAGATAGCTGAACTGTCCAGGTTTTCAGTGATCTGCCCAATTTCCCATATTGAGATGTTAACCAGCAGAGAAAAAGCATCTGCCTTTCATTCTCCCCGTGTTCACTGCTTTTAGGGCTGTGGGGGTCAACGGGCTCAGTTCTTGCACCTACCTCAGAACACACAGCTTGCTTCTGGTTTGGGGTCACGATCAGGTTTGTCATGACAAAGAAGACATTTTCACCCTAGAATAAACAAAGCAAGAAGGGAAGAGTTAGAAAACCTATCCGACTGACACTTTTACCTGTTACAAGGAGGCTGCAGTTTTCAGCTGAACAGCAGCACTTCCTTCTCTCCTGGTGCTTTTCAGGCTGAAATAAAACAATAAACCTTGTTTGGGTGTTTGTTCGGGTGGGGCTGGATACTGACAGTGTCACACACAGCTGGGAAGCCCTGACACGGAGAAGTGCAGGGATCTGGTTAGTCACTCAAAAAAACAGCGGAGGGCTGAGAACAGAGAGGAGTTCTGGGTGTCCCAGGTTATGGTGTTATCATCCACTAAATCACACTGCTTCTCCGGTACAGATGTCAGCCTCTTGCTGTGCACGTGGAAAGTCTGATCAGGCAGCCTCGGTGTGAGCAGAAGGACGCAGAGCTGCAGGAGGTCTCCGTGGCACAGGTTCTGCTTCGGAGACTGCGTTAATTTGGTGAGCAAACTGTGTGCCGGGAGCGCTGAGTTCTGCCTCGCTGGCTGCTTGGCAACCCCTTGTCCTCCTCTGCCACCAGGACACGGTGACTGAGCAAGGCCCTGTCCGCTGCAGCGCCCAGGGACTTGTTCAGGGCTGGGGGCCCAGAGGCTGCAGAGCTGCCCTGCTGCGGCCGGGGCTGCGCAGCGAGGCGGCAGCACAGGCGTGGGGCACGGCTGCTGCAACACCACGCTTGCACAGTAAAACAGAGCAAAGCACGTGCAGCACGGGCTGTCATAGATGGAATACAGATCATTTTACCAAGCAACTGGGATGGCTGGCTAAGACATGCAAGGAAGAGACACTTGACTGCAGTTTTGTCCCTAAAATCCTTATTTCTGGCAGGGTGCCAACTCCTTTCTGGGGCCATCCTTTCTTTGCACATTCATAGTTCTATCTCATTCCTTCTGCAGCTTCAGCAAGAAGAGTTTCCAGTAAGTGCTGACACAGTTTCCTGTCAATAACCAACTGGCAAAGGTAACCACAGGAAAAACCCGAAGATGGCTGCAGAGGCCATGAGGAGGGAGAGAGGGTAGTTTGCCACAGCACTGGGGAGAGAGGCTGGTTCTCTCTCTTTATCATTTGGAAGTGAAACGAATGCAGAAATAAAGCGTGTGTTTTTATCACCTCCTCTGCATAGCATGCACATTCAGGAAAGGGAGTCAGCAATAATCTCGCTCACAGCACGTTGCTGCAGCTACAGAAGAACTGGGGTTCCCCACATTGTACACCAAAGGGACACATGTAATCAGGAGAGTCAGCCCAAAAGATGGACCCAAGGTGCTGCTCACAGCATGAGCAGCAAGAAAGACCCAGCTCCATTCACATGACCAGCACTGCCACCCTGTGCCAGGCAGGGCCACCCCGAGCATCTTGAATCCTCGCTCATGACAGGGAGATCTGCAGCATGCAGAGACCTGCCAGCCACCTGCAAGGTGGGGTGCTCATCTGAGTGAGCACTGGGCAATAAATACACGCAATTTAGAGCAAACTCTGGACCCCAGGCATCACCCGGTCAGTCTGAGTCACAACAGGAAACTCACAGTGTTTGGAGGTTTCTACTAAACTGTCAAGGGGTGAATGAAGCCCAGTCCAAGGAAGCAATGAGCGAAGGATTCATCAGGTGAATCCCTGCTCTTGCTTAATCACAAAATGCCACAGGTTCATCCTGTTCAAGGATTTTCAGCCCTCAGTGGTAAATTTCAGTAAATTGTGCATCTGCAATTTATTCTGGAGCAATGTCTGGAGAGAGAGAGAGAAAAAAAAAAGAAAAAAAAAAAACAAAAAAACCCACCCTTCTAACACAGAGCCCTGCTTGTTCCACACAAACATCAGAGATCTTGGATTTCCTTTCGCAAGAGCAGAGCTCTGTGCTCTTGCTGGTTCTCTTCCAGCTCCCTGCTAGGATCTGCAGGGGGATCATTTACCCCCCATGCTGGCAGTGCTGTGGGGGGGCAGGGAATCAGTCCCCAGCAGGAGGGCGGCTGTGAACAGCTAAGCCCAGGGGAGCTGCCCGTGCTCCACCCAGCCCTCACTGCCTCCCGCTCGGCTCCCTGCGTCTCGCCAGGACCCACCAGCCACCCAACCTGGGCAGCTCAGAGTCCTCCCTCCTAAGTGAAATAACAGAGATCATGTTGCATTTGACAGACGCAAACGGCTTAATGCACTGAGGGCAGACACTTGAACACTGCTAAAAAGCCATACAGGGTGGATCTTATGGCTGATGCAAGACAGCAGACCAGCCGCAAACAGCCTTTGGAGAAAGAGGCTCATGGGATGTCCACGTTCATATCTGCAACCCACAGAGGTTGTATTTTATAGTGCTCTAAGAGAGCCCACGGTCTAACATCGCAGTGGTTATGGGGGTAGAGGCACAGCAGGGCAGACTGCAGCAATGCTGGATTCAATACTGTTGCCCAATTGCCACAACACATTCCAATTTATGCAGCTATTGTGGAAGAATGATGCTATAGCCGAGACATCCACGTTCCTGAGCATGCCAGCTCAGAGGGTGAGCCGGCTGCCTTTATTTAGTGCATCACACTATGAGGCCTCCCAAAAAAACAACACAGGGTAACAAGATCATTGCTTGAAACACAGGAGAAATGTCAGACAAGTTAAAACACTGGCCACCATCACCATTTCATCTATGGGTGGGCACAGCAGCCATCTGCTTCTGCAGGGCTTCCATGCACCCTGAACAAGAGTGTGTCGGGCACCCCAAGCGCGCTGCCCGGCGCTCCTGCTGCACAGCAAGCTCCCCAGTGAGATCTAGAGTCTGTCTGCAGTGAGGCTTTCTGTTAAAACTGGTGGAGTTGCAGAGCACAGATCCACAGATCTGAGCAAATCCAGGCAGCAGCAGGAGGAGAATGAAGCCTTATGCTCAGAGAAGTAGTTTGCTCCATTTATAGCTCTTTATCCACTGTCAGTGCCACACACTTCCATGCATGTGTGATGGATACTGGTAGGGAGAGTACACGTGTGAACAGCCCATGGCAAGAACAGCTGAGCATTTCCCACGCCAGAGCCAGGCTGCATCTGCTGGCATCTTTTCTCCCTGAGCAGCAGCCATGCATCTCACCGAGCAACGCAAGGAAGCAGCAAGGCAGGTTTGGGCAGACATCAGCTCACATCATTCAAACTGTACCACACCTCATTTCCATCTCCTGCCTCCTCTGGGCTCCCCTGTCTGTGCCTGCTCTGGCCCAGCAAAGCAGGCAAGCAGCAGCTTCGCTCAGCCGGGCAGGCCCAGCCAAATCCATGGGACATCCCACTGAAATCTCCTTCTCTGGAGATCTTCCAAACCCACTTGGACGCAGTCCTGAGCCACATGCTATAGGTGACCCTGCGTGTGCAGCAGGGTGGGACTAGATCATCTCTAGAGGTCCCTTTCAACCTTAAGCATTCTATGATTCTATGAAATCCATGGGGCTTCAGCTGAAAGGTTTTGCTTGCTCAGTGTCAAGAGCCTTTGTGAGGGAGACAAGGCTGCTTTGACATCTGCTGCAAAGACCTAAGGGAGGCACAGAACTGCTCCCTTTTAGCCCATCTCTGTTTATTCACAGGAAAGGTCTGCGTAAGCCACCTCAGCGCTGCCAACAGCAACCAGGCTGGAACAGCTTTGAAGCTGCAGAGCAGAGCTGAGCGCAGCAGGGTGATGCTAACCTGTGGCGGGATGACGTAGTCCGCGACATCCCACAGCCTCTCCCCCAGCTCCGAGGTGTTGGTGAAGGCGACCCCTTTCAGCTTGGTGATGACAGAGCTCTGGAGGGACGTGTCTGTGTCCTGATAGCCTTTCTTGACGACAAAAACCCACCTGCAAGGAACACAGCAGGCAGCAGCGTAGGCCGGTGGGAACGAGTTAGCCAGAAGATTTATACCAAGGCCGAACACCATTCAAGAGCAAAGCAAAGTATACCAGTGACACCAAACCCCCTGCAACTGCTACTCCAAATTTAGGATGAACTCTGACACAGCTGCACTTATCTATAGCACAGGAAGAAAAATTGGGACCAAGCCCACACATGCAGGGAAGGGTGAAGTAACTGGTCACTGCATATAACACTAAGATTCATGTCTCCCTGTCCTGTGCTCTGCCCTCTGTTCTTCAAGATGAGAAATAAAACAAGCTTTTTCAAGTTGCAGAAGAGAACTTAGCTGGTTGCACAATTAAATGACTCTCAATTTAGAGCCTGCCATTAGGCTGCCAGTCCAGCAACAGATTGCGACAGGGCAGATGCTCTGCAGAAGGTGAATTGAATATTAGGAAAAGAAATCTGTGCAGAACGTTCTCAGCCAGATCCAGAACCTTTTGTAAACAAGTGCAATGGTAACAACATGATTTCACCCTGGCCTCTATGCTGGGCAGGGCTTCTTACTAACATACCTGGAAAAGCTGCCTCCTCACTCAATGGTCTGGAGAAAAGCTTCTCTTTCTTCTTACTAGAAACGGCAAGAACTCAAGGAGAAAGCATGGGGCAAAGAGGTCTCCAAGCTGAATGAAGTGCCTCCAGCTCCCACACAGCACTGCCAGAGCCACTTACTAGGACAACAAATCAGCCAAGACCCTTGAAAGAGCTCAGAGGCCATGGCAGGCTGGCTGCACGCACGTCCCTGCGCTGGCCTGGCACACCCTACTGCCTGCAGGAAGCAAAAGCGACCCTCTCTAGTGCTGAGTGGCACTTGCAGGTGCTGTCCTTCACCCACCTCTTGCTGACAAACCCAAATAACATTTTCTACTCTTCTGGAGTCTCCTACTTGCCTGCTTTCCGCACCCCCCCCACCCCCGCCAAGAACACTGTTTTTCTTCCCAGAAGACTCCAAGGCAGATCCCTAAGTCCCTTGAGTGAATCTGAGAAGGAAATAGCAGCCAGGGCCAAGAAACAACTTGGCTGTTGATCACAACTCAATGGCCATCCTCTGAATAGATACTGGTGCATAATTAAGCAATATTAACCACCTTGTGACTAAGGTCTAGCTCCTCCGTGGCCAGGCTTACCACAGATACCACCAGTGATGGTGCCAGAGGTTTGCAGAGAGCACTACACGCCTAGGAGAGGAAACAGCTGACATGGCCCAGGCAGCCCCTGAAGAGCTGAGGTCACTGGTCATTACACCCTTCTTGTGCAGAGGATGTGTCCTCACCAATCTTATCTGCGGGATTCCTCCTTCAGCAGCTAACAACATGCCAGACTGCTGAGACTCCACCTCTGCCCAGCTAAACAAGCAGGCTCATGGAATGCTACACCTTTCTATAAATAAATCCAGGCATAAATGTCTACTATATTTAATCACTGAAAACACAAGGTGAGAGAAAAGAGATTCAAAAGCACAGACAGTGAGGGTTATGATTTACAAATCCCCTCCTGAAGAGCCTCAGAAACTCAGGAAGCAATGGTGCAGATATCACATAGACTGGATAATTCCAGGTCTGCAAGGACTGTGGCAGTTTTTGCGACGTGTCAGTGCAGCCAGTCTCCTGCTCAGGCTTTTCCTGAGCTACCTTCACGTCAGTCAGCCTCACTCTGAAATAAATGCAAGGCAGCTGACGTTCATGCTGCCTCATCCTGCATATTCCCAGCTGCTGCAGCCCATTCCAGCAAAGGAATTAGCCACTTTGTTCTTGGTTCCCTCCTGTATAGATTTGAGCATGTCATGCAGCTGTGGAGACAAGCTGAGCTTGCCCCAAGGCTCAGCAGCCATGGCCAAAAATGCTGCTGTTTCTAAGGAGTCAGGTATTAAGATTTGGCATCACTCCCATAGAATACAGAAACAAAAACCTAAATAATTCATTGCAAAACCATAGTGCCATTTAATCTATTTTTAACCCCAACCTAACCTAATCTGAAAGGCAGAGATGAATCTAACAATCCCTGGGCAGGGGAAGAGTGAGAAAAATGTCTATCACACACTACAAAATCCTGGCTTTATAAATAAACATAAGCATCTGCATTAAAACCGTAAGCCACAGCAAGCTGTCACTATATGCAAAGTGTCTTACATTAATCTTGATCACAACACAGCACACAAATGTAGTCACAGCAAGATATTAAACATATGGTGATTCTTACCCCACCAGATAAGCCAGGATAGAGAGCTGCACAATTCGGTAGAGAATCCCCACCTTCTTGTTCTTTGCAATGACGTATTTCTCTGTTTTGTAATCAAAAAGCGATAGAAATAAACCCTTCCAGGCCACCTGCCCCATTCTCCCCGCTCACTCTTCACTCCAGGCTGGAGCAGCAGCGTTTTCAGCTCGCATTAGCCACACGTGCTCTGCACAGAAACCTGAAACACCAACCCCTTCAGCGCAGAGGGCCAATGATCTTCTCCCTCCTGTCAGCTGCTTCCAGCAGCGCTCTCAGGTTGGAAACTAACAGCTGTGGTAACGAGATAGTCCTAGCTGCTTTGCAGATAATTCATCCTCCAGGGAAAGTCCTGCCTCAGTTTTGCTCACATGCTTTTTTTTAAATCTATCTCCATTCACAAAACATTTATAACAAAAGCTACGTTATAGCACTCAAGGTCACAAAGCTATAGTATCTCACCATTGAAGCCTTTCTTCAGTTTATATTATGGTAAATCACTGTTTATATTTTAATTTCTTAGGTGTATAAATGAGGAAGGAGAATTTGCTTCCTTCTGAGTTACCCAAAATATTTTCCTGTCTACTACATTTTCCCACTGCAAAACTAACAATTTCAGAAACTAGTAAGTTAGCTCTGAGTGTGGTTAAGGGCTCGGTCACCATTATGTCTCATCAAAACACACAGTGAGCGCAGAGCCAGGTGCATTTAGATGCAGAACACAAGATCTGACGAAATACCAAGGGGAGAGGAACAGATTTACCCCTCATTGAGTGAGTTGTTTACCTGGCCAGTAGTGCAAGACACGACTCCTAGTCCAACTTAGACATCTCCATGTGCAAGGAAATGAAATGATCATTACTTACATTGAGATGGATGACTAGACTGTCTCCTGGCTAAGGAGGGATCCTTATGAACTCTGAGGAGGGAAATGAGCTATGTCTGGATCTTGCAGCAGTCTGGCTCCCAGCTACCACACCTCTGTCAGGAGAGGGTCCAGAGGAAGCTGGGGCTGGAATATTTCCTGTTCGTGGACACTGATAGAGACATCTCTTGGGGCAGTTTGGGGATGGGGCTACCCAAGGGACAGATATCAGAGAACACCCATCAGAGATACAAGGCATTGTCCTGGGCATAAATTACAGGGTTTGCTGCGTTCAGACACGAGCACCTAACTGGTTCATGCCTGAGCACTGTTGGGCATAAATGGTGGGTTTGGGCAGCAGGGAGGATGTGTCAGGGGAGGGAGGAGGTCATGAACTGCCCTGGGCCTGTCACAGCAGGTCCAGCCAGCAGCAAAACTGGTGGAACTGTCACCAGGCACCAAAACCGCAGCTGGAAGAGCACCGAGTGCTGCAGTCCCTGGGCAGCCCACAACAGTGCAGGGAGAAGCAATGAAAAAGGGAGGAAAACCAGTAAACAGCAGGAAGGAAAAGCATAAAGAAACTGTTAGACACACAGCCCCAGCCTTCTGCATCACCCAGCACCTCATAGCAGGAACTGGGACGGGCTGAGCATAACTTATGGCAAAAATACAGTAAATTGAAACTACGAAGGAAGAAGAATACGTGCTTTATCTATTTTAAGCCTGGTGAAGGAAGAAGAAATGTGTTTACTTGCTTTTTTTTCTGATTATTTTTGTTTTCTTCTTCTCAATAAATGAATCAATGATTAGAAGTTTGTGTTAACTGACCATAAATGAAACTAAGTACAAATTCCCCACTGTTTTGCCTGCGATGGAAGTGAATGAAGACAGGCGCCTGGACTAGGTCAGGACCAACAGGGCACGCACGGTTGGCGACTGGAACATGCACTCGAACACAAGTCAGAAGAATGGGTCACAACCACCCTGAGAACACACAGAACAAAACCACATTATCCAGGCTGCAAGCAGTGCAAGTGAGTGGTTATTCACTCCAGCACAAATACCTGTTCCCCGTGGAAACTGTAGAATTCTGTTCCTAGAAGGAATCATTTCCCAGGATCTCAGGTTTTGTAAAAATTTTATCCTTCATCCTCCTTAAATTCCATACCACAGATTGGTCAGATTTTTGATGAGTGTGAAAGAGAAGCTTGCTCCAAATCACAAGATAATCACAAACAGTGTAACAAAGAACTGAACAATATCCTCAAATACCCCTCATTTTGTCTCTTATCTCACCACCATCCTTAGAGCTTCTGTCTACAACGTGAAAGAAACTGCATAACCTTTCTCCAGCAACTGCAGAACTAGAACAAAACCCGGCTGGTGCCCTCCCTTTAACCCCGAGGCTGCAGTGCTCTCTCCAGCCCTGCACCATCCAACTGTTTCAGCACATGGATCTGGAACAAGGAGGTCCGGAGGACACATGTGCAGCCCAGGGACGTCTGCCAGGGATCCAGGCCGGCTCGTGCTGACGTGACTGCAGCCTCTGAGCTCTGTTGGCGTCACGGTGTGAGAAGCCATGGGAGGGCCCCAGGTCCTCAGAGAGGAGGCGGGGGCCTCCTTCTCTGGCCCTCACCTGGCCACGCTGCCACTCCACTGCTGTCTAGGGGGCTGAGACATGCAAGAAGCCACCCTGGTCCCTCCGGCTCGGGGTTAACTCTGACCCAGCTCACAAGCTCTGCAGCTTGTGGGCTGCAGAGCAGGCAGAGGGCTGATCTTCTCCCATCCTCCCTGAGCCTCCTTCATCTACACATCCCACACGGCAGCCTGTCTTCATCTCATACTGCCAATCTCACAAGACTTTTTTTCTGCTCCCAA
Source organism: Nothocercus julius (assembly GCA_013398735.1). Taxonomy (NCBI): domain Eukaryota; kingdom Metazoa; phylum Chordata; class Aves; order Tinamiformes; family Tinamidae; genus Nothocercus; species Nothocercus julius. Next base: position 1,031,106 of record VZSV01000144.1, read on the forward strand.
GCTCCCCCTAGAGCCTCTTTCTTACTCAAGCAACTGCAAAGACCAGGACTTAACAACTGCCCCTTCCTCCAGCACTATTAGCCCTTGGAATCCACCCCTCCTTATCCGATGCCTACGCACCAGAACGTCACTAGTGTCTTATAGCTCCTTTATTTGTGCCTGAAGCACAAATAGAAATTTTTACATTTAATAACAAGAGAAAGTAAAACGCTCCATAAAAGCACACGTCAGCGCAGATCAAGGAGACCGTGATAGCCAATTTGACCAAAATGAGCAAGTATGAACTGCAGGCCCAGACTGTCTTTGCCAGCCACTGCCCAGACCCCGGAGGCAAGCAGTGCGGTGCTGGGAGCGCAGAGACCTGCCCGGTGCCAGGGCTGCTCAGCCAGGCTGAGACAGGAACGTCCTAAAGGAGCCACCAGGCTTTTCCTCACTCATTTTGCTCCTCGGAGAGAGATTTTTGCAAGCACAAGCTGCTGGATGAGAGCCAAATGATGACTATGATCACAGGCCTGGTCCCACAGGAACACCATCCGCTCCCCTGCCCTGCTGGAATTGCTCAAGGAACTATTCTAAATAGCGTGTTCTTCTCTGGCCTGGTTTTGCTTAATGGCACAGACCTAGGTCTGCTATGAGTTTCTGCAATTATTTTCCAGGATAATTAATGTGATGAACAATTTACACAGGTTAGAAGAAAAGTCTTCCTTAGCATGGGAAGTGTTCCTAATACAGGTTGACCTGCAGATGTCAGCAAGGTTTGAACACTTATTAAAAAAAGTAGAACTGATACTTTTCTTGGGTTTTAAACCCACCAAGTAAAAACAGAGTTGCAGAAACAGTTTTTAAACAAAATCTTTTCGTCTTTGTCAAACGTACCCCCAAATATCCTCAATGTTGCCCTACACATGCAAGATTCATGCTGACCACAGTGCTGCCAGCCTGCTCTTGAAGAACTCTTCTTATCACCTTCTAGTTCTCACAACCTTATTCTTTAGTGTCTGGAAAGCAAGATTCCTTGTGATTTTCTTAAGATGCCCATGGGTTATTCAAACATAAGTAATTTCATTCATGTGGGGATGGAGTAGGGCAAGTAAATAACCCAACAAAATTTAATCATCAGTTAAAGGCAAAAAAATTAAGTTTTACTTAGTCCTTCCCAAGGGACTACAAGGCTGGATCTGTTCTGCAACATATCTCCTTTCTTGAGTGCAGCATTTTGAATTTCCCATGGAAAAAAAAAAGTTCTGTTCCTTTCTCATGAAGGCTATTTACTCAGTCTGGAAATTCTCACAGGGAGGATTTCTCCTTCAGTACTGAAGCTCTCCATATCTTTTTTCCATTCCCAACACATTACACCTACACACAACTCCTCATATTGCTCACAATAATTACTTTCTCAGTATTCCCATGTAGTCATAGGATACATAGCCCTTGTCTGCCCAGACTGCTAACTCATCTACATTTCTCTCCATCTGTCAGTACATCTTTAGCATTAAGCTGCCTCGGACTTGAATTCAGTCCAGTTATGGTCCAGTAGAGGATCTGTGGAAATGAAACTTCAGATCCCTTCTCTAATACAGTGGCATTCTAAACACAGCCAGATCACATCTGGCTCTTCACACAGCATTTTAGGACAGAAGCGTTCCATGTTCAGTCCAACAGCGTTGCATAATGTTACCCAAAAAAGACCACACATTTTCCAAAACAACAGCAGACAACTCTGTCCAGGACAGAGAAGCTCCACAAGTGACAGCTGCAGGTACCCATTTTAGACACCTGTCTTATTCGTTGCTGGTTCCAAATGATCATCCTCCCAGGTGTTAGTTGCTCAGTGATCCCCACTCAACCCTCTACTATCACTCAAAGGCACAAGAGCTGATGCAGAAAATACTAAGACATTAAAGGACTGGAAATGGTCCTGCAGCAAAAGCCTGAGCAATGACACACAATCCTTTAAAGACAGGCACCAGACCAGCTACTGAAATAGAAAGGAGGCAAGAAGCACAGGATGTAAGTAGGAGATAAAACCATCCCGGCAAGGAAGCGACCAGTGCAAAAGGCAGCGGTCAGCTATCTATTTTTTTTTCTCCTCTCCTTTTTCAAAGCATTGTACTTTTAGGTCAATATCGAATGAAAAAAAACAAGTTGATGAGTTAACAGATGGCATAAAGGACCACAGAACATACAGACTGAAACACATGCAACACTGAGCACACACTGCTTTCCAGTGATGATGGGTTTAGTTGCAAAATATGACATCAGACAGACCCGGATGTGTGGATTAATAGCACACCCTTAATCCCAGAGGCTTCTAGAAAGGGAATCCATGGAAATAATCTTTCTGTTGTTATCCACAGAAGCATCCAAATTTGTCTGTAGGAATGAGAAATGAAAGTGTACCCAGGTTCCTGAATATGCTTTCTCTTTGGTTCAGCTCACCATTTCCAGAGAGCAATTTTCAGGCATACCTTTCTGCATTGCTCCCCTGCGGCCTCACAGCAGAAATGCTCATTTATTACAGAATGAGGAGACCCACTCCAAAAATATGACTCAGTCCAATAGCTCTCAGCTTCCACCATGGTTCTATCATTTGAATGAACACCAGGTTGCTACCCCAGGTCTTCAATCTCCTACACAGCATGCAGGACATTCAGGAGGGTCTTGCTGTCATCACTAGCCAGAGCTTTACCCACTCCCCAGCCCAAGAAGTGAAAGTGCTTGAGGAAAAGTACTAAAGAGAGGGAAGAAAAATCCAGCACATTTAATGAAATCGATCCATCATGCCCTGTTTTGTGAGAGAGCTGGCACTAACTCAGATGAGAGAAGTAGAATACAAATGCACATAAAAACATCATTGGGAAATTGAGTGCAATGAGAGATGGAACAACAGCTTTATGTAGTGCTGTATTGCAATGTTTTCGCTTTCAAAAGTCTGCCAATAAAAGCATCAGTAGGGAATAAGAGGGAAATGTTAAATCAAAGGCCTGAAAGCCAAACATTTTTAATAAAATGTGTGTTCACATTAAGTCATTTAAGTCATTAACTAATGACTTAAAAGGCAAAGACCCACTCCTGACTATGCTTGACAGATCACCTCCATTAGAACATTAATGCTTCCTTGCCAATATCCATCACTCCTGGCCTGGAGGAATGCAGAACTGATCCAGGCTTTGTAGCTCCACCAGTGGCTGCCTGCCTTAATAGGAGTGCTGAGGAGATACCTTCATCCCCTTCTGCCAACAACAAATGTCATCATGCAAAAGCGTAGAAACCGCAGACTGAGGCTTCTGCTCTTTCCTCCCTGAAACTACCAGTGTAACTCTGGTCACTGGAAAACCTGCACAGGACACAGAGCTGGCCTACAAAGGAAAACGTTTCATTAGCAACATCCTTAATCAATCTGCTTTGCACATGACTTTGCCTTGGCTGTGGAGGCTGCTGGTGCCTCAAGTCAGTCACATGTTACCATATGCAAGAGGCTTGTGTGTCCCAAGCATACCCAGAGAAAAACTCTCCGAGCTTTGGAGCACAGTAGAGTATGGAGATACTAGAGCCATTTTAGGCAAGCTGGCAGCATTAGGAGTAACCTGCTTGCAGCCCCAAAGCTCATTCTGGCTCATTTACCCCGTTACAATAAGAGACAGGAAATTTCTCTTTTGAGCTATAATCTCATTAGCCTCCAAATAGAACTTCCCCAGTAGGCTCTCCAGGCTGGCAGAGCACTTCATTGTTCTAACGTGAGGCTGTAACGTCAGCACCCAGTGCTCTGCACAGAATGGCTCTTCCCGATAAGCTTCGCTATAGAGTAGGGAAGTAGAGATGCACTTTACTTACCTTTGCTAACCCGCAGGCCACCCGCATGTGCTCCCTCAGTTCGATGCACAAGCGGGTCTGCTTCCGAACATGCTGAAGGATGTACAACCCCCGCCTTGGGAATCTTCACAGCATAGCGGAAAGACATAAGCAGCTCTTATCACTCCTGATTAAAAAAGCATCACAAAACAAATTCCGTCCTCCCCTTCAGGGATACAATTAACAGCCTATCTCAGCTCTATCAATGCTCATTCAGTCACCACCCACCACCAAACTTTCCACTCCTTGGCCAACTCACAGCAAAAAAATAGCCATAATTCTGGCCAAGCTTGCCTGGCAGAAGATAATATCCAAAATAGGAATGATCTTGAGCCAGGCGTGAACTCAGACTTCCAATGGCTGCAGAGATGGTGTGGGATGAGCATAGGATAGCACCCATCAAGGGGCAGAGAAAAAAAAAAAATCTGTTCTTATCCTCCTGGGCTCACTAACAGCATTGAAAGTCACCTCTCCTTGGCACCTGGATCCCAAACAGGCTGATAACATTTTACCCCAGCTGAGGTCAGGAATTTAAAGGCTCTGAATAAATATTTGTAAATCCCATGTCATTCAGGGAGGTAGCACATAATTGCCACCGTCAGAGTGCGGTGGAGTTGGAGCCGCAGAGCAAGGCCATAAATGTTGACAAGACTTCTGTACAGAGGATTTGATTAGAAATGATGATTGCAAGTAAATTTAGAAGCAGAAAAAGCATGGCTTCCATGGAAACGACATTAAAAAAAATCAGCTGCGGTATGGATCATTGAAAAATCTTGGCAGTTCTGACTATTCTCTTAAGTGCCATCCTATTACTGCAAATGTGTTTGGCATCCACCATAGCAATTGTGAAGAATTAAATGATCAGATAGCACTCATCGGAAATTACAAGTCACTGAATCTTATAATGCATTTAAGAAAAAAAAATCTAAAAAGGAAAATGGCACTGCAGGACCTGACCTCCTTGAGAGCCACAGGGGACATCAAAAGGGATCCAAGTAATCAAGGATATTTAATTCAAAGAAGAAACTAGAAAAGAGAAGGAGGGAGTGTAACAAGACTGACAGAAGGAGCTGGGTTTATATAGCCTTGAGAGAATCCTCCTTGCAACTCATTAGTCTTAGCACAGACTTCTACAAATAACATTCTTTCTTTTAGGAAAGAAATCAAGAAACTGCCTACAGGTTCTCTGCTTTGGTTGCTCTTACTTTTGCCCTAAGTAGGCAGGCCAGTGCACACAGCAACTTCTGCCTGTTTTTCAGTCAAATTTAAAGCTAAGACATACCCATGGTTGTACCACCTGTAGAATGCATCATAAAGGTGACTGTGTTACTGCCTTAAAGAAAATGTATTAATAGGTGTAAAGCCAGGTACTAAACAGGAATTTTGCATGGAAACTTTAATGCAGGTCACAATGCACTTCTTAATTTTAGTTAACTTTAGGCAATGTCAATTAAGCCAAGGGATACAGGGAACCGTTCTGCTCTCTGTAGGTCTGAATGAAAGTCCATGTCTACTTTACAAGTGTGTAGACACCTCAAGTTTGTGAGCCAGGTGCAACAGAAATAAAAAAACTACATACTTAAGGACAGAGAAAACCAAAGAGAGGAGTATTACAAAACAAAAATATTTGTTCTTTTTTAAAAACATGGAGAATGGAGGGGGGCTTATTTTTTGGAGATCATTTCCCTACTCAGGAAAGAAAATAGCTGGTACTGACTAAAAACAGCGACAAGGTGCTGCTAGCCACCTTCCTCCCTGCAAGCTGCAACTGCAGATAACCTGCAGCTGACAACCTATTCATGATGGCAACCTCATGAACTCACCCTACTTTGTTTCACTGCCATCCGGCCGAGTAGCAACAGGCTCTGCTCTTAATTCAAACACGGGTACTTTGGAACAGGCTTGCTAACCATCACTGTTCAGGCAACTATTTAACATACAAGAGGGGTCTATCTGAATTGGTAATGAGATCCATGAAACATATTTTGATTTGTGACCAAATCAGGATTTGAAAACATCTCAAAATGGAAAGGCAGAAATGAGATCATAAGGTACAAAAAATACCCTCATCACCACGTGCACTTAGGGTTCCAAGAATTAGATGCATCAGCAAATTTTACGCTGCATTAAAATACACAAATCTTTACATACATATATGTATAGTTACATATATGCATGTGTATATGCAAAAAAAAGCTATTTTCATTAGCAATAGCAGAACACAAAGTCTCCTCTATCCATTTCAATCTATTCTGAAGCTATTTAGTATTAAAATCAATTTAGGAACCACTCAGTGTCACAACAACTATGGGTGCAATCCAGTAAACAAAACTCCCAGGCTCCAGGCTGGTTTTCCCTTGGATATCTATGTTAAAGCTGAATCTCTCACGGGTCCAGCTGCCGAGGCAGCCCCTTTTCAAGCAGCAGCCGATGCAAATTAAGCAAGGAGGTAACTGGATTGCCCCAAAGCACAAGATCCCCGTGGGCAAAAGAGTGAGAGACCTAAGATTGACGGCTACAGTCGGAGAGCAGGGGTTACAGTCGGAGAGGCTGCCGTTGCAAGGGAACGCTCACGGTCAGGGGACCCCTCGCGGTGGGAAGGGAACGGTTACCCTCAGGGAGCGACCGTTAACGGCTGCTGGGAGGGGCGGGGCGGGCGCTGCTCTCGCGCGCGCCGCGGCTCTCGCGAGGCCCCGTTTGAAGCGGCGCGGGGCGCGCGGCGGCCATGGCGCCGGGGCCGCGCCTG
>VZSV01000144.1:1038233-1064845 GCA_013398735.1 Nothocercus julius
GGCCGCGCGGCCACCCCCTTCCGCGGCAGCGGCCTGGCCCCGCTCGAGGCCTCCCCGGCGGCCTGGGAGCAGCCGTCTCCAGCGAGTGACAGCGCCAGGGAGGACGGGGATGGCCCGTCCTGTGAGGGACCAGCCTGTGACAGGGTGCTGAGATCGTCAGCGCGGGGACAGCGCCTGTCTCGAGCCTCTTTGGCCTTGGAGGGAGCCACCGTGGCACAGGGGACAGCGAAGCTGCAGCGTCCTGCAGCGAGCGATGGCACCAGCTCCGAAGGAGCCTGCGGGGAGCGGAGCAGAGGCTCAAGGAAAGGACACTCGAGCTGCAGGAGAGCCCAGCTTACCCCCGTGGTGCTCCTGGACCCTCGAGAAGTGACTCAGGTGGCTGGGGTGCAGCGGGATGGGCAGCCCTGCCCGCAGCCAGGTTCGCCCTTAGGCCTGCAGGGAGGCGTGGGGAAGAAGTATAAAGGCAGCAAGGTCCTTGCCGGAGAGGGAAGCACGTGTAGGAAAGCCTGCATCAGCGGCTTCAGCTCCAGCCGCTGGGGCCGCCAGACGCGGCTGCGCCCCGTCCGGCTCAAAAACAAGAGGCAGCAGCAGGCCAATAACTCCTTTTTCAGACTGCGTGGGAGGCAAAGAGGGACAAAGAAGAGGAACGCTCTGGAGACATCTGCAGATGTGAGAGACAATGACTGCTCTTTCCTCAATAACTCCCATTGCTGGGGCAGGGTCCGGTCATCGTTGTCCTTCCACAAGAAAAAGAAAGTTGCGACAGAGGAGAGTTTCTGCAACAGCATCCTTTGTACCCCTTCAGCGAAATCCCAGCTTTCAGGCCACCAAGCAACCCCATCTGCTCATACAGCTCAGTGCTGTAGTCGGTCTGCATCCTCCATAGCCCTGTTGGCCCCCAGGAATTCCTGCTCTGTCCTGGAGGTGATGCTTACAGATGCTGAGAAGGTATATGGGGAATGCCAGCAGGAGGGGCCTATCTCTTTTGAGGAATGCATTCCCTTAGATAAGCTGAAAAATTGCCAGAAAATTGGGGAAGGGGTGTTTGGGGAGGTCTTCCGGACCCACAGTGAAAGAGGACCTGTGGCCTTAAAAATAATTCCCATTGAGGGGAGTGAAAGAGTAAATGGTGAAGCTCAAAAGAGTTTTGCAGAGATTCTACCCGAGATAATAATTTCAAGGGAACTCAGTCTTCTGTCTGAAGAGTCTATGAACAGGACTGTAGGGTTCATTAGCTTGTATTCTGTGCACTGTGTTCAAGGGGCCTATCCTAAGGACCTCTTGGAAGCCTGGGACAAATATCACAACATAATAGGATCAGAAAATGATCGGCCGGACCTTTTTGGGGACGAGCAGCTCTTCATGGTCCTGGAATTTGAATTTGGAGGCAGTGATTTGGAGAATATGAGAAAGAAGTTAAATTCAGTGGCGTCAGCAAAAAGCATTTTGCAGCAGGTCACTGCTTCCCTGGCTGTGGCAGAACAGGAATTGCACTTTGAGCACAGAGACTTGCACTGGGGGAACGTGCTGGTGAAGAGAACAGATGTAAAGGAGCTCGGTTATGTGCTGAACGGGACTGTGTGCACGATCCCCACAGCAGGGATCCAGGTCAACATCATAGATTACACCTTGTCTCGGCTAGAGAAAGATGGGTTAACTGTATTTTGTGACCTTTCCACTGATGAAGAACTGTTCCAAGGCACTGGGGACTACCAGTTTGATATCTATAGGCAAATGAAAATGGAGAACTCCAACAATTGGACCGACTATCAGCCACACAGCAATGTCCTCTGGCTACATTACTTGTCAGATAAACTTCTGAAAGAAGTGACTTACAAGAAAAAGGAAACAACTTCTGCCATGAGAAAAATAAAGCAGCAGCTCCATAAGTTCCATAACGAAGTACTAACTTTTGGTTCTGCAAGTGAAGTTCTGCATAACAGCAGCTTGTTCCAGTGACTAAGGGAGTGCAGTGTTTCTGCAGATGAAGTTACTGATGGTGACCTGCCCTTGCTGTTCCTTACGATCTTTTAAAATGTTGATGCAATGAAGAAATGTCATTATGTCCATAGGTTATCAATGTGTATATGAAGTTACCAAAAACATGTTTAAAAAAGGTCAAAAAAAATTCTACTCAATATGCTTACTAATGTACTTTTTTGAGGGCAGAGGGAAAAGGAGACTTTGCAAGGGGAGATTTCTTTGGGCTTAGCTTATGCTTTGAATTAAATTTTCTTTTTGAGTTTTAGTATATTAAAATAAGTTCTATTTCATTATTATATTGTCTTTCTTACTTTTTTTTTTTTTAAAAAAAAAAAAAAAAAAAAAAAAACCTCTGACCAATGAGGACCAAGGTAGTAAATAATGTTATCCCAGTTGAGGATAGAAAAGTGGGGGGAAACCTCCATGGCTCATTTTTTAAAATGGGCTCAGTTTGACAAAACATGTGCATGGAATGGTGCTACAAGGTGTGCGTATCTAAAGTTTCTGTAATACAGCTTTAGAAATAGTCTCGTCTACAACAACATTCCCCTGTAAAGACCAGCTAAATGGTATCAGATTATGGAAGAAAAAAAAAAGTACCTGTGTTCCTGTTATTTTTTTCACATTCATGAATAGGAACCCAAATCTGTAACTGGATGGTAGCTTTAAAGTGATTTTCTCTATTTCTACAGAAGAAATGCATAAGACAAGTACTCTTTAGTCCTGATTAAAGATAGATCAGATTATCTGAATATGAATCTCTACTTACATTAAATTGGAACTCTTTGTTTTCAACAAATCCTTGGCTAACATTCACGTACATTAAAGAAACTGCTCTGTAGACAAGGGTAAATCAAACTAAGTGAATGTCAAATTAAATTATTACTTAATGTGTGTGGGTCACTGAATGAATTGACTTTCAGTAATAAAGGTGTAGCATCATCTGATTTGTTAGAACTGGAATACTATCTAATCTATGCATATGTGTGTACCTAGAGCAGTCTCTGCATATCTGTGAAGCTCTCTTGAAGTCAACTTTTTCCAGATTAGACTGTCTTTTGCTTTGTTTGCCCCTCATCATCCCCTGCCCACTTGAACACAGCTCCCTTGCCTAAGCAGGCAAGTGGACAACTAAGATTAAGGAGTAGCTCTGCTGCAGAGAATCAGGGAGTCACATAAATCACCAGCTGGGTATATTTCTTACCCATCATTGTGAATGAAATGCACTTCCTTCCTCTCAGCTCATTGCTACAGAAACACAAGCTTTTCCTTCTCAAGGTGTACTGGAGGCAATTCACATGTGATATGTACTTGAGAAAGAGCTTTTGATCCCCTTTTTATTATCATTAAAGGTGCAAATACTGCCAAAAGAGGATCTGTTTGAGAGATGATCTTCAAGGGAGGCTCCAAGTGCAGCACATCCTCATATCCATCCCTGTTGATGCCTCCAATGCTGGCCACAGTAACCCCAAACCTTGCAAAAAGAAAGTGCACCTGCACTTTCAGGTGTCCTTCCAAGGTGAATGAACCAGCCTCAAAACCACCCCTTAAGGAATCCCATTTACAGCAGGGGCAGTATAAGCGGAAAAAAAAAGACCTCACCGCACCCTGATAATGCTTAAAGGAGAAGAGCAATGTGCTAAAACAAGATATTAAGCAGTGCAAAAATCGCAGCTTATTCCCAAAATAAAAGCTTAATTCTCCTCACTGAGATCATGAAAATTCTCATATGGAAGCAGTGTCTCAGGACACCTCGAGGCAAGCAAACACTAAAGCACTCTCTGTTATTACATTAATAGGAAAGTGAGTTGAACCCAGCTAGTTTCATAGTGATGGAAACACTCTCGCCTTCTGGTCTGCCTTCTAGAAAGAAGCCACAAGAGGGTGCACGTTATTTGGCTTCTGACAGATGCCGAACCTGTTTTTTGCTTCCAGTAAACTCCCTGAGTAAATTTTAGGAGTGCAACAAAGAGGGTTTCCCCTGGTCTGCTGTTGAAGCCTGTGCAGCTCTCATTCAGACGACCCAGCTAACGCACACCTTGCACACCCTGTATATTGGAGTTGGCAGCTGGGCCCGCAAAGCGCTTTCTTTTCTGGAATGCCCTGGAAGCAACGGCGTAGCAGCTGCCTAGCACACATTTGTTGAAAAAACTGTGAAGAATGTTGCTTGTCAGAGCAAAGCCAGCAGCAACAAACTGCTATGTACAGGCCACAGATGTAATTTAATCACACTGAGATATCAGTGTGCCTCTGGGTACGGAACGATTTTATTTCTTTAGTTATTTCTCTTTCCTAGTCTAATGGCTAAGACGGGGCTGCTGGCTTCATCCCGCAGTCCTCTACCATACAGGGAGAGCACATGCAGCAAGAGCACATAGAGGAATGTTTTATTTGTCACTACTTAGGCATGGTTGGAAAATCCCCAACGTGCAGTGTTTACGCTACCAGTGTTTTTACCTCTGTCTCCAGGCGATAGACGTAAACCCTTCCTTCTCCCCCCTGGCTGTGATGAAACGGAGCTCCAACAAGGAGAAGATCTGTCACCCCATCACAGTTCACATCAAGCAGGCAGAGTTCAGAGCCAAAATAAGATCCAACCCGTTCTCCAGAAAAAGACAAGAAGCTCTTACACTGGAATTCTGTATATCTGGCTTTGTAGAGTTAATGTCTTTGCACACAAGTAAGGCATTTTTAAAAATGAAGCATTACTTATCTACTTATTTATAGGCATATAATTTCCCTATTATTTATTATAGATTGCAGCCATCCTCAGGGAGGGATCCTGTAATCAGTGTAACAGTACCACATCATTATTCAACAATTTGACATAAGAGCAAGGAGAATGCCATAGCTGAAAGCTTCTTTTTCCATGGGCTATAAGAACAGAACACAAATACAGTACAATCCATTTAGCTAAATGGCTTCCCAGTGGAAGGAAAAACATGGAAAAACATGGTGGAATAGGAGCCAATAACCTTCATCACCCTTCTGAAGGACTTTGATGATTTTCCTCCATTGAATGTCTTGTTCCAGAAGCTCAGACCTTCAGCAAATCTCACATGAAAAAGGCAGGAAAAGTTCTGAATTGAGAAATGCATACAGAAGAATCAATGGGGGCTGCCTGTCCTTTCCAGGTTTCAAGACAATAAGAAAGCTAATGAATTTATTCAAACAATTACTACATGCAAGGCCTAGGTACAATCACACACACCTTACTCAGCAAGGATCATAACAGCTTTACTTTTGTTTCAAAAGGAAAAGTTTAGAGGCAAAAAACTGACTGCTGCTTGAGCAAACTGGTTGCCTGGAACCCACCAGACTCCCCTGGGCACGGTGGTGTTTTGTCAGCCCCTTGGCCCGAATGTCCCCATTGGAGAGGAGCACAGTACCTGTTCATGCAGACTCTGCTTTAAGTGACCTTCCTGAAACACCTTCCTTTTCATGCTGTGCCATGAAGCTCCAGCCACATCCAAGGCTCCATATCCTGTGTTTGCCACTGGCATGCTGAATCCTGGTGCATTCACACAAGGAGCGAGAACAATGTGGGTTGTCAGTACCATACTCTATGCCTGAAGAAAACAGCCTACTAAGTTTTAATAGAGACCTCCATCTTCAGTGAGACACAGGAGTTCACACCATATCAAGCTGTTCTGGCAAACAGATTTCATTCCAGAACCTCTCATGAAAATACTGATTAGGAAAGAGCAGTCAGAACATAGAGGATTCAAGAGACTATGAAGTGCCAGAGTGAATAAGCAAAGCTTTATTTGTCATCAAGCCAAGAACAGTATTGATTCACAAGCTATCTGTTCTCCAAACACTCACTACAAGAGAAATTTATCCTTATCAACTCTCAAAAATGCCCTTCATTGCAAGTGTTCTTACATAGTGCAACCAAATGGCATGTGTTAACAGAATATCCCAAGGCATCATAACTCATCAGTGAAAAAAGAACTATTCTCACAACAAGAAGCAGCCAGTAAGACTGTGTCTCTGAACCTTTCGCTGCTAGAGAAAATAGCAGAAATGCAGCAATATTCTGCAGGAGACAGTCTTCATCGGATTAACACTGCCTGCTTGCGCACTGTGCACTGAACAGAGACACAGTGAAACTGCAGTCAGGTTGTTATTTGATCTCAGAGAAAGGTAAAACTGCTCGCTTAGGTAACTGTGTTCTGCTGTTTTAATTCCTCTTTAGACTCATTCAGGAAAATGACTCCCTCAGTTGCCTGTTCATAGAACAAAATTCCACCAGACCAGTGTGGACCAGGGCTGCTCTTTGCCCTGAGCATATAGACTTCCCAAGCACCCTCAGAAAATAATGCAGTACTAGAAAAGCCACACGAACGCTTTCTGGCTACCTCCAGCTCCTTTCTCCCAAGGGCTGCTAATGTCTAAGGTGTTTAACATTAGACAGTCCTCAAAGATTCTCATGCTCCATAAAGGCTGTAGTACCCCACATTTCAGATATCTAGACTGAGAAAGATTAATTCAAAAGAAAAAGTGAAATATTCTCTGCTCTCAAATTTTAATACCAGCTGGAGACCAACCCTGAGGAAGTTGCACCTTTCTGATGCTGGCCCTGTCTGGTACCCCTTGTACTTGTGCTGCTGAAGCAGACGTGAGATGGCAAAATGGAACAGTTTTCTTAAAAAAAAAAAAAAAAAAAAAAACGCATGATTTAAATTTCATTTACTCTTAAGTCCCAGACCAACAAATGCAGTTTCTTGAAAAGATGAAAAGAATAAAACTGATCCACGGCTAGCACAAAACTCATTGCTGGCTAGCAGAGAAGTCTGCCAGCTGCATCGCTTCAGAGACATCTCCTAGCAGCTCACGTAGACTTATATGAAGCATCTGTTCTTTGTCCGAGCCCTTTTGCTTGTCACATTTCAACGACTCCCTTTGCTAGCTATGAAGGGAGACAACGGAAAGTATGCCGAGGTGCAAGTGGGGTCACAAAGATGAAGAGAGCGTGGATCGACGGAGGTACAGACAAACCTCTCCATGGTTTCCTCAGAGCAAGCTTTGAAAGAGGAAAAAAAGGGTGGGGGAAAATCAAAGCAATAAAATTTAATGTGCAAAGTGCTCCAAGAAGGATAAGAACAAGCCTGATTCCTCAGATAAAAAGACCTCGTGTGGAGTTTGGAACCCCAGAAACCAGGCATGAAGCCTGTTTTTGAACCATGCAGATGATCAGTGAGATCACTCTGAGCAGGAGACAGCTGGAGACTGGTATAGTGGTCACAGGGAGTAATAATTAGGTAAAAGTGTGATCCAGTAGAGGAGGAGGAGTTTGGAAACAACATGAGCTCAGTTCCACTCCCCAGCCCTGCCCCCAGTTGTGAAGCTTCCAGCTGAGGGTGAGTTAGATGAAAGGGCTTGAGCATCCGTAACAGAATGGAAAATAACAAGAGCTGCTGGTGTCTTCTCTCAAGGGTGTACGAGACCCTCAGAGTTGCTGTGGCTCGTACATACAGTGCAGAATGAGGAGAAAAACTGCACTTACTGAGGTTTGAGAAAGGTTTTGGTTTTCTCAGCTGAGAGCACTGCAAAGTGGCCCAACTTTGCACAGCAATGGATTTGAGGCAGAGGCTCCAGGCAGGCGACATCAGCCCTCACGAGCAGCTGAAGGGAGAAAGTTCATTTGTTACTCATTTCTTGTGTAAATGACTGAACACCATCAGTCATTTACCAACATTGCCATCTGTTAATAGCAGGCTCTCAACTCCTGCCAGGCCCTCCACGCTATGAACCAGCTCGCCAGTCTTTCCTCTACAAGGGAACTGCAGAAATCCCACAAAGTCAACCCCAGACAGCCTTCCTGATTGTAGCATCGCCAAAGTGGGAAGCGACTCAGATGCTGAAGCCACAGACAAGTCTTGTCAGCAGTTAAGGATATAGAAAATTGGAGGGTTTTCCCAAAATGCTTTACTGACGTTAATCTTCTCAAGAGTACTGACTCGACTCAGCTTTATAGGAAGGACCCAACTGCAAAGAGATGATAACTCCTCAAAACTCTATTTTTTAACCTTGAGCACAAAGACCTGTAGAACAGCATAGGCACTGCAAAACCAAACCTCCTGACCAACCTGGCCAGATGTTTTTTGCCTCTGCTTGTCCTTGTCTGAAGCTCAAATGAAGGATGACAGAAAGCAGAGAGCTTGGACTGCCTTTTTGGGGGGCATGATTGTGAAGCCCAAGGAATGGCAGACTCTTGACTACTGGGAGTGGTTTTTGATGCAGATCAAAACAAGAACTAACACTTCAAGCTTAAGAAAGTAATTTAAACAGCAGCAGGTTCAAAGAACATCGGAAGCAGCGGGTTGCCTTGAAAGCAAACTGTCCCACACCTATCAACGACACTACCAACAAGTGTGATTGCTCTTTTGTGTTTTATTAAGACTCCAGGCGGGGATGGCAGATTTGATTCTGCATTCTCGAGAATCTTGAAGCATCCCTACCACAGCAAAACATCAAGCACAACATCCCATCACCATGTACCCGCCAGTCCTTTTGTGCATACTGAGCACCATGCCAAATCCTGGTAACACTTAGGAGAAAACCCTACATGGAAAAGGCAGCTGGAGGTTTCACAAAGCAAGAACACAGCAGAAGTTGGAGTGAGAGAATTCAGTTATAGCTCAGAAACCCAACGCAGTGAAGCTGCAGAGGCCCGTGTCCAACACAGGGGAAGAACCTGTTGGAAATACCAGGGCAGGGAACAACTTTTAACAGCAATGCTTCTGTTGTCAGTCATATGAAAGTAATAAGCCACAAAATTAAAATGGTTGTCTCCAAAGATGGGCCTCCTTGCTTCACCTGCTCAGACTAGACAGGAAGATCAAGGTTTGCACTGTTTATCTTACTGAAAACAAGGTGCTGCCAAAGTTTTTAGTCTGTAGCTTTTACAGGGCTATCACTAACCATTCCCACTATCAAGATGCATCTAAAACCAGGGCTAGGCCCTTCCAGCTTTGGATGTAGCTGCGTAAACTGACATGAGGCCATGAAAAACAACAGTCGAGCAGCATGGCAGTAAGGTTGGCACCCTGATGCATGAACTGCAATCAGCAGTTTGATAATGCTTTTTAGTCATCACTGATCACATCATCTCTTCTTTTTGAGACACTGAAGTCTTAAAATAAATCCAAGGATGAGCACTTTTAAATAAGTAAACTTGTTATACTGATAGCTTACAGCAATACTTCAAGCCTTGTTTTCAAGCATGGGTTCAAAGTGTGACAACTTTTTTTTTCTTCTCTTTTTCCATAGAGCTAAAAGCATGTTTCCCGTCCTGTCTAAGGCACTGTGCACATTGCAAAGAACAATGAAGTCCTTGTAGTCATTTTGGGTAAGATAAGTCAACTAAGATGGAGAGGAAATGTTAACCACACTGCGCATTTTGGCAAATCTCTCTTTCAGAAGTCGTGCATGCAGGATTCCACTGCTATCTTCTGCAGAGACAAGCAAAAGACAGATGTTTCAGAAATTTCCCTTGTTGAGTAACAAGTTCAAGAAATCCATATCACGTTTGTACTGTTAAGAAAACATGCACATTGTGCAAATGTTTCCATTGCCTGCCTGCAAAATGGGAATTCTGGTACAGTCTAAACACCCAGCACTGCAGGTACTGAGACAAAGACTTATGTGGCTCTTGATGACTGAAGCCTGAACATTTGTCCACATATCTTATGTTAGTGTTTTACACAGAAGCTGCCTCCATACTTAGTAATGTTTTATACTTCTACAACCTTCTTATTGCAAAACACTTCAGTGCAGCCTCCTGTGACATGAGGATCACAGCCTGTTCTTAGGTCACGCAACCCTCTGCTTCAAGGCAACCAGAATTATTTCTATACAGCTTACAAGGCACTGATGTCCCTGACCAAAGGCCACCCCTGTAGTCTCTATGATTTTGCTCTCATTCTTGCACATTTAGACATTGTAATTAGTGTCAGGCAGAGCAAGTTGAGTAAAAAACATTTCTTCAGAGGAAATAAAGTGCATGAAAATATTTAAAGCCACAGGCTGAACCAGTCTTTGATGAAATGCATGTTAATACTGATAATGCCTTCAATTTTTCCAGCCACTATAGGAAGAACTCCTCCGCAGATGGGAGCAAGGCTGCAGTCCAGAAATCCTGCTAAAGATTTCTGGCTTGTCCCTCTAGAGGGATCATCTCAGTTGCTGATAGCTGGGACTGCAATAGTGACTGCTCCTCTGGAACAGCTGATCTCAGTTGTTTCTGTGGTAGCCGTTTCCATGATGTTGTCTCTATAGCAGGAGACAAAAACAGCAGCCCTTTGTCAGCAGGAAGCTAACAAAGGGATCAAGCTTTTAGAAAGGTGCAGATTTAGGAGAAATCCAACATACATCAGACAGTATTTAAATATAACCTCCTGACTCCTAGAAAGCTGGCACCTGGGAGAAAAAATATAATGGAAGGGCAGGAGTCTGTGTTTAATTTTGATGAAGTTTCTGCCCAAACTCTGCTAAATTGAGTGTTTTTCTTCTATGAGATATTAGGAATATACTAGGAACATCTCAGTTTTCCACACAGAGCTGCTTCCGTGGCATAAAGAGAGAAGCAAATGCAATTATCTAACTTAGAATTTGACAAAACCCACAGTGCCCAGATTTGTGCTTTAAATATCCTGTGATTTTTAACAAACTACAAATAGGCCTAATTTTTTTTACCTTTCCTGCAAAAGCATGATGCATTTGAGCTACAGGTCTGAGTGAAAGGGAAGAACAGCGCTGGCTTTTCTCAGCAGCATTTCCTGCACATTTCTATTACAAGGAAATAGGAATGGCACCTATTTGATTCCATCAGGTAAACTCCAACCAGCTACAAACCTGTTCTGATTCATTGTTTGTTCAGCTCACAAGGAGTTCTGTGTGGAAGCAATTTCTGGCCTAAAAATTTATATTTCCATCCAAACACATGACATCTTGCAAAAAGTACCCGCTAAGCAGGAGGTCAAAAGAATACTGAAGACCTTTTTTCAAGGTCTGTCTTACCTTCTGGATTTATTTCTGAATCACTGGTGTTACCAGGGTCTTCCTTAAGAACTCCCACCTCCTTTGCCCAATTCGCCCATTTAAGTTCCTCTACTCTGGAGACAAGAAACACAACAGATACTGATGCATGGAGCGCAGCCTTTCACTCTAGACCTCATTGTCTAATCCAAGTTCCTCCTGACAACACAGTGATAATAGTCTGGTGTAACACCACCACCTTGGAGACTTCTTGAGTAAAGATCTTCTGTAGTTTAAGCTCTGTGATGTAAATATTTCTTCCCACAGTATGTTATATGCAGGTCTAAAATGTTTAAATACTCCAGCTCCTTCCAGAGAACATATTTAGTAGGAAAGAAACCTCCTAGATTCTGCTCTGTATATTGCTCCATGGGACTACACATCTAACTCTCTGGAGTTACTGGAGAGCTGCCTGCAGTTCCTTTTGCTTGATGAAGAAAGATTAATTTGCTCTCCCAGCTATGAGAGGAGGAGTGGAGCCCCCTCGTGTTGTGCTGCACGTCACTGAGCTCAGCAGCCTGCCCTGCCCTTGGCACAGCTCTGCTGGCAGCCGCAGAGAAAGCACCGGTGTGGCCAGCCTGGCTGGGTTATACAGGCCATGTCTTGGGGACAATGCTGGGGAACTCAGATAGCTCTCAAACTTCCAGCATAGCAACAACCAAGCATTTTGCAAGGAATCCATTACTAAAATAGTGTGTAAGGGATAATGGAATATCTGTCTTACCTGAAACACCATCTTTCATCTTTCTTATTGAGGCCCACTGAAAGGAAGCAGCCAGATCTCCTCTTTCCACCTTGGCGCCACAGCCAAGCCTTTTCTATTTCTAGAATAGCAATGGCTCTCTGAAAGTAGAAGTCCATATCAGGAGAAAAAAAATATATATATATACACACACACACGACATGCAGAACTCAGCCCCTCCTTTCAATTAAATCTTTCCCAGCCAGAAACTAGCTTGACTTGGAAAAATCACTTTGTAACTCAACCCCAAAGTACTCCTTAGCTTAATAGTAACAGACAGAAAATTCTGTCAAGTCATTTATGCACATGGATCTACAGGCTGGTAGGCTTGGTGCACACAAGCAGCATGAGTTTTAAATACACCTAAAAACATTATGCTTACTCCCCAGAAGGGTAAATCTATAACAGTTTCACAGCTGAGGTTTATGACAAACATGCATTCTCATCTCTGAAATTATGAGAATCAATTGGAGGCTGGGCCATGACAAGACTGCTGAGCAGCACAGCATCTCACCTGCAGCTTCCAGACGCTTTTGCTATCGCCAGAAATATCCGTGACGGTCTCGCTCATGAGCGCGATCAGCATGTTGAGCAAAAGAATGTAAGTGAGGATCACAAAGAGAAGCAGCAGAAGCATCACAAAGTATTTGAATCTGGCATGCTCCTGGAACTCCAGGTCGCCCATCCCAATGGTGATCTTGAAGAGCTCCAGAGAGACGCTAAATATCCCGCCGTACATTGCATGGTTCCCGACATCCTCCAGGTGAACAACGGACTTGTTATGGGAGACAGCAGGAGCCTCCCCCATGAGGGTAACCAGAGCTATGAGAAAAATAGACTGTGAATCATTCCCAGAAAAATCTATTTCTTGCAGTCCTGCCTGTAACCGTGAGGCTAAGTAAGTCCTTACCAGCAGCAAAGCCAAAGAGGAAGATCATATAAACCAAGAGGAAACGCAGCAGATCTCTCAGGATAGTCTGAAACACAAAGCAGGAAGCAGTGTCTTTGTCTCACACTAAATCACCAGTATGATCTCCTGTTAGCACATCCGTCATAAAACAAGGCCAGTAACAATGCCAATACTGAAAGAAAGTCAGGAACTGCTTTTATCCAGTTTAAGGAAACAGTAGTACATACTAAATTACTTCCTCGGGTAAGTAATAATACTTGGAACTTAGTCTGAGAGCACTACAAAAACATTTGAATTGATCCCTGGAAACAAATAAATTCCATGTTTGGTTGTTTCCAGATTGCTCCAATACTGACAGCTGTTTGTTTTGTCTCTACAGACAACAAACCAGCATTCTGCCTCAACCATGCTTCCTCGAAGACATTGATCTAGCCTCCTTCTCCAACTCCCTAAGTCAATATATCTACTTCATTTATGGTTTTAATGGTCCCTGAGAAAGAAAAGTAACTGCAGGACATTTAACAGTTCCTCACAAGCTTTTCACACAAGTTTGTTTCTGAGTACTGACCTTCTGTATCATGACACTGTAAATCCCAGTGCGCTGGAAGCCCCGAGTGTAATACAGCATGTTCACCCATCCCAAAAGAAGGGAGAAAACCATCACAGCTACATAGTTTTCTGAACTCGCACCATACAGCACTGCTGACAATAGCAATGAGAATGCCTGGATGAAGCTGCCAAGAAGCAGAAACAGTGACTTACCCCCACAGAAAGGGCCATTTGCAAATCTTTGCTCTTTTAGAAGGGAAAGTAAGCACATTTTATCAAGCTACAGGCTATGCAGAGCAAATAAAGCAACAGTTAATCACGTACGCAGTTTATATAAGGAAATCCTGTTCTAACCAAAGCCACAAGTTATTGCAGGTTTGTTAAGAACTGGTTAATCTCACACTATGGAAACTTTTAACTGTTTATGTAGCTCATGTAACTGATATAAAATGGAAAAGAATCGTAGCCCTTATGAAGACATGCACACATACAAGCACACACATGCATCTATAAGCACTTCTCCCCAGAAAACTGGGAAGATATTTTCCCTTAGACCAAATCAGAACCCCAGGATATAGATTAAATGCTTGAACTCTTTTTAATATAGTATAATTTTTTAACTACAGAATAATTGAGATCAGGCCTCCACTGTGTCAGATAATACAAAAACCTAAAGACAGACCCTATCCAGCATTGTCCATCACAACAAAGCATTGTGACAAGATGTGACATGAGGGCAGCAAGCAGGGAGGGGATGGAAAGAGGAGACAGTGGCAGAGAATAAGTCTTTCCCGCTCACCATCTCTCTAGTAATGTTATGGCAAGTTAGCTGCCCACAGTAGAAAACCAATTTCACCTGTGCTTTCATTGCCCCAAAAACTCTAGAGACATACATCAAGATCTCAACGCAGCTGTCAGAGCACATAGTCTTCAGAGATTGGCGTCTCCTTCGCAGATACAGACTCTAATTAGAGAAAAATCAAATGGTAGCTGTTTGTTACAATAGAGTACGCTAAATACTGAATCTTGCCTGACATAAGCTATTGCACAGCAGAGTTCATTCGCTCCTTCTCCCACTTTTATTCCAAAGACCCCAAACTTCAGCTGATTGCCCTTCAAAGATGAAAACAAGTCCATGTTTTAAAATGGACAGAAAATAGATAAGGCCTGAATGATGGCACTGCCCTATACCACTATTAGAAGGTTGCATCAAATGCTATGGATGTGTTTTACTACCACAGATTACAAGAATATCTCCTAATTGCTTATTGTTGTGACTCTATACTTCACCTTCCCCACCTTGGCTTGTGCCACCCCTATCAGGGCTGGATCCCACTGACACTAAATGTCTGAGAGCAAGATTCTCCTTTTGTCCACACTCGTGCAAATTGTGATGTTGGGATAACAGAATCCCTTGCCCTGCACCAGTGCCAGTTTCTTACAGTGGAGCTAGGCAAGAGAGCCTCATACCTGAGCAAATATTAGATAAATGCCTCCTAGCAAGATAATGATCAGTCCAGAGACCCACAGGAAGCCTCCAGCCGTGAACTCCACTGGAAATGAAGGCTGCAAATAAAAGCAAAAACACTGAAGATGGACAGAAACAGTCGTGATAACCATGCTGAGGCTTTTCAAACTTCAGCTCTATCCATTCAGGTATTTCTTGTCTAAAAAATAAAGAGCCCACCTTTACTCGCAAAGGCTGATAGTAGGCAATGGCTGTAAAGATTATCATGAATGACAAGTATGAAATAAAACTGAAGTAGAATCTCTTAGAAGCAAACGTTTCCCATTTGTGCTGAAGCAGTTTGTTCAGTGGCTCCAAAACTACCATCTTGTACCGATTCTGCATGAAAAAAAAAAGAAATCCACCAAATAAAAATGCACCCATGGGTCAATACGAATGCAGAATTATCAAGGATTGTCTTTTTCAGAGCTGGAGAGCAGTGGCTGCAAATAGGGCACACAAAGTCTTATTCTGTCACACTTTTCAGTATGAAAAAGATCAACTATCCTATAGGAACTCTCATCTTACTGACTCCATCAAGGTATTTAGACAAACCAAGGCTTAGGGCAAACAAAGGATCTAAAATTTCTCTTATTACAGCTTATCAGAGGTATACGAAGTAGTTTGTAATAAAACAATGCAGAAATGCACATCATCATGCATTTCTTTCACACAATCGTCTGAAATAACACATTAACTTGAAATGATTCACATAATGTACAGCAACACTGAAAACAAAAAAGGCCAGAAGAAAGCATTGTTATCTTTGTCTCCTGTAAAAGGACTCACTGGTGTGTCACTACTGTAGGCCAGAATCTCCAGTACCGAGTTTTCCTCAAAACTGTCAAGAGAGGACAAGTCATAGAGAGACACATGGATAGGTCCATAGGTCCATTCAGTGAATTTACGTGATAGGTGCCTGTACTCTGGATCTTTGATCTCTCTTTGGATGATGTGTCTGAAGATCTGCAGAGAAAGTGGGTGCACACCAGAAGATTGATTATGAAATGAAGGCATGAAATGACCCAAGCACACCCAAATTGCCCTCAAGTGCAGAACACCCTGTTTTCTGCATTATAGCCTGTGTCATATCCAAACTACAGACTATATGACCAAACACCTGACAACCTAACTAAACTTTGCATCAGCTCTTCAAGGAGTAAAACCCATTTCAGACCAGACTAGTTCCCTTGGCTAGGAGAGAACAGCAATGGTCAGCTGTGGCTCTGTAGGGCACTCTAACAGGAGTAGCCTAGAGGAAGCCTCTTATGTCTTTTAGGTACTGCCACTGTCCACAGCATTGCTGTGAGCTGGAAGCAAGATGCTGCTACATCCAATCCTGCTGCTGTGCTGAGCGTGCATGCTGCAGTCCCCCCACAGATTCCCTTCAGTTGTCTTTACCTCCACTTTGCCTGTCTTGGCAGCAAGCTGCAGAGGATTTAATCCATCATAATTCACTATCTCCTCCAGTTTGCATGTCGGGTCAACCTTCACACCTGCCTTCAAGATCTCAACATATATTGTGCTCACGAACTTGGTGTTCTCCTCTGTATCATCTGCAATCATCACCAGGGCATGGAGCACTGTGTTGCCCTGGGTATCCTGCTCCTGGATTCTGGCTTTCTGGTGGGGATTGTTTAGAAGATATTCCACCACCTCAAATTGGTTGGTACAAGCAGCCAAGGAGAGGGGAAGTTCACCTGAGAATGACAGCATTTGGAAAAGAAGTAAGGTGGGGGGATGCAGAAGACAAGAAC
Organism: Nothocercus julius; assembly: GCA_013398735.1. NCBI lineage: Eukaryota > Metazoa > Chordata > Aves > Tinamiformes > Tinamidae > Nothocercus > Nothocercus julius. The sequence continues at coordinate 1,054,724 of VZSV01000144.1, forward strand.
AAAGGCAGGCAATTTTAGAAAAATACATTTAGTCTAGAGTTTTACCACCAAAATGCAAAACAAGTTCATTCTGAATACCTCTAGATTCAGGAAGTGTTTTACAACAAAATTTCTCCCTTTTTCTGGGGACAGCTGAAACTTTTCTCTCCGACTCCTTATTTGGCTGCATCAACCACGTATTTCAATGTCCTTGTCTGAAGTTCCTTTGCTGGAACTAAATATATAAAGCCAAGTACAATGGCAAGTGCTGACTGGCTACCTTAGCCTGAGGAAGGATCTTGCCATTGAACCAAGTCAAGAAATCCTTGATTATAACACAACAGAGGAGATGGTAGCCCATGTACAGAGAGGCAAACCCAGCTAGGACTAGTAGCTGCACACACAGCAAAAATACCACCACTAAAGAATGCATTTCACATTGACTCACCAAAATAAAAGCAAATTCCCTCTTTCTTCTTCCCAAAGAATTCACCATGGGCTCTGGCATGGACATCAGCTCCATTCTCTACTAGAAGTTTCACTATGTCCAAGTTCCTCTTCTCTATGGCAATATGGAGTGCAGTCTGGCCTAGGGAAACAGGCAACGCTTACCATGCAGATCTACTGTCAGAGGGAACAGGCAAAGGCCTTGAGCAAAGCACGCAGCTTCAGCAATTGCTGTGTGCGCTGCACAGCAATCCTAAACTCAAGGTTGAAGAGGACTCAGCGCCAGAATCAGAAATCGCAATTAAAAGGTGAGCAGAGTGTTAATGTAACAGCACCAGGACTCTGGGACTGCAGTGCAGCCTGAGCTCCCATTTGCCTCCTTTTGCTTGTATCTCCTCTGTCTGACACAGAAGCCTTACCTCCGTAGTACGGATCAGAGCACGCAACATTGACAAGTGGCCTGGGATTCTCTGTCTTCTGGTCTATTTCCAGCAGAACTGGGATTGTGTCATTCCTCCCATTTTTTAAATTCAGTAGGGCTTTCATTAAGCAGGTCTTCCCAGTCTTTGCATCTAGTAGAAAAAGAGCATTGAATGGGATGCCCATGTCCTTGTACACATCTGTATTACCTAATCCACTGCACCCAGAACTCACTGTCATTCTAGGACCAGATGGTATAATTATATAAAAGGTCTTTTTCAGTATTTTTAGTCTGTATCAGAGGCAAAAGGTTGATGAAACACTTATTGGTATCCTCCATCATCAGGTGGACAGTAGGAAAATAAAAGCATAGACTGGAGAAAGTGAAGAATCAAGAGCAGATTCCACCATTGCCCAGCCCTGTGCTCACAAGCCCTGTCTCCACTAAATCTGGTTAGGGATTATTGAGAAGGAATCTACCTGTGTATTCAGAATTGGTGAGAAATTTGGAAGTCCTCCTTAAGTATTCAAGCAATCCGTCCAGTGCCTCAGGGCTGCCCCTTAAGATTGCGCTGAAAAGCCTGTCTCTGTCAAAGCGATTTGGGTCCTTTTGGCTACAGAAGAAAATAAAAAGTGTTTAAAAATTCTGGAGAGAGGAAGACAGGAACACACAGTAAGTTTCAGTAGGCTAGTATGAGAAAAGGGGAGGGAGGGAGAGCAGTTTGACAGAAAAACAATTATTTTATTTTTGAGTCAAAGCAAAAATAAAGACAGCTATTTCCCAGAATTCTCTCAAGTGGCTGCAGTTTCCATCAGCTGGAGCTTTTCCCAGATCCAGCCCAATGTGCAATCCTGGAATGCATCCAGAACACAAAGAAAGAGAAGCCCAAGATAGCTCCAGGACCAGAATCAGGCCCATCACATGCCATGAAACGCTCCATGAGCTATTTACATCCCTTTCCTGGCAACAACAGGTCAGTATAAGGCTCCATATTAAGGTGCTCTGGTGCCCAGTTTGACTTATTTGGTGCTAGTTCAGATATATGCAAAACGTGACACAATACACACATACCTTCCAGGTGCAGACAGGAAGGGCTAACAATCCCCCTTTCTGATTTTAATTACCTTCCATCAGATGCCCTGCTACTTTTAGTTTAGGTTCTAATAAAGTTTATGGCACCGTATTCCACAGGGATGAGCAGGGACCCCACCCTTGTGAAATTGTCAATAGTTACTTACTTGCTGACAAGTCCTGGACGAAAGTTCAAATTAATTTTGACTTTAGGAGCATAGTCAGTGCTCTCCTTTTGATAAGGTGTCTCCAAGGGCTGTGGCTCTCCTTTCTTTCCATGCAGCCCTATTCTTTCTTCCTTTTTACTGGATGCAGGTTTATCTTCTGGGATACTGTCATCTGTTTCTAGCAGTCCCCTCAACCTGTTTCTCTGTCCTGGGCCTGGCTGCCCATTTGTGAAGTTAGCCATTTCTAGTAGGAATAGTCTTGAGGATCACCAAAGATGCACCCACCAAGACACTAATCCTGCAAAGAAACAGGAGAATTAATGCAATTTGTTCACACACCTAGAACGTACACAGCGCTGTACATAAAGGAAGGCACATGTCCAGGTCCAAAGTTCCCAGAGGTGACTACAGGTCCCTTGAGAGACAGATTCAGTAAAACTCTGCATGACTGGGTGGCCTTGAATGAAGGATCAAGGCCTTAAATAGGGCTCCTATGGAGAAGGTGTTCAAAAGCAGCTCATGGAATACAGGCTACTTGTATGCAGAACATCCGAACCCCCTTTGTGAGATGACCTCACCTGTTGGCAGCAGCACAGGTTGCTTACATAAAAGGCAAAGAAAGTGGATCTTTAGGAGACTACAACCATTGTCCTTGTCTCAGTGCAACACAGGCTAGTCACCAACTGGCCAAAAAAGATAAGATTAACTGCAGGCCTTCGTTGCAACAGAGCGCTAATTTTGTTTGTCTTCTGCTTTTAGAAGGACAGTATTTCTATAGGGAAAACATATGCAAAAATTATATTCCTCCTACACATTCTTGCTTTCATCCTGGGGCAAAATGGGTGGGATATAAAATCTCCCCAGAGCTGGGTGCTGCCAGTTACTGCTATCCATGTCAGCCTGGACATATTCACAGCACATCTCCGTGCAGACACTCACAGCTGAGCACAGCACAGCTCTCAGGAGCAAAGCTGGATCTAGATGTGCTGTATAGAAAGTCCAGGTATTCAACAGAGGACTCGGCCCATTCGTCTATTCTAATACAGCCTGCACTCCATTTTCACCCCTCTTAGACATCCCATCACGTATCTCTTGTGACATCTCATATTCACAGCAAGTGTAAATTATCTGCAGTCAGGATATGACTGAAGATTCACACACAGTTTAGGAGGTGGCAAAGAAACATCGTGGTTACCAACCTAAACCAGAGCTTCGGTTAAAAGCCCTCCTTACTAGCACACACACCCTCCAAATGGTTAACAGACTTCTGACGAGAAAACTCCCTTTGTGGGACTAGGGTTAGACTCCGGAGCCAGTACCAGCCCTGAGGTAAATCAACAGAGTATAAGCGCTCTGGTTTAGATTAGGATGCAGGGAAACATAGTTAGTTCTAGGCAGAAAATAGTTACAAAACATCTTTATACAGCTTACTGTAAAAAAATTCCAAAGGCCAATTTCAAGAAACATTGTTATAATTCAGCCATTCAGGTTAGTCTGCAGTCAACAACAAATATCCCTCTGCATAGACAAGGAAACACCCCATAATCCCCCATTCTGTCCCCAAAACACTTACTGGTGCATTTGTTGATCCTCCACAAAGAGAGGGCTATTTGTATTTCTGTAATAGTCTGTTTGTGCTTTTCTGGTTTCTTTTCCACAAAGTCATTTCTCAGTTGCAGTTTCCATCTCTCCTCAGCACTCAGGACTGTTATTTATTGCCAGTTAGTACAGACAGTCTGTTCAAAAGCAAGAACAAAATGGTCCTTAAAAAGGGTCCCTAGAGTACATGCATCCACTTTGTACCTCCCTAAAAAAACAGCCCTTTTTATAAGCTGAATTTTCAGTTCTCTATCCAAGACCTTCCCTGCCTCCTACTAGTGCTTTACCAAGCCATTTTGAGTAGCACAGCACAAGAAAAGCCCTGCTGTCAAAAGAGGAAGAGCCCAGCACTTACCCCAAGTTGCTGCAAGCTCCACCCAAGAACTGATCTGACGGGGAGTCCCAGCTGATCCTCCAGAGGTTAAATAATTTCTCAGTAGAAACCAAGTCAAACAGCAGCAAGCCTTAATAAGCACAAAAACACTTCCTGAAGCCCCCAAATTGTTTATCTCCATGGGTGAGAGCCCTCTTCTTCTGCAGGGATGACCATACTGATATCAGCACTTCCTATCAACGTCACGATATGGAACTCCTTGTTGGTGGTCCATGAAGGAATCCAGGGAGTCTGTGAGAAGGAATAACCACTGACTGTTATTCACGCAACAGTATGGGTTTTTGCAAACTGAAGAAGGGTTTGCACAGGAAATGACTAGATGAATTTCTCAGTAAAACTGAGAGCCAATGAGTGCAGTGCTCTTATATGGGAAAGCTGCCTGGCTCTTGCAAACTCATAATGCTTAACCCCTGCCTGCACATACAGAGAAGGAAGTTGTTGTGGGTTTCAAGAGCCCGCTGCGACGCAACAGCAGGCAGGCTGGTGTGACTTGTGAAGGCGCTAGAGCCCAGGGTTTGCATCTGAGGTTTGTCACAAGGCTCCTCAATCAGGACACATGAGAACCTCTGAGGGCAACTTTTCTGCCTCGAGCTGTTTCTCCTCACACACTTTCACATGCCCCATTATAAGGGGGTGCAAACCATGGCCAGAACATAGTATAGGGCGGCAGCTGCTTGAGAGATCGCACCAAACAGCCCCAGTTCCTGAAGACCATGGCCACTAGATACTTAACTTGCTGTTAGTGCCCAGTTAATGGGTTGATTCTCTAAAGAAGTGCAAGTCTGGGAAAAGCTATTCTGGGAGAGGGACAGGACATCTCCACAGTTACTTGAAGCTGAGACCATGCTTGCACACTAACAACCCTTGTCCCTCCCCAAGCAGGACCCCTGGGAAACAGAGAATCTCAGCCCACACTAAGTGATTTTCTGAGCTCTCATACTCCTAATAAAACGAAGGCCTGAGGAGGCAATGTGATCATTATTTCCAGCAGCCTGGTGTGCAGGGTAATGTAATTCAGCACTTAGTCTCAATGACATTTCACAGTACATCATCTACATGCAGCGTTTCTCATCCATGTTCTGTAGTGCACCGATGATTCACAGAACTATGAATGTGACCCAGAGCTCAACTAGGAAAACTCATTAAGCAATAAAATGGTATAAAACTCTCTTGATCACCAGCTGGATAGCAAGGGCACATTCCACAAGAAGTCTCTGAAGTTCAGTCACTCATTGGTCTAAAAGAAAAAAAATTAGGAAGCTGTAAGCATCACATCATGAGAATTGCCATGAAGACAACATACTGAACTCTGGCTGTAGTTTTCTTCTTCCAAACACCACCAGCCCAAAGAGAAGAGCAATCTTCATCCAGCAGCACTACAGGATGATGTGGGGCTTCCTGGAATGTGCCCATCACCCTTGGAAACATTCCCAGACAGCCTCTACTTTGAATCAGATGCAGGTTGCACCTTCCTTCAAGTATCCCCAGTAAATGGCAGGGTACCTTTTCCTCTGACAGCTTTGGATTAAATCAAAAGCTTATTTCTCAGCTTAATTTTGCCACAAAGGAATCTGATACAGTAACAATACAAAGCTAGTTTTTCTTTTCATGCTTAATGATTTTTTGGGAGGCACAGCATAGCCAATGAACAACAGGCATATGCAGAGAAATACAAAACCAGGTCTTGTCTCCCCTCTCCTTCACCCCAGCCTTGCACAAAGTCAATTCACTTTGCTTTAGTGATGTTACTCTTAATTTACTCTGGTATCAGCAGGCAGAGAATCAGGCCCAGCAGTTTAGTTGAGATTAATGGGCTCAAATCCACTTGGGCTTTCCCCTTGGCCTTCATGGGAGGGAGTTCACCTTCCAAAGAATCAAATCAGCCCACAGAAGTGCATCCTAACAGATTTCTTTCTGTGCATCTGGTTTTAATAGCTTACACAGAGGAAGGAGAATGTGCAGCTTGCTGGGAAAGGAATTACTGCCAGCTGAGAGGTCAGCACAGCAAAACAGAAACAAAGCTGCTGGGAGAACACATCAGCATTGGTATGCAGGCACACACGCGCACACTCTGTCCCAGAGAGCACACTAGGGTAAACACCAGCATTTCCATTTCAGAGAAAGAAGTAGAAAGGCAGAAAAAAATATGCAAGACCCACCCAAGATTGTATTTGTCAGTGACAGGGTATTTGGAGACCAGTAATGGGATTATGTCACTGTTGTGCAGCTGCCAGCTGAGCTAGTGGTGATGCTTAAAAAGGATCTTGCCACCAAAAATTAAAATCCTGAGCTGGCAGGGCTCAGAGGAAAGGGATCCAAAGCAGCACACAGGAAGGATAAAAGGAACAATTTAATATCACCAAAAATGCAAAGCAGCATTTTCAGAAGCAACATGTGATCCTCCTCCTGTTTTAAGCTCTTATTTGGGGGAACAAGGAAGAATCTTGTGATAGCTCAGTATTCATTATACTGATGAAGGTGAGTCAAAAGTGTCTCAGAGTTCACAAGTTACTTCTGACAGGAGAACCATATTCTGAGGAAGCCTTAAATCCAGAAGATTAGTCAGAGTTGGAATTACTGAAGTGAAATTAAATCATAGAAAGAAATTTCATAATGGAATGTATCCTCTGATATAGAGAATAGAGGGTGCACAAATTCATGACAAACAGGAAAAACAGTGACACTGAATCTGCATAAACAGTAGGCAACAGAAGCCTGAGGAAACAACATGAGGAAAACAGCTTGCTAAAAAGCACTATTTCCTAAAATGTATTTTTTTCTGTTCACTTAAGTGCTCATTTTATCAAGCATTTAAGAATGTAATACTCATATGATTAATGCCATGTTCTCTGTATGCTATAAGCAGAAAACTGAAGTCACTTACATGTACCTTCAGATTAAGTACGACATTGATCTGTAGCTGTTCTGTAGCAGTAGCAACTCAAAATGATCTTCACAGGAAGAGGGAAGACGACCTGTAATGGCAGCATGCAGGGTGGACTATTAAAGCTTTCTCCAGAACAATGGGTAGACCAGTACTTATTCAAACCTTGCAACGGCCACAGGGCTAAAAGAGAACACTTTCTTTTAAATATGCATTACCTTCAGACATGGGGAAAATACAAAATGTTTTTGCACAAGCTTTTTTTTCTATGCAGCTATTATGTAAACCCTGTGCTGAAGGAGGGAATTCTAGCAGTTCGATTTGTTATAGTTACACAGATGGAGCCTCCTACCTTTAGGGGGAGCAGCTGATGTCCCATCTAAAAATCAAGACACTTGCACATAATTCCTTGCCAGAACTTCACTGATGGCCTCAGGGATCCATTTAATTTAAATGATAATGCTTCAGTAACTACTAACCTTGCATCATAATATTTAAAGGCTATCTATGTATTTGTCAGGTTTTTAAAGGAATCATCCACCTCATGTTTCTTAAGAGGATGGATATCCCTTCCTCTATGATTAGTCTGAAGAAATACTGCATTTCTGTAAAGCAACAGTGACATCCTGTGGTCATTCAGGAAACCTTCTAAATTCCCGATGCTTTAAAAAAAGCCTCTAGAGAAAGCTTCGAACCACCAAAAGGCACTTCTGAGAACTTATGTCACTGACTCTATAAGTTATCAGTTATAGATAACGTCTAGTTAATACTGCAGTCAATACTGCAGAAACTTGGGTATTCAACTGTTTCTCTCCTTAATCCTCACCTTCTGCCAGATGCTAATGTAGCAAACTGTTAAACATATCCTCCAAAACAGCATTGTGCTATTTCTTAAAATAGATCAATATATCCTGAGCTACTCCTGCAGCTGCTGAACCCCCTCTGCCCAAGGTTTACCACCGTAGCCGCAATATCCCACCAAAGCAGGATCCATGTGTGAGCCACTAATAAACCCTCTAACATCAACAGGAGCACTAGGAAACACCACCAGACCAATGGCTCCACACATCGTGCTTAGGTTGCAATTTTGCTAGCCCCAAAAATACTCTGGGCAAAACCAAGTGCCTCTAAAATGGTCTAGTGACCTAGGTTTTGCAGCAAATTTGATCAATACTTCTGCTACAGGTTGCCCAGAGAGGTTGTGGAGTCTCAGTCTCCAGAGATACTCAAAATACACATGGATGCGACCCCATGCATTGTGCTCTAGGTGACCCTGCTTGGGCAGGAGGGTTGGACTACATCTCCAAAGGTCCCTTCCAACCTCAAATTTGTGATTCTCTGACAGGTCAGATTCAGTAACCAACACAGAAAGGGGTATCTACTATTTACCAATATAAGCCCCCCAAAAACCAACTGCACCCATACCCTGAGTAATGGTAACCATAACTGTACTAGGCAGCTTAACTATTAAAAAAGCTTGTCAACGGAGCACTCAGCTCCAGGACAGTGAAGATAAAGCAGGTAACCACCACAGAGCAAATCAGCAGCAGAGAACAGTAATCCAATGCCACAACTTCCCTGCTCTATAAGGTGCCCAGGGAGTTTATGAACATGCCTAAATTGTTTGCTACAACTGCATCTATGCTAAAAACACATCAGTAATGTAGGCACATTATTATACCATAGACAACCCCAATAACCACTCTCAATGATAAATAAGTGGAAAAACTAAAGTGGAAAGACGTAAGTGGAAAACTAAAGAGGAACAAATTTCCATCAAAAACCCTACAGTTGAACAAAAAACTCCAAAACAAGATGGTGCTTAACACATGGCATGCAGTAAAAAGCCAAGTGCACCAGCAAAGAAATACTGCATATACAAGCAGGTGCCAAGACACAGCCTTAAAGGCTGAACAGCTGTCAAACCTCTGAAGACAGGAAAAACAATTCTTATAACACACTTAGTTTCTGTGAAGGGGGAACTCAATTATGACCAGCTACTTAATGAAAGCAGAACAAACCAATCCATACCAGAAGTCTCCAAGAAGCAGTTGGGATTTTTTTTTTTTTAAACCCACCTTACAAGAACAAGTCAGAGCACCCCATCTTGTGGTATTACAAGTTATTTAACTCAAATTTCTGTTAACATTTAACAGATCCATTAAATTTCAGTCACATATCACCATTACTTAAGGCAGAAATTGGAGCTAATGGAGGTAGACTACTGCATTACCACAAATTTCTAGAGTGCCTGTTGTACATAACCACACCAATGCTGGAAATAATCATTTCCAGTAGTCAAGTTCTTCCCCAGATCATAACCCAGTTGACTCAACCAGCAGTCTCACTTCATGAATGGTTCCCCCCCCCCCCAAATGGCTTACAACTGTCTCTACAAGATATACTCTCCTCCTAATCACAGTAGGGAGGTGGGAGGAAGAAAAAAAAAAAAATTGTTTACCACTATATCCTGCAGGCCTGCAGGAAGGAGGCTTGCACATGGCAAGCCATGAATCCGTACACACCTTTCTACATTAAAATGAATCTTAAAGACTGCAATTTGAAAGCTATACCTCCATGAAACACACCACACTGACAGTAATATCTAAGCCTCATTTGTTCGTTCTGATTGTGGCTTTCTAGAGTCTCTGATCAAGGCGTACTACCCCAGCTGGAAATAAAAATCTTTGTTAAAGTTCTGGGAAGAAGGTACTTACTGCTTAAAGTAAGGCTTTAATCCATGTGTTCCATCCACAATATCCTCATTATACAACAAGAGGCTTATAGAGCCATGTAAAAGAGGCACAGTAATCATGTCACTGAAGTTCATCAGCTTTACTAGCTAGAATTCAGACAGACTACAAATTGATGTGCAACATAACTTTATTAGCATTTAAACACACAGTTCAGCAGTTACTTAAGCTTGCATTAACCTTGCATTTAACTTAGTATTAAGACATTAAAGGACTACAGTGCAAAACCAAATGCTATTAGCAATCTTATAGAGCAAGAGACACAATGACTAGAAGCCACCCCTCAGACGCAGCACCAGGTGCAGAGTTGACTCCTTCTGGATGTTGTAGTCAGACAGGGTGCGTCCGTCTTCCAGCTGCTTGCCAGCAAAGATCAGCCTCTGCTGATCTGGGGGGATGCCTTCCTT
>VZSV01000144.1:1073526-1087198 GCA_013398735.1 Nothocercus julius
GCCGCCTTCCTGGAGCGGCACCGGCTGAGCGGCGAGGAGGCGGCGCGGCTGCTGCTGGACGCCTAGTGAGTACGGGCCGGGAACCCCCTGAGCCGCCTCGTTCCCCTCACTGGCCGCGGAGGAGGCCGAGGGGAGAGGGAGAAGCCCCGGCGTCAGGAAGCTCCTCTGCAAAAACCGAGACTGCAAAATTAAACGTGTGGCAATTTGGGGCTCTGCTGTTCCCGGCTTTTAAAATGCAGGAATATTAGTAATGCCGGAGCAGGCAAAGTGGAATTGTGGGGGGAAAGTAAACAGTTCCCAAAGCCAAGAGTGCTGCTTTGCGACAATACCACTCATTTCTGTCTATTGTTCCCTGGAAATGCCGTAGCCTGGGTCAGCATTCTGACCTCAACGGTGGCGGCGGGGGCCTGTGTTTTGTCTTGCAGTTGCAATGTGCACTGTAGCTCTTCTTCTCATCCCATGCTTTTAATTAAACCAGAGATGCAACTGCAGCAGAGGACAAAAGAATTCTCTATCACCGCCTGGTCATGGTATTAGAGGGGCACATTTTCTGATGTATTGCAAGTGCTCAGGGCAGAACTAAGTAATGCACTGTATTGCTTTTAAAGTATTTTTGGACAACAACAAACATGTGATCACAAAACCCCTTTTTCTTTCTTTTTGTTCTTTTCTTCTCCAGTGAATACAGAGGTTTGGTCAAGCACACTGGAGGCTGCCACTGTGGAGCTGTCCGCTTTGAGGTCTGGGCATCACCAGATCTGCACGTATTTAACTGCAAGTGAGTATTTTTTGGATGCCTACTCTGATATATGAATAAAGCTCATACATCTTTCCAATGTCTTAGTGCTAGGATAACACAGTACAATGGCAGAGTGTCCTCTGACCTGTTTCCATAGGGTATGTCCTTAATCATGTCTGGTATGGGATCAGTGTTGGCCATTTCAGGTGTTGGTTCTCTGGGAAGGGTTTCAGGTTTCACATCCATGTTCATGCAAAGAGTGAGAACTAGAGATCTAACGACTACAGGTGTTCAGCAGTGTGCTCAGAGCACATCAGTCCTCTTTTAATTCGATCTTCCAGGTGAATGCTAAATCTTTGGCCACATGTCCTTCAAATGGCAACAGTTTTGGATTTCAGCAATCCCCCCCTTGCCTATAACTTCTACCTCATACATAATGGCTGATTTTTATTTTCCTGTTTATAAAGTAATTAATGTCGGCAAAGTTGGCAACCTTTGGTCTGAAAGATTAAATTAGGGCTGCAGTTTGTCCTTGGTGAGTCGGTTGAAAGTTGTGTACGTGAAGAAAAAAATGCCATATAATGTTTAGTGCAGCTGCAAGCCTTATCTGTGTACCTGCACAGGGTCCATCTCTTCCACAGGTGTGCTTAACCAAACAGATACCCTGTGTCTGCGCTTGCCACTCACCTGTGTGATGTGAGCCACGAGCCATTTTCTCTGTTGTCAAGAGGTCTGTGGTAGATCTGCGTTTTGCTCTATGCTTTGTCCACTGCTTCTAGAAGAATCGTCTGTTTTCTCTTTTACAGCTGCAGCATTTGCACAAAGAAACAGAACAGGCACTTCATTGTCCCAGCTTCGCGTTTCAAGCTGCTGAAGGTAGAGTAAGAATGCAGTAAGAGCATGGGGAGCATGAGCCAAAGGAACTACCTAATCCATGTGATCCAGTGTTACCCTGAAAAATGCAAGTGGCACCCAGTCTTCTATCTTAGTCTTGCTTGCGGCTGGTTGGGGAGAAATGGTTGAATTTTATGCCATGTGGGTGGGTGTGTTAGTGCCTGTCACTTGGTGAGCTGGAGTTCAAGCTCCAGCAGCTCTGAGGCTCAACTGGGATGACCACATATATGTACAGAGCATAGGCGTGCAGAAAAGGGGCAGGACTGCAGAACTCCATATCTCAAGTAAAGAAATAGGAAATGTTTAATTTCACATTGCTTAGTCCACAGAAAGCAATGAGTAAATCCACTTATGTAGAAAATCTACACTACTTTTCATTTCTGTTTAGGGTGCTGAAAATCTGACAACATACACCTTCAACACCCATCGTGCTCAGCACACCTTCTGCAAAACCTGTGGTGTACAGAGCTTCTACACTCCCCGCTCTAATCCAGATGGCTATGGTAGGTGTGAAGAGGAAACTTGACAAACCGTGGTAACCAAAACTGACACCAAGCGAACTCCGGAAAAGACTCCATTGGTTGCTAACATGCCACAAAACTGTGTCTTTATAGTTTGCTCCTAAAATGCTGAATGTCTAAACAGCAGCCTGAAGCATAAGAAAAAATCTTAACTATGACTTGTGGGCTTCTGCCCTGGTTTCTCATCTATCCATCCTCTGAGATGCCCAGTCCACAGTGGTACAGGCATCTCCCAATCTTTAGCTAAGAGGAGCATATTTCTAGCTACTTTCTCTTTCCTTAGGAATAGCTCCCCATTGCCTGGATGACGGCACTGTGCACAGCGTTGTCCTAGAGGATATCAATGGCAAGGAGTGGGAGAAGGCAGTGAAGGAACATAAGACCATCAGAGACATGTCGAAGCCCTGATGTCCCTTCCGAGCAGCTGAATATGGAGCATCACCATGGAACTGTAGTTTGGGCTTTCTGTGGTGAAGGTTTGCAAAATCAGCTGCTTTGTTGCCAGCACTATCTGCCTTCTGTTTCTTAAATAAAACTTTTTATGCTGCCTGTTCATCTGTGACTGTTTTCAAACTGCCTCTATTCTATAAACCACCCCAGGATTGGTGTTTTGGTACTTTGCTTTTAGCTGTGCTAAAATTTAAATCACGCTATGCAGAGCAAAGGTGAAAAAAAAAAATTAATCTAGGCTTGTATGCTTGGCCTGTATGGACATTTCCCAGTTGTGTTTAAAGTCTGGCTTATAAAACTGTCCCATGCAAGATAATCTCTTGCATAGGACATAATACTCAACTTACACAGTTCTCCATTGATTTCAATGAAGCTACCATGGATTTAGAGTTCAAAGAGATTTGCAAGAGCTCAGCAGGCTAAAATTCAGCAAAGCATCTATACAGGTGCTTAGCTCTGTGGAAGAAGGGGGACACTGAAGTTAGGCATGGGCTTAAGCACTGTTCTGCTTAAGCCTGGACTGACTCACAGTCTGAAGGTGCAGTAAGCAAACTCCTAGGCACTGACTCATGGCCTGGGAAGAGAATTCAACTCTGTCACATTTATATCAATGGAAATGTCCTTCTAGTACAACCTGGATGTTTGGGAGGATGGTGTCCACGCATGGCAAGGCACCAGGAGCTAGGAATTTGGGATCTGATCTTGACCGTGCAATGACTACCTGTGTAGATGATGGAAAATTTTCTCCTGCCAGAGAGTGCAAGCACTCCAGAAATGCTGAAAACTGCTGACTTTGCTTCAGTATGACCTATGAAAACTAGAATCCTTAGTAAAATCTCTGTATAGACAAAGAAATTAAAACACTGGAAATTGGTGTCTCCTCCACTTACCTTTAAACATAGAGGGAGAGGATCTTTAACTCCAGTCTTTTAGATAAAAGGAAGAGCTTTTGAAACATTCCTTTCAATTTTTATCTCTGCATGTGCATTGAGTTAAAGATGTAGTTACTGTTTAGCTGTCTTGTGTCTCCTTATATCCTTGAGTTGAGACTCTTGTGAGTTGTTCTCAAACTTCATGTTCTGAAGCAAGAAGAAATGCTAGTATTTCATGAGGGACACACTGAGAAGGTCAAGCCTGCAACGTGATGTGGTTGAAAGAAGCCGTGGGACCAGCAAAGATTAGCACAATTAGAAAAAAATGCATTATTTCTGATATTTATTCAAAAGATTCATCTTTTAAAAGTCCTGACTGACTAATGCATGTCCTGTCATCCTGACTTTATCTGTGGAGATGGCATGATCTTGGAAAAGTCACTCCTACGCACAGAGAATCCTGTCTTCTCGTGTGCATAACAGGTGAGTTTTCTTCAGAGCTTGGCTTGGCACAGTCTTTTTTCGTCTCCTTCTCTCACTCCCGGAGCTGTGTGAGTGTTGTTTTTTTACAGAAGACGTAGTGAATTGATCACCATGTAACGTGAGAATAGCATATAGAGGCGGCGAAACCAGAGGAGCTGGCTGCGATGGCACCGCATGGCTCTCTAGAAGGAAAAATGGTTAAAAAATCTTCACAAGAACCTTCAAAACCTAATGTTAAGCACAATTTCCTAGGCCTCTTGTGAGAATCACTACTCATTTACAGAAAATGGAGTGTTTTCAGCAAGCAGGGAAGGCGTAGTCAGGGGTTAAAGGCTGCCTATTTTGTGGGACCACCAGGCCCGGAGAGGCCTATATGGCCCTTACGTAGCTGGTGCTGGTTCACATGGGTCCTGCTAGACACTGCAGACAGGTGCTGTGACACCTTCCTTGTCACCTAGCTCCTCCCCACTACGGGATCTCATGCCTGAGTGTTCACATGCTGGGGAAGCAGAAATCAGAGGTGTATGTGTCTGAGAACACTCTCCACGCTGTGTCCCATCACACACTGCTAGTTCAAACTTGGCAGATTCTATTTACAGTGCAACAGCTAAAAAGAACAAATTTTGGGAACAAAAAGCACAAAACCTTTATCACAATAGTTTCCATACGTAGCACCATACTTTCTTTTATTAGTCCCAACAGCAGGGAAGTTCTGTGCATGTCATTTCTGGATGAGCAGGACTGTTTGCTGGGCAAATATTTACATGCTGTGGAAGAGGATCTAATCAGATTTTGATATAGGGAACTGTGGACTAAATCTATGATCTTTGAGCTACTGAGCTCTGCCATGCTGTCCACCCAGCACATGCAGCAACCTGCTTTTCATAAATTACTGAAGATTGTCCATACATGACATTTATAATCCATGCGTACAATTATTTCTCATGTTCTCTGTGAATGTGACACCTCTGACTAAAGCCTTTGCAATGATGATGAGCTATTCAAAGAGGTTTGGCAGCTGCCGCGCATCTCACCCTGGCCTGTTCCGCTTCCTCTTCCGTGAGTATGAAGAGCGCGTCTCTGGGCAGCAAGCAGGAAATGGGAATATCCAGGATGGAGATGTACTTGCGGAAGAGATTTACTGTTTCAAGTGTGAGGACATGGCATCCTAGACAGAGAAAGAAGATGAATATTTTATAACCACTATGTTCTTATAAGATGCCCATCTCTGAGGGCTCAGCGAGTCTTTGCAGGCTTGCCTGTATTGCTGCTCAATCCAGCTTCTAGACATGCTTCCCTCAGGATCTCTTTGTGCTTCATGCATGACTATGATCATTTGTACTGGTTCCTGCTCTGTATGTGGTCTGTGGTCTAGTTCCAAATAACAGGGATTTCTTTGGCTTATTATTTAAATGATTCCTACACATTCAATAGGCACAAAGGGAAGAGCACAGGAAGGCTCTCTGAATGCTCTCTGATTCATTGTAGCATATAATGGAAATTGAAAACAGGAGGTAACAGTCCCTGATTCATCTACAAGAATGAGATTTCCCTCTTCTACTCCAATGTGTAGCTAAAGAAAACATATTTACAAGATTCAGGAATGGCTACATCAAATGCTAACTCATCCAGACGGTTACACTTTAACAGAGTTCCAGCATTCATTACTCAAATGCTTGCATTGAGAAAGATGAAGGGAATATGTATAAAGAGTCTACTGATGTGCATTTGTTTTCTGTTTTAAAGAGCTCTTTGAACTCAAAAGTTAATTGTCTTTTTTTTTTTTTTTTTTTTTTTTTTTAACCACAGCTAAATTGTCCTCACGGATGAGATCAGAGCTCCTGATGGCCCCATTAAGAGCACGTAGCTCTGAAGGCAGCTGCTTTGGGATTTGTTAGTACTGGAAGCTGCTGTGATTATGCTGCACACTTCAGGAATTGCTTTAAAGTTTGATAGAAGAGGCCAAAGTCTCAGAGATGGTCAGATTTGCAATTAGATTTTCTTCAGCGTGCCCTCAAATGGTGAAATTATACAGAGGAGACAAGGAGCAATGCTGAATTGTTACCAAGGCTGCTGTCACTGGGCCATTTCCATGTGTGAACCCCGCACTCACATGTCTAGTACTGCGTTAGCTGTTACATCCTGACCACAAATTGAATTGGTGGTGCTCAAATACCTCTTGGCTCTAAAATATAGGCAGGATTTGTGTCCTCCTGAGGGAAAAGATTCTCCAGAACAGGAAAAGTAAAAATCCTTTCCTAAAAGAGTAACTATGCAAGGTGTGAGATGTTGAGGGTCTTCATGAATCTGCCAGTGCTCAAAAATCTCATCCCAGCAGGATGCAGAGTCGACCTGCTGCTCACTTCTCTTGGGCCTTACACAGATTTATAACGATTCTTCAATCTAGCCCCTAATAAGTCTGAGACAGAAAAGCAAAACTTCTGGCTTTTATGGTGAATGAATTTCCTGGAAATGCAAAGGCAGAAGCCTCTGAGGTAGAGCATGGTGGTCAGAGATGACCACCACCACTCCTCCTCTGGCCAGGGGCCTGTGACACAACAGGACAATGCTCTGTGAGTCAGTGACAGGACAAGGGGTAATGGGCACAAGTTGAAACACAGGAAGTTCCATCTTCACGTGAGGAAGAACTTTCCTGTGAGGGTGACAGAGCCCTGGAAGAGGCTGCCCAGAGAGGCTGTGGAGTCTCCTTCTCTGGAGCTCTTCCAAACTCACCTGGATGCCACCCTGTGTCACGTGCTCTGGGTGTCGCTGCTGGAGCAGGGGGTTGGACGAGATGATTCCGAGAAGTCCCTTCCAACCTCAACCATTCTGCGATTCTGTGATTCTTTGTGAGTCCCCCACATGAGTGATTTGTGTCCCTGACTCTTCCCAGTGTCCCTAACTCATCTCTCTGCAAAGAATACTTCCTTTCCAGCCACAGGCAGCTATGGGAGGACATGGAAACGGGGACCCGGTGGGTGCTGCCGGGAGATGGCGGTGTGCCCCAGCCGTGCACAGCACTTCCTGCTGCCCGTGCTGCCAGCTGGATCCCTCCCGGCTCCTCTGCCTGCCGGCTTTTAACCCTGTCAGTGCTGTGCCGTGTCCCTGCTTCCTTGCAAGGTCGCTGTGCCCGTCCCACGGGCGGCAGCCGGGAGGTGCCATCTGGCAGGACCGAGCGGTGCCGAGTGCCCTGTGCGGGCCGCTGCCTGACGCCCGCGCGGCACAGGGTTGTCGCTGTCCGGCTGCTGCGCGCTTTCAGCTTGCTATTGCAAAGGATGCCACTGCTGCCAGCGCTCCCCTTTGCTCCTCAAAGCCCAGCAAAAGGGGCCCAAAATGACTGCAGTGAATTCAGTGTCGATCAGTGCGACTTCCTGGGCCCCTCTCGGCCAGGTCGGGCTGGGCAGTGGACATTCAAGCCTCACTAAATGAAGAGTACTCGGTAGGAGCCCTCAGGGATCTCCACCTGCTAACAGCAAAGGCTGCCCTGCATGGGAATGTGAGATGAAACGAAGCAGGGAAGGAATGTACAGCCCAGTGAGAGATGGAAAAGGGTGGAGAAGAAACAACTGCTCCCTGCCAACCAGAGTAAGAGAAGTGCTGCCATTGATGAGTCTATCCCTGTGACACCAGCAGGTGAAGATTTTCGGAGCCTGTTGTGACTGTGACCTGGGCAGGATGGGATTAACAGTGTAATACAATCCCTCTAGGTTGGCAGAAAGGGCAAGATCAATATAGCTAGTGGATTAGGCCTAGAATAGAAGTGCATGAAGCCTGCAGCCTCTTCGGCTTGGCATTCTACTTCTAAAACACTTATGCAGCAAGTACGCCTAGAATGAGGAGATTAGCAGACCTATGTGTGTTAAAGGCTCCCGGCAGACATTAGCGCACCGATTCTTCGGGAAGAGAGCTGGTTATATCTGGATGGGGCCGGTAGCAGGGGTGGGTGCAAATCCAGCAGCTGTCTCTGCTTCTTGAAACAAGCCTACGTGCTTGTGCTCGGTCTGGAGAACATGATTACAGATTATAAAAAGGCCATTGTGTTTATGCTGGCTAAAGGCAATAGAAAGCAAAGCAGGATATTTAGGGTGCTCATTTGCATATCACTGAGGCAGCGCAAGGCTTAGCCGGCTTTGGCATCTGCAGGGAGATTTTCTCTGGATTCCCTTATCGCCTGGGCTTACACAGGTTTGGCCGCAAATAGTTCCCTGTTCCCAACAGCAGAGCAGGACATTTCCGTGGCCTGAACATGCCTTTCAGCTCTCTCTAGACAGCCTCAATCCCAGCATCACTCCTGTTTCATTAAGCCCCTCTGATGCACAGCCCTGCACGCCTGCCAGATCAAATTATAAATACCGGGAATTTCAATGAGACTGGAACTATATTTGGAAAGGCTTAGTGTAAGCAGCAGCATGGGAGCTCCCCGTTCCTTTGGCGTTTGTAGGTCATGTCAGATGTGATGTAATCAGAACAGCAAAGCCTTCACATAGCTTCAGGAATCTCTTGATGCAGCTAGAGAAATGGAAATGTTGCCTATACGCTGGTCTGTTTCAAACCTGAACCAGTTTGAGATGCAGCCGTTTGGCTTATGCAGGATGTATCTTTCAAACCAACATGAACAGCACATGATGGTGGTTCAGTCTAGATAAGGACTGACATGTAGCAGGGACATCTACCACTGCATTTCCTCATTCCTTTTTTTCTGCACTGCGTAGAGCACACACAGAGCTGTTTGCTGCATTCCAAAGCTACACAAAAAGAGGGTCCTGGGAGAGAGGTTGGCATTAGTAAACATTCCTGTTTCACAAGGTGGCAAAATGAAGAAAAGGGGGTTCTGCCATCTTGGCTCATTTTTTCACCAGACTTCTTGGTCTGCAACCTGCTACCATCAGGGAATTAAAACTGACTTGCTGTGACACATCCAAATCCCACAGTGATTTGGGAATTAGTGTTGCAGAAACAAAGTCTGCTGAGGAAGCAGGAGGTTTACTGGGTGTTGAGCCTTCTTTCTATGCTCTGGCCAAAGCACAGAAAGAGTCTGCAGTTTTATGCTTAAACTAGTCCCACAAATTCTTTCTTGAGCCATGCACTGTTTTCTAGAGATAAGGGTTGTAAATCTGCTCTAGAACTGAAGAGGATGGAGAAGGAACAGTAGCTACAAGAGGTGGTCAGGAGCATCCTACTTTTGTAATTTGCTTCCTTCTGTTCCCTACTTGGCCAGAGAGTTTCTCAGAGATGCCTGGAAGTTTAAAGGTAAAAGAGTCCAACATTTCATTGCATCAGTGCAGTTTTCAGGTATCTTTTGCAAGGCAGTAGGGATGATATTTGAACAAAAATACAACCTTTTTTTCGCAGAGCTGAAAACTGCTTTCTGTGGCCCCTGTTGCCATAAAGCCCAGGCTTAATACTTCATTTATGAGGATGTGGGAAAAAAAAAAAAAAAAACACTACAACTGAGGTGAGAGACTCGGAAATAGCACTGAAGTTCAAACAGCAAGAGGCCAGCAGCAGAGCCTGAGTCACACCACTGAGCACAATCCCAAAGGACAGGAATGGTCCCCAGACTACAGGGGAGCCTGAACTGGGGACAAACTGCAGGGAGATAAAAGAGCAACAAAGAGTTCAGCTGCGGGTCTAATTTACATTGCAAATAGAGGTGAATTAGGCAGATACAACCCTGGACAGAATATAAATCTAAATGTTGCCTAATGCCTGCAGAGTCATGGATGCTTCATGGGAATTTGTGACCTACCTTCAGGTAACTTCCGCTCTGAATGCAGGTAGCTGTGAACAAGGAGAGACACAGGGGTTAGTATTCAGTGAAGTTACTCAAATGCTGATTTTACATGTGTAGACTCTGTACATTGTAACAACTCTTTTCTCTCAATACACACACACCCATTCACAGTGGCTCATCTCAAAGGAAGGTTTGGGAGTGCAGTGCTAACCCTCACTCCCACGTGATTCCACCATTGCCTTCCTTTCTGTGGCGCCAGGGACACAGTGCTAACGACCTCCCTTAAGTCCAATGGGCTCTCAAACTCCTTGTGTTGCAGTAAGGGAAACTGCATGAGGATCCCAAAGGCTATCCAAGTCTGGGAGCACCTACACCTTAAAGTCCTGTGTGTGGTGACCAGGGACACCTGCTGAGCAGCAGTTCGTGCTTGGGGACCATCTTCCTTCTTTCTAACCCACCATGGCACATGGTAGAACTTGTGCTGACATTTTGCTCACTAGGAATTTGATCTTACTTTGGCTTAGTCCTGGGAGGTCTCTGTAGCAGAAACACACATCTTGGAAACAAGATGAGAAGACCAGTGCAGGAAATGTAAGCAATGATGGCACTTACATCAGAAAGTGTGAGCAAATGATCCTGACCTGCTGAAGGCATGTGAAGATGCTAGCTTCAATTTCTTTTTAATTCTCTTTTTTTTTTTTTTTTTTTTTTTTTTTTTTTCTTTTTTTTTTTTTTTTTTTTTTTGTTCATTTTACTCCTCTATCCTGTGGTGCATGGCTTCAGAGCACTTATGCTCACTTCACCATTTGCAGCTCCTCCAAATTTGACCCCTCACAGGGATGGAGAGAAGCACGTCTCCAGCAGATGGCACTCAGAGCTGTCCCACACCCAGGCTTGCTCTTTCATGAGAAAAAAATCCAAACAATGGAACATTTGCCAAAAGGAGAAAGGAAATAAAAGAAAAAAAGTTATTTAACCCTGTGTTATTTAACACTGTGTAATATTTAAAGAGATTGTTATCATCTTATAGTGGTGTATTTAACAAAGGACAATGTGACAGTTCATCTGTAAATCAACCAGGGTAAAACACACATTTTATGTGAATTATTATGTTGCTCCAGTCACTTTCAAACTAGGATTATCTCTGTTGGTTAAGTTCAAGGAAAAGGATTAGCTACACAGGCGTAGACAAAATAGGAAGCACGGAGTAAATGAATACCCAAAGCAACTCGAAGCAAAAGTCAAGCCAGAAATGCAGGTCATGGCAGACTGCTCAAAGAGCAGTCAGAAGACGAATGTCTTGGATAGATTCCCCTGCCAATGGTCTCCTCTTCTCCAGAGCCAAAGATCTGCAAGCAAAACCACTTCCGACTGCGAATCACCCCGTAGTACTGACCTGGCCACCTTCTATGTCACAGCTCAAGTCCTGCTGTTCAGACTCAGATTTTTTTCATGTTGCCTTGTAAACATTACTAGCATTTTTATTTTTTTTAGGGGGAGCAACAGATTTAAATATTTCCGTTATTGTCTGCTCTACTCTCCTGCCAGAGGTTTCATCCCCCTCAACTAGAATCTGGCCACCCAAAGAGGTGATTCAGCACTTGGTAAAGCTAGAGGGGTGGGAACTTCTTGATACAAGTTTGGAGCAATAAAGCAATGAGGGGTTGTGAAACTTTGCTCACTATCCAAGGTACTAGCTTCCCCTCTGGACATGCTGCTCTGCCATAGCGGGGGTTTTCAGGACGCTATCTGACAACATATTAAAGGCTGTGAAGAAATGCTCGAGACAAGACAAGGTAGTGCTCCTCAAAGGGTGAACCAATGTCAACCTGGCCACTAGAAACTGAAGCAAGGGGAGATGAGCCCGTACGTAAAAATCTCGGTAGAAACAGAGGGTACCTGCAACAGAAAAGTCTGATCCAGAAGCAAATTAAAAGGTTTTTGTGTTTACAAAAGTTCAGGGGGACAAACCTTTGCATTCTGCTTACTGAAAGGCCCTCAAGGTTATTGCCAGGCAGCCCTGACACTGGAAGAATAGGCACGCAGAAAACTCTGATTCTTTTCCTATCATTTTTTCCTGAGTCAAACGCTTCAGGCCTCAGCAAGGTTCATTGTGGAGCAACAGGAGTGGCCTCCACCTTGCTGCAAGGCTGCAGAGCAGCTAGCAGCTTTGCTCATTTGTATTTCTCAGGCTACAGATGGTAATGAACTGTACTTGCAGAGAGTGAATAAAAGGAAAAATAAAACTCTACTTTCTGCACACATTCACAATGCTAGCCAATCTTCGCCCAGATCAATCTTCTCACTCCCATCTCCACCCTGCTGGAGCCGTCTCCATGGGACACCTCCAAGTAGGGGAGAGGTTGCAGCTCTCTGCTGTTGCCATTTTGGGAATGTTGTTTTAGAGACTGGACTTGCTGTGGTTTGGGTGAAATGAAAGAGTCTGGCATGAAATCCCAACAAGTCAAACAGGCTCTTTTTTAGTAGCTTTTTACATGTGTTTTCTCCTGGAGAGACTTTTCATCAGCCCTTTTTTTCCAGGTGATCTGCAGGGGCTTGTTCCTGCTCTCCCATCCAGTGGCCAAGCCCAGCTGAACACAGGGCAGCACTCAGTGCACCCGCCTTAGGATGTATCCCTGGGTCAGGCGTCATGTCCACGTCCAAAGGACAGTGAGACCCTCTGCAAGAGGGAGCTCCAAAGCCCAGGCATCCATCAAGGGCACTCGCTCCCTGCACACAGCAGGGACTCAGTGCCAGCTCCTCCTTCGAGGATGCTCAGAGCCTTTGCAGTCTGCAGCTACCAGTGCATCTGCCCAGAACAAACTGCAAGGGCCCAACAACCCCCGTCCTGCAAACTCAGCCTGAATTCCCTGTCTTTATTCTCGGAACCTCAAGGAAAGATGTCAGCAAAGTAAGAGGGCTGGCTCCTAAAAGGCATCGATAACAGGGATCTCCCCGTGATGGCAAGAAGGGACCTCCATTTTGAGAAACACAGAACTCCTCTAGGGATGAACCAGGACTGATGTCCGGGTGGGTGGATTACGGTTTTGGTGATGTTCTGTTCAGTGAGAAATTGTTCAGTGAAATCAATGACTTCACTCTCCAAACAGCCTCCTGCGCCAAAGGCAAAACCCTTCGCTGAACTGCCTGTGCTGGCTGTCGCAGAGCACTGGGGAAATGCAATTGTCCAGAGCATGGCAGAGAAGGGAAGTCTTAAAGATGCATTGGGGCTCTATTTACGATCGCAACCTCTAATCTGCCCAATTAATGTGATGAAACAGATGTGGAAGAGGAAGAACAGCCAGTCTCCCAGGACTTACAGAGACATTAGAGAGAGATACTTGCCAGATGTTGAATGTTTACTATCTGGAACGCCTCCTCCCGCCTTAACTGGACTTTCTGGCTGCTTTTCTGTGCACCCTGAACTACCTCATGTAGCAACATGCAGTTTAAAACACTATTCGGGCACAGTGTACTCACACATATTGCAGGGCCAAAAGATAGCTCTGACAGTCAGAAACAAAGCTGGCAATTCCAAGACCCCCGAGGTGACAGAGCTGCTCTTTTCCCTGCACGGTCTGGGAGAGGAACGTGCAGTTTCACTGCTAGCAATCCAGTGCACCTGGGAAAGACAATTCTTGATACTGTTTCTTTGAAAAAAAGCCCTTCTTAGGAGGAGGAATCCCTGCTGAATACCAACAAATCTGGTGCCCTGTGCTCAGCTTTACCTTAGTGGCTCTCAGCAGTACCATGGAAGGGCACTGGGATGAATGAACTTGGTCAAAGGAAGGAAGGAGGGAGCAGGGGCTGAAGGCATGAGGTAAAATCAACAGGAGATGACGAATAAGACACCAACATGATATCACAGATTCATAGAATGCTTAAGGTTGGAAGGGACCTCTAGAGATCATCTAGTCCAACCCCCCTGCACACGCAGGGTCACCTACAGCATGTGGCTCAGGACTGCGTCCAAGCGGGT
>VZSV01000144.1:1088473-1129554 GCA_013398735.1 Nothocercus julius
GTAGTTGCCTGGATCCTCCCTCTTGCCTTTTTTGAAGATTGGCATGACATTGGCCTTCTTCCAGTCCTCTGGCACCTCCCTGTTCTCCAGGACCTTTCCAAGATGATGGAGAGCGGCTTAGCTATGACATCCGCCAGCTCCCGCAGCACTCTGGGGTGCATCCCATCAGGACCCATGGATCTGTGGGTATCGAGTTTCCTTAGGTGCTCTCTGACCCCATATATGCCAGGCATGAGACAGAGACCTCCGAGGGGAAAGGTCAGAGACTCAGGGGGTAAAAAACAAAGAGAGGGGGACAATTTTCCATTGACCTCATAGACATAGTCTGGGTTCAATCACAAATACTACTCATAAGTTCCCTCATCACTTGGAACATTTAAGAACATTAAAACAAAATGCCGGAATTGAGCTGGACTGTGAAAGGACAGGCTGAAACTTAAGGTATTGGAACCTGTTCTTTGCCAAAGCTCTTCTTTATTTTGCAGTGAACCTAGAAGTTTAGCAGGGGCTAAACAACCCCAAACACACACACACATTAATGCCACAGGAAATTCTTTTCTAAGGTGCAGCAAATAATCAGTTTGGGAAAAAGATTTTCTAGAAAAAGGCATGCTTTCAGAGTGCAAATGAGATGCTGCTTATTTGAAACACAAGGGATACAGCTGCCTAAATGTATAAAGAGACTGGAGACCCAATTCAGCCCCCAGCATTGTAAGAACAAAATGGTGCATCAGGGCCCTGCTTGCTCTAATCAAGCTAATCACCCAAGCAGCAGCCTGTTTCCTGCTCCCTACATCACTGAAGAGCTGGCCTTGGAAATTCAATAAAAGCAGAACCACACGTCTGTAGGGATGTCATGCAGTCGATGGCTTTTGAGGAGCAGCATCCCTGCTGAAGCTGCAGGTTTAGCTGGACAATGCACTGATCACTGTTCTGACTGCAAATGCTCCTTCCCCCGCACGCATGCCCCCAATGCTATTTAAAACAATACTATTAAACAATAGTATTTAAAACCATGCGATGCTCCATGGCAGTCACAAATGGAGCATTCAATAGCCAGGCCATGACACAGCAAGGCACCAGTGGCACTCAAGCTGCACCACAATCAAATCAGGAGTAAAAAAGCCATAAGTTCCCAAATATCACCTGGGCAGTCTCATTTATAATCCAGCATCGAGCTGACGGCCATTCAGAAACATCCTGCAGGACTGAGAGTGTTTTTCCAAATGGAGCTGACAAGAATAGGCTCAGCTAATGATTCTTTGATGTAGCTTTTTATATGGCATCACTGATATAAGTTTTATGGATGCAGTTGCTATAACAACATAATGCACTGTGGTTAAATATAGCAGCTCCCATTTTCCACTCAGTTTGCTCTGCCCTAAGCATACAGGGACTATTCTTTTCAGTTTTAGCTGGGATGAGATGGATTTGATGCTTACGTTGAGAAAAAGGTGGTGCAGTCCTTCCTCCCCCTCACACAGGTCATTACGCTCCAATTTAAGTAAGCAAACAAACAACAAAATCAACAGCCTCCCATTTGCTAGGCTACTGGGCAAGAGGGTTTGTATTAAATGGAAATGCACAATGACTCATGCAGAACTGCATCACCTTGATAGTACACGTGAGAGCAGTGCAAATCCTCTCATTTCCAAGTGCAGGAAAGAGAGCTTCTCAAATATTCCTGTCACGCAGTATTTACCAGGCTTATTACTGTAGTGCCTAATGACTGGGCAAATGCTGAGAAGGGAGTAGAGTGCCCTTGACAGCATTCGAGACCTGCCCTTCCTTGCAGACATGTTTATAGGATCCAGGCTCCCTTGGCTAAAGGGAAAGCTCCTGCTCCTGCTCTGGGGGATGAGAGAGAACTGCTTTCCCACATCAAGGTGATGGGGACAGAACAGAGCTACAGAGCATCGCTTCCAGTTCTCCCTTCTTTGCTCTAGCAGGGCTTTACTGGTTTTTGTTTGTTCGTTTGTTTTTTCCCAGGCTGGGAACCAGAAATAAAATACTCCAGGAGAGACTGAAATCAAATACCAGTTTGTGTTCTTCTCTCATCCTGTTTTTTTTTTTTTTTTCTCTTTTCTTATTTTTCCCTTGCAGAAGAACAAAGTCCACTCTCAAATCATGGCATTTCACAGTTCCTCCCTGATCTGGAGCTTAGACACATAGAAGCAGCTGGACTCCCTGCAAAGCTGTCAGGAGGGGGGAGGATGCTGCAAGGGGAAGGGCATAGTTCTTCTGAATAGTTCCTGCTCCTTTGAACATAAGCTCTGTTCCACAGCCCAAAGGGTATTTATGTCCTTAGCAGATAATGTCGAGCATCTGCTCAGCTATGTCCATTTCCTGAACTGCTTTGTTCCTTGATGCTGTTCAGAAATGTGTGGCTCCTGAAGCCAGGCGTTTG
Source organism: Nothocercus julius (assembly GCA_013398735.1). NCBI lineage: Eukaryota > Metazoa > Chordata > Aves > Tinamiformes > Tinamidae > Nothocercus > Nothocercus julius. The sequence continues at coordinate 1,090,881 of VZSV01000144.1, forward strand.
TTGCACAGCCTTTCCTCCCCCTGCTTTTGCAGCAAGCAGCCTCTTATTTAGTGAACACAAAACAAATCTTCCACAGATCACTGCACCAGCTCTCTGCTTCGCTCTTCCTACCTACAGCCACAGTGCAGGCAAGACCCTGCAAGACCTTGCTTAAAGACTGTTACTAAACACTCTGCACAGGAGGAGAGTTTATTTCTCATGCAGCCATGGGGCCCTTGGGGCCAGGGGCAGCGACTGCTGCTCTGCGAAGCTCTGCTGCCAGGGACGGCTCGGAGAAGCCTCAGCACAAGCTCCCAGTGCTGCCTGCACTGGCCAATATGTGCAAGCTCATCGGGGCACTGCAAACCAGGAGAGAGATATGGTCACGCTCTAGTTCCTCCATGACACAAACTGAAAAATAATGAGAGCAACCAAACCACTAAAAGTAAGTTTAACCTCTCAGTGGCCACACTACTACTGCTGCCCCATGCGGATGGCTGAGTCATCATGCTTATTTCTGCTGATTCAGGACAGGAAAAGAGATGAGACCCAAGCCAGCCTTTCGTTAATGGAGCTATTTCTACTCTGGGGTCCATATCACCATGTATCTCATCAGCCCAGGACAATGATCTGCTGTAGACTAAGGACCTAATAATGCAAAAACCTGATGCAAAAACCTGAGCTCTAAGTGCTTGCAGATAATGAATACTTTATAGTAACAAACTCAGAGTTGAAAAAAGGGTTAATATCCCCACTGCACACGCAGGAAAACTAAAGCTCAGAGATGGGAAAGTGATTTCTGTACAGCACCAAGTCTGACAGCAGCAGAGCTGGGATCCAAACCCAGAGCTGCCCTCAGTGCTATCATACATCCGCTGTATGAGCTGCTAACATGCTTCTCCCAGAGTAATTCAGGATGCAGGGGGGGACCTAAAAACCTGCCCCCCATTCCTATTTGCTGCCCAATGGCAGCTGACTGAGCAAACGCTGAGGTCCAGGCAGCTGAGAGCTCTTTATTCTCCCTGTGCCACTGGTGTGAGCATCAGCCATCAGCTTCTATCCCTCACTCACTGGAAGGGCTCATCAAACAATACTGTGCTGGAAAACACCTCCCTGCTTTGCCCAGATGGATACATCATTGGCTTTAATGCCATCTCCTTTCTTTCTGTTTCAGCAGTTGCTGAGAAAAGCAGCTCATCCCCTCCAGTACTGAACTTCAGCCATCAGAGAGGATGAAGGACTCAGCACCTTCCCAGTGGAGCTCCGTAGCTCACAGCACTAGGTTCTGCAGCACTGCAGCTTTTCTCAGTCAAGTGAGAAAGGCAAATCACTGTGATGTTAGTAAGGAGAACCAGAGAGTTATTTGAATTGTGCAGGTGGTTCAGAAAACAAATGGATACTAAAAATACAAAATATACTTGCAAAGAGTCCTTCTCATGCCAAGGAAAAACAGGGGCAGCTCCAGGGGAAATCTCTCTAGGACACAACCAGATTTGAATGAGCAAAGGATTAAAATAAAATACCGCTAGCTGCCTTGCTAGGCAAACTGTGGATGATTTTAATACACAGGATTTTCATCTAGCATCCTTCATACATCATAGCACAGAGAAAGAGACTCTCAGAATTAAAAAAATAAAGTGCCAGAGGAAGGAAATGACTCAGGAAGAGCGGTAAGTGGGGACATCTCTTCTGAATGAGCAACTTCCTTGGACCAGAGAGGTAAAGTCAGACATGCAAAGCAATCTGTGACCTATGGCATATTTTCGTGGCAGAGTTTTCCTATCTGAGTGGTAGGAATCAGAAGCTGCTGGTACACTGAGAACAAGGATGGCAAGTGCCAAAGAGAACCCAGTGATAGGTGGACTGGCAGAGCAGCAGCAGGTGGAATAGAAAAGCTGCTGTAGGTCATTTACAGAGCTGGAAGAATTCCTCTGAATAGTATCGTGCCCCACAGGCTGGCATTCGTGTATATCAGCAAAGCTAATATTGTTCTCAGCTCTAGCTATTAAAATTTGCTGCTTACACACAAGCACCACATTCGCTCTATCACACTATAGTGAGGCATTCAGAAAAGGACACAGAACACTGTACCTTAAAGCATGGTAAAGAGAGGTGTGGTTTGCATGACCACTCACTCCTCCCACATCAAAGGTTACCACCTGCGAAGTAAAACCACAGAATAATGATCACTTAGGGGAAGAAAAGAGACCGTGCAACAACTATCTTCGACATACCATACAGCACCATCCCAGCCCTTCGCTTCTGATGAGCTACATTTGCCTTGCACAGTGAGGCCTTGTGTATGAATTCACACTGTAGATATACAATAAACAAGTAAGTGAAGTCACTGGATCTAAATGACTATACAATCTAAGAGATTAAGCAGCAGAAAGAAGAGAAGAATCACACTCTCATGGACAGGATGCAATTCTTACTAATTATCTGTCCAAAAGGTCATTTTCAGAGTGATCTGTTGTAAACTGCTTGTTCCTGACCCGAGTGGTTTGATTCTATGAGTCACTCTCCCCTGGATCTAACGATATGCCCATGGATTGCAGGATGAGACTATGATTTTGCTGTGTTGGGAGTCAGGACACAGCTGCTCTAGCAAGAACAACGCAGTCGTGTACTGCTGTCCTGCTTGTAATGAGGCTTCATGTCAGGATCCGACAGTGATAAAATAATCTGATCTGAGAACAAGCTTTTTTAAAGAATCATCTGACTGCATCTTTTGTACAACCAACTCATGCTCTCACGCTTTTAGCTGAATGAGAAGATTTTACTGATTACTGTTTCTTTGCAGGAAGAAAAGGGAACTTCACAGTGCAGGATAATGTGTGAACGCAGCATTACCAAGTCACCTGCCACAGCACAGAAAACTCTCATGTCCCTGTGCTGAGGGACGAGGCACCCCCGCTAAGGGCAGCAGGGAAGGGCTCACCTTGACCCTCTGCGAAGTGGGTACCGAAAGGCTCCTGCTTCCAACCCAGCAGACAGGCTGGAGGCACAAAGCCTGCAGCAGCTAGGGGACATGTGCTTGTAGGCTTTCCAGACAGGGAGAATAGTTGTCCTTGAGCAATTTAAAGTTAGGTTTGTGCTTTGTGAGAGGCCAGGCAGCTGAGTACTTCACAGCTCCTCTCTCTGCGACTGGGAAGAAATCATAACCTCTCTACCCTTCAATCAACGCCTGCTTCCTTGCCAGCTCATCCTTCTCAGGGAGGAAATGCTCCTGCCTTGGTTATTCACCCTTCCTTTCTCAAAATCTATTTCATAAGCAGAGCCTGAAGTCCTGGTTAAAGATCAAGGGAAGATCAAAAGCCACCCTGCCCGTCCTGCAACTTGCTACTCCACCCTGCAACAGGAGAGGCCCTGTCAAACACAAGAATTACTGTGTAAAGAGGGAGAGGAAACACACACAGAGACAGTGATAAGAAATAATTCAGAAACCACAGACTCCTGACAAGGCCACTTATAAAGCCATCCACCCAGTACGAGTCCACAGTTAGACTTTCCACTTTGCCCAGTGCTGTAATAATGGTGCCACAAAGCAGCAGGGTTATTCATTGCTGGCAGGATAAACCAACTTGGTTTCGAGCAGGTGCAAAGCAGCATTTCCTGGTCACCTCCTTTCTAAGGAGAACAAGCACATCTGCTCTGGCTGCTTTGCTGGCAGGCTCTGCAGGGACTGCACATCTGGCAGGGCTGAGCACTCCCACAGGACCTCGCCTGTTGCAGGAGCTCACCCTGGAGCAGCACATCTAGCCTGGCAGAGACAACATTACATTATGTAGAGTTAAGGAAAACCATGTTCTGAAGTGACTCCTACCTAGAGCAGCTCCCTCCTCAGATGACAACTCATCTCACTCACTACGGGCAGAGTAAATTCCAATGCAGGTGAACAGCAGGGTGAGTCTATAAAGGGCTGGACTTGGTGCTAAACCTTTTTACTCAGTGGAGACAGAAAGGCAGTTCGTCTCTTCAGGTACCCTCTAGAAATTTAGTATCTTTAGGACTGCTAATCCTGCTTGCAAATGTGGTTTGAAATTAGCCAGTAAAGTCTTTTAGGACATGCATGTGCACATACTTACAAATATAACTGCATTATTTTTGTTTCCTTAGGAAGCCAGGCTCAAAACCTCCAGCAAGTCAAAGCAGACATTTCCTCTGTCATGGAGGGCATGAGAGAACAAACCAGAAGACTGAGATAAGAGACTGCAGTGACAGACTAAACAAGCTAATCACTGTGTTGACAAAACTGGCTCAGGCCAATTGTGGGAGCGCGAGGCTGGGTTCTTGACCTGGACATTACCTGTTCAGAAACATCTTTGGAGGCTTTCCCTCTCCACACCTCTTCTGAAACAGCAGCTACTGTTCCCAGTGCTGCTGGGGTTATACAAAGGCTGAACTAGCCAAGGAGATTGCACAAGGCTAATCTTTAATTGTTGTGGTCTAACTTATTCTTAGAACATTTGAAAATGGATTGTCTATCCCTTCAAATATGCATATTTGTAAGCACAGTTCCAAAAATACCTAAACACTGACCTGAACACGTGGTATTCACTTTACCTGCAGAGAAACCATCTTCGATGTATTGGCCCTTCCCCTGCAGAGATCCCTCAGCATCAGAGCTGTGATGGAGTAATGAATCTCATCTACCCAGTACAGAGCTTCTAGGCCTGTTCTCTAATCAAGGCACTGATTCCACAGTGCCACTGTGGTGCTCATGACTGAAAGCAGGCAGAAATCACATATAAATACATTCCTCTGGCTTCAGGGATTAATTTCATTGATAAAAAATCTCAGTTTCTTTCTCACATGCTGAAGATGCTTTCACAAGGGAGCATCTGCTTCTTCCACATGGTGCAGCTCGCTGGTGTGCTTGCTTAAACACATAACCTGAACCAGGCTGATGATGAAATCAAGCAAACAATCAGGCAGGATGAGAAAACCTGAACATCTTGAAACCGTCTGATTTGAAAACAAGCTCAGCCAGTTCTGGGAGCAAAAGGCTGGGATAGGAAATATACTTGATGTGGAAATGATTGCTCAGTGAAGTCTTTAGGGCAAGAGGGAGTTCCCTCCCCACACCTGTTCTGAAATGGGAGCTGCTGCTGCTGCTGGGTTTTCTTCTGGATGACCTTGGCATTCAGGAAATGGAACTTTCACTGGTGGAAGCCAGAGCTGCAGCCAAAATAAACAGGTTCAGAAATCCCTTCCGGAGAGGCGGGGGCAGCACAGAGGAAATTACTCAATTACTAGCAGAAGAGGAAACTCCTGAGAGGTCTGGAGTCCAAACTCCTTCTATAAAGCATGTGCATTGGAGAAGAAAGGGACTTAAAGTTTTGAGTCTCCCTCACTCTTTCTGACATCACTCGGTGCTTTGAATAGTTCACACTGTCTGAAGCTAGAGATTAAAAAGACTAGACAGCTGGATAGTGAAGGAAAATTCAAATCACTCTCCACATCCCAGTGTCCACTGGGTTAGACATGTACCAGCTGTCTTGAAATGAAAGGTCCTGGAGCCCTCCCACTCATGTACCCCAAAGCACACTTGGGTGGACTGCAACACAGGAGAAGAGGGGAGGAAATAAAGATGCCAAAGTCTGTCCCTGCTCTGTTGCTTTCTCCAGCAAACTCTGCCTGAAGCACTGAGTGTCTGGTGTTCTGCAAACACACATAAAATCCTCTTTGACAATCATGTGGATGCTCCTGGATTTTAGGAGATCACAGCTAAAGTCACCCTCTCAAATATAAGCTCCAATCTGGGTATCATTAGTCGAAGGGTCTGGCTTTCTTTCTAGAGCAGACCCAAGACAGCAGGACTCTCCCAGGAGCAGCGGAACAGACGACACTTCCATCAGTCCATAACGGAGACGAGCTATCAAGAACCTGTGTATCGCTGAGTTCTCCTCTCGGCCCTGCATCTGCCCCAAACACAGTCTGAAAGTTGCCCCTGATCCAAGCTCTGCTGTCACCAAAGCTGAGATCCTGAAGAGTAGAATTTCATAATCTAGAGGCTGCCTGAGGCCCACACCACCCTATGGGACTTGTTTTTTACACACCAAATACTTTCTAAGCTGGATCGAGACAGACTTGCTTTGGCTGCCTCTCCAAGCAATACTGTCTTTTGCTTATAAATCCAGCAGGCAGGAAATAATTTCTAAAGTCTATAAATTAGTTTTGGCTTTGCGTACACCAACCGTTAATTTCTGTGTCTGCACTATTTAATGTAGAGCTTGGATGAAATATATCCCTGTAGCTCTTGAGAAGATTGAGTTACTTATGAACTTCCAGGGCAATTGAGAAATGACTAACTATGCAATGGAACAAAAATACACATAACATGGTGTGAATCCTTGCTCTGCAATTTTGGCTTCAGACATGCTGCAGTTGCAGCCTCCATCTCCACTGCCAGATGACACGCATGTTCTGTAAATACAAGATACCATTATCTATGCTATGACTATGGGAGGGACAACTGGGGAAGGTCTTCCCAGTGGGACAGCTAAAACAATATGTGTCTTCCAAACATGTTAACCCTAGGAAGTTAGGCTTGCTGTGTTTGAAGCCATGTTAGCTTACGACTTTTAGCACATTAAAATGACACTATCATTTTCACCATGAGCAGAAGACAGGCTCTGCCTACCTTTCATGACATTGTCTCAGGACAGCAGAGATGCACAAAAAGCAGCCAAAAGATATCCCAAGCTTTCAAGTTTTAAAAGCAGAATATTGGACAAGGGTAATGAGGTGCATTGTTGGCAAACCAGATCTGCACCTATCTGAAAGGTATTTTAGCAAGATGTGCGATTTTGGGTGATTATTTGGGACACTTAAAATAACGCAAATTTATTGGTGCTGCTGGCAATGTGTTCTGCTCCAGAAATCTGCCCTCAGCGTTGACCAGGGAATCACTGAGGGGTGCACAGCGGGCCCCTCACTGTTGGAGGGTCCTGCCACTTTATTCCTCATTACTAAGGCTATACCCTACACCAGCAGCACCGGAGGGACAGTAATAGAGATGGTGCATGTTTCTTACTTTGAAAAACACACACAATTTTTCAGCTCATGCTGTGCTAGTGCCAGACTCCTGCCTCCCCCAGCACAAACAGCTTGTGTTTAATTTCCTTTGGGGTAAAGCTCTAACCCTTTCTAACCATCTAGAGGAAATTCTAGTGTTTTCAAAGTTTCTACTGGGATTCTGGTGCACTTGCCCTAGTGCCCGGGAGAATCACAAACAGGCAGTACAAGTCCTCTTGTGTTATGAGCCTTCAGTTCAGATTAAAGCTCTATTTATTCACTGGGCAAAAAGGCACAGAATGACTCAAGGAAAACTGCATTTGTCTCTGTGCACAGCAATGAATTTCATGGAAAATTAGTCTCAGAATCAATACAGAGTTGGAAGTACAACACCGCCTTACATGCCCATGGGCTTTCAGTACCCATGCTACAGAAGATGTGGTTTCTTGTTTTGTGAATTGCTGAAAGGCTCTAAGAGTTTTGTGATTTTGCTGCTCATCAGTGTGTGACAGTAGCACAAATGACCCCAGTAAGGTTCTACAGAAGAGTACAGAGCACAGCTTCTTCTATGGTTAGTCCCTTATTCCCATTCTATAACAAGAGCCTATTCCAGTCCAATGAACCCCCTCTAGTTTAATATCTTTCCTGTCCTGTTGTATATCCCTGCTAATCCAGCCCTCTAACACGTGCCTGTACTTCAAATCTATGCCTCAGATGGGCTCCTCATCAACGAAACCCAGTCACAGGGAGGACAAAACTGTAGTTTTAAAATGTAGACACACTTCTGAGGAGAAAAAAAAAAAAAGAGTTGCACAAATACTCACATGAGGTCTTTAACCACTAAATGCAAAATCATTTTCAGGTTTAATTTTAGACCTGAAATTCAGCTGGGCCTGTTCAGGAGGTCCCCTACAATTAATGAATCTCCAAATCTACTACAGTGAAGCTTGCCAGTTTCAACAGAGTTTGTAGGGTTTTTTTGCTAAAATAAAACTTGTAATTCTGTGAAGGCTGGTGATATTACCGTACAAAAGAGGCTTCATAGTTACAAGAATGAGTAAAGTTTCCAAATCAAATTCTTCAAAATGGATGGATGCCCAGGTACTCCTCCCTCTCCTAGCCAATTTCATAGCAACTCTAGAAGCAAAATCCCAATGAAGACTCTAAAAAAAGGTTTTAGAGGCAAGGAAAATGAGTAGAACACTAGCTCAGAAGTACTGCAGAGAATGCCTGTGCTGTGCAAAGTTTAACATTACCAGGTTGATGTTATTGGCTTCTATATGCTTGAGCACGAAGGTGGCAAGGAGCTGTGTGTCCCAGTGAAGAGCAGGATTGTCCGGAAAATCCCTGAAAATAAAAAGTTTAATTAGACATCTCAGTTCTGACAACTTTATAAAGAGTATGCAAGAAAAGTGAGGTTCTTTTACCAGAGACTGATATTAAGATAAATGTATTGCCCACATAAAACTACTAAACCTTATTACAGGTCTTACAAGCTTGTGTGTTTTGGGGAAAATGGGTGTTGGAAAGGAAACAGCAAATCCAACACATTCCTCATAGATTTGCTAGGCTTTTTCTTGCTTCTTACTAACAAATTCGATTTTCTAGCTGCTTTTCTTTAAGCAACTTCTCTTTTTCTCAGTGATTCTTGTTCTCTGTTCATCCCAATCATTTTTTTACTCTCTTCAGAGAAAGGAAATAACTAACAGCTCTTTATTTAAAAGCCTTAAAAAATCATTTTCCCAAAAGACTTTCCAGCCATATTCTATTGGTGAATTACACATGAAAAATAACAAACGCCTGTTCTAATTTATGCAGGAATAACCCATTAACCTCAACAAGAGGAAGAACAGCCATAATTATAGCGCATAGACTGGACACTAATCCTTCATCTGTTTTCTATGCTTTGCATACTAAGAGTTCTGTGACTCAACACTCGATCTGGTATTTTAGATTGCAGGGTCCTAGGGGCAGTGACCATGAACCAAATGCAAAATAAAAAGCAAAAGAGTTATCCCATATTTACCTTAACATGACTGAGAGCTAAATACGACCTCCCCCCACAGTCATTTTGCATGAGTGGTGCCAAGTAAACATTGCTTTTGCAATGTTAAAAAAAGAAAATAAAAGGTTTTTAGTATGAGCAAGATTACATGCAGCTGCTAAAGACCAATAATGACAGGTTAAACTGGCCTTTTTCTCAGATAGTCTGATTATTGCTATGAGGCAATTTAGCAGCCAACTGATCACCCAGCCTTCTCATCAGACTCCTGGGTTTGGCCTCTGAACTGATGCTGCAGAGAGCAGGGGCACCGCTTCCCAAAGCACTTGGTGCCTCGCTGACCCCCAGGACAACACAGATGGGAACTCCTGCAGGACAACAACAGGGAAAGTCTCCTCAGCACATTCCAAAGCCAAGCTCAGCCTGGGTCTTCATGACAGATCTTCTGGCCACCCATTTTCCCCCTCCTGCTAACAGGGCACACACTGAACACTTGCATTTTAACCATTGCATTACATGGTCCTGCTCAGCACAGGTCAAAGCAACGAGCTGGTAGCAGCCTCAGCAGCTATGGAAGCTTAACAAACTTGCATCTAATCTGCACAAAACAAAAACTATCAGATCCCATGTTAAAGACAAAGCGGCCCCGAAGATGTTCCAAGTCCCACTGTTTCACAGGAGACTTCACATGGAGCATAATTTTCAAATGTGCCTCAACTAAAATTATTCTGAGCAACCTGCACACTCAGCAGGGTCTAAGTGCAAGTCTTAGAGAGCTTCAGTTGTTTGAATGGTACCTTTGAGGTTGTGTCAAGCCTTAATCTGATAATATTAAAGTGCTAAATTAATCTGGAAGGGATTCTCTGCTGGCTGCTTATAATGTAAATACCATTGCCCAGCCTGCACAGTAGTCAAATGGACCTGTGAAGGAAGTGGAGAGTCCCATTACAACAGCGGGGATGCTCCAACAGTAAAATGTCAGGGGAAAAAAATGAGGATTGGAATTTATGATGTCCAGGAGGCTGTTAGAGTCATAGCCACCGCACTCAGCTTTATTGGGCTGTTTCCAAAAAGGCTGCTGGGTAGTGGAGCAGGTTTTAACTAGTTTAGACAGATAAAGATCACCCCTGTTCAATGGAAATGAACAGCTGGAGGCAATGGTTTAGAATCCCTGGAAACAAAACAATCCGAAGGCATGAGCAAATTAACTCCATGAACACTGAACTGATTAGCACAAGTATTCTGCAAAAGTCCCCCTTTCTCCCCGTTTACTGCTACTCGCGGAGAGACCATCCCTGACTCCCAGGCAGGCAAAGGAATCTTTTTCCTTGCACAGGCTTTGTCAGGCAGCAAAGACAGAGAAGTCGATCCCGCCAAGCAAGATATCATGTTCTTAGCACATTCACAACATCGGTGGGCCACTTAAGTTCAGCAATGGGGCCCAGGTAAGGACGAAGTTGAAAAGAAAACCAAGCTGTTACACAGTGCATAGCAATGCACACAAAGGCATTTTTAAAGGACATCTCTACATCCACTAGGAACTCTGTAGGCGCATATAAAACTTGAAAATTGCTGTACTTCTCAAGATGACCTATTTAGTACACATCTTCCGAGTATTTTTCAAATCGGTGCTCAGCAAACCCAAAAAGTCCATTGACCACCCAAACAATTCAGATAGGTTGCATCCATTTGTTTATGACTCCAAGGCTTGGGATCAAAAATCATTTAGCATTTAAATGGTTAATTCCACACAGTGCCTTTCTGGCTAAGGCTGGTGATGCCTCTGAGCTCAAGGTCGAAGGGCTGAGATAAAGGACTATAAAGGAGTGAAAATTAGCACATTCCCTGGAGCAGCCTGGAGCTTGTCCCAGGAGACACAGGTCCCCAAGGTTGCCCTGTCTCCTCTGCCCCAGAGAGCTCCTTGCGGCCGTCGGTCACTGTAACAGAGCAAGGGGTAAATCCTGCCTGGTGGAGCCTTTGGTGGCCAGCAACAGAGAGATTCATGGAAGGGGCAATACAAAATTTTTAATAAAATTAGAAAGCTTGGGGAATTTGTAGCTGTGTCTGGAAAATACAGACGAAGGTAGGGCAGAAAAGGAGATTTTTTGTGCAAATTAACCCAAAATTCAGCCTCCTGCAGATCTTGCCCAGCAGTTACAGCTGCCTAAGTCAACGAAATCCAAGTCTCATCCTGATGCCAGTTCCTGTCCAGGCCTCCTCTCTCTCCTGCTGTGGGCTGTACAGCACAGCTCCTCTTCAGCCTCAGCCTTGCCCATTAAAACCCTGTGCCAGTTGTGTCTCCTGCCAATAGCGTAGACGGTTTTGTAGGGTCATCTTTCTAGGAATGTCTAAGGCTCAGGATGGCATGATTCTTTTCCTCTGGAAGAATTTGAGTGTGTCCAAGACAGGTTTGAAAACCTTCACACGTGTATAGCCAAGTTATACCCTTCTTACATGATATACTACTCAGTCCCTGGCCAACTTTCCATTACTCATCTTCCACCGATCCTTTAGCAACCACCAGTGCATTTATACATCCAATCTTCTTTCAAAGCCTTCCAAGGAATTTATTTGGCTCATGAACTAAGCTCCCGTGATCACTCTTAAAGGTTAAATTAAACTAAACAGTTAAACTATGCAAAGTCCAATAGCTTCACAAATGGGCTATCCTATGTGGGATACATGAAATTAGAATAATCTTGGATCTGTCCCTCCTGGAAGCAGTGGGGTCCGTATGAGCCAGTGCCTCTTCCTATGTGACAGACACCCTGATGGCATCTGGCAGGCACCCCCTCTGCCTTGACATAAAGTGTTTATAGGTGGCAATGAGGGAGCAACGTGGCAAGAGGGTTCCTCCTGGAAGATACCTATTCCCCATCTCTATTAAAAATATTCCGAGACACCAGATCAAATCTTGGAAGGTACTAATGTGATTTTCCATTCCAGTACACACCAAAAGGGTAAAGATGAAAGTACTTTCCAAGTGCCTTTTTATCTTGCAGCATGACCGTAATCAATCCATGGCTAGGGACCAGGAAACATTTCTGCATAATTTCTCCTCCTTATCCCTCCTCCCCGCATTGAATAGTTTTGCATTAAATCAGCACAAAGGTCAGTAGCTCAATGGTGGATTACATAGGAAACAGGTGAAGGGCTATGCAAGAGGCTTCCAGCTGAGAACAGTGACCACAATGTGTGTGCTGGAACACAGCATGCCCTTTGTATAGGCTTAACTGCATAAACTGAACATCTGGGGATCAAAAAGCAAAGGAACCCACAGAATAAAATGGCGTGAGTGCACAGTTAGTGAAAAAGCCATGTGATAACTAGAGGCAATCACTGACCTTTATATCACAGCATCAAAGTAACTGAAAGAAAAAGAGTAAACAGAAATTATTGCATCTCCTCTAAAGTAGAACAGAGAGTTTTTATTTTTGAGATTATGCTAAGATAAATTAAGACAGGCTAGCCCTACATCTTGAAACAGAGTCTCTAAATCCTGAAATTAATGACTATTTATAAATTTATCTTTCCATTATGGCCAAAAACAGACAGAAGGGAAAGACTGCTAGACTGCATATGTATCTCAGATTCAAACGAAAACAGCTCTCTTAGACAAATGGCCAGCACCTCTGAACACCATGTTACACAGAGAACAGATGCTATGTGCTAACTGGCATGCAGTGATCAACAGTTTTAGAGAGATAATTGAATAAACCACAGCTCTAAGTGTGAAATGATCAATTGAAAAGCCACCTAAGACACAGAAGCCAATTCTAAAATTTTTAGCACACCACAAATAACTCCTCTCATCTCTCCCGAAAAAAAAGAACAGGCAGAAGGGACATAATCCTTTTCGCCCATCGCTAGCTTTTGCAATGTGTAAGTTTATGGCTACTTTATACACACTTCAAAGGTAAATTAAGTAGGTCTAGATGCCTAAAACAGGTAAGCGCTGACATCACTAACGTGGCCGCACTCGGCAACAGTCCTGGTAAAGGGAAGCACAGGGAGCTCTCCCCATGCCGCCTCCTCTGAAGTCCAGGCAAGCTCTGCGCGCTGCTCCTTGAACAGCCTTGCTGCACCACATTAGGCAGCATCCCAACCACCTCCACAGCTCCCCAAAGGCAAATGGCAATTAGAACTCTGGAGAACAAACCTTTTGACCTGGGCATGACTGTGTGTTTCTCTTAGAGAAATAAACATCCTTTGAGTTTAAATTCAAAGGAATTATTAAAGAACACGAGACTGCTTGTTTGCAAAGACCTATGCAAACGTCCCTGTACTCATTTATTTTCTGTAATGAATTATTGATGGTTTCTCAGCAAAGTTGATGTCTATTCACAGAGATGACACAATTGCTTATCATAATTTGAAATCTGGTATTCATTTGACGTCTGTGCCTCAGCACCTTGTTGATAAATTACAGCACAAAGCTCTGCAGGAACAAGTTCATATTCAGTGTCTTAAAACAAAAACAATGGATGGTGCCTTTCAAGAACAGAAATGCACGGAAATTACCATGGCTAAAACTAGTTTACAAAAGTAAATTTGAAAAACTTGTTTGAAGAGGGCACTGTGGCCATAGGACAGGAGACAGAATCCAGCTTAGCTAATTCTAAGCTGATTGCCTCTTCGGTCATAGCTTTCCTGTCTTTCACTCCTCATGCCTGTGAAATGAAAATAATTATGTGCTCATAGCTATGTAAAGAACCCTGAGATCCTTGTAAGAGAAGTGTTATGTCTGTTCTTTGATTTCTAGATCTAAAACACATGTCTTGGCAATCCCGGCTACTGGGAACTCCCCAAACCTGCCTTCTACTCCCTGCATTGCCTCCCCATGGACTAGTGATTCAGGGTCCAGATCTTAGTTCTGATTTAAAGGCCTGCAGAAAGCTCCAGAATGAAGGACGCAGTGAGCAGCTCTGCTGCTGTGGTGCAGAGGAACGCTGAGAATAGGATAAGATCCTGCAGCGGTCAGAACTTCTGCAGCACCGATGCCAAACAGCAAACAAACTCTCAGCATCATCAAAAACCGCTTTGCTTTCAGCTGCGAATAGGAGGAACTGTCCTTGGGACATTCTTTTTTCCTAGCAAAAACACAGCAATATTTAAAGTTTAAATTTTCCACACTCTCCAGTGCACAAAGAAAGCTGAGACATCTGGGGTAAATGTCATCCCAGCTACAGAGATCCTCTCTGCCACTGCACACCAGGAATTTGGGTGCATCACCTGAGGGGCCCCTGCTCTGGTCACGCAGTGGCCAGTTGTCACCATGCAACACCACAGCACAGTCCCACTGCAGGGACATGACTTTGAGCAGGGTCACACTTGCAGAAGATGAGATTTCCAGCTTACGTCTGCAGCTCTTCGTCGGATCCTGGCTCTCACGCAGCAGACCTCATGCATGGCTGACAGGCGTCTGGCACGTAGCGCTGCCCTAACACCGTGCTGTGAACACAGAACCTGCAGGTGGAGAAACCTGAGCCGGGAGTCTCCTGCACAAGTGTCACAGTCGCTGCGTGACACGTTGTTCCTGTGCTGCTGGAACGTGCTCAGGCACCAGCGTGAAGAACATCCCACCAGAACCCAGCAGCCGTCACCGCTGATTGATCAACTGCACAAGGCAGCGAGCACCACACACCTCCGTGCCGTGGACAGCTTAGAATCCATCTGAGAGGGAAAAGAGGGACATTATTTCATTCAGTTCAATCTGCACTGAGAAACCCTAGCTTCAGTATTCAGTAAGTGGAAGTATGCAGTAAGTAGCTGTAAGGACCACACTGTGCCAAGGAGTGCACCAGGAACCCCACAAGGCTGGCAGCAGGAAGCAAAGCAGGCTGAAGTCGCTGAAGAGAAGGCAGCCATGGAAAACCATCCCCTCCCCTTCCACCCCGCGGCTGGGTGCTGTGTTTCATCCTACATTCTCCATGTCCGGGTTTGATCTGCGTTCCTTTTGCACATACACTATATGCGCTGCCAAGGCCAGTCACAGTCCTTTGTCCCTGTGTCACCAGAAAGCAGGATGTGCCTCCACTCTTGAGTGGCCCCACAACTCCCTCATCAGCGACACATCCCCAGCAGCTGCCCCTTGGCTCCCTTTGCAGCACGACCTGCAGCTGCCAGCACTGCAGACTGCCAAGAGTGACCTGCCAAGCATGGGGTGAGAAGCCACCCTTTCGTTTTATAGGAATTAGATTCTGCAGCTTCTGCTGGGGGTCATCACAACCTTCGCTGAAAGCCAGGCTTGGTGGAGTAGCTCTCAGTCTCATGAGAGCTGATGCTGCCATGCAGAATTAGTCAGCACTTGCTTCCCAGGCCCACTGCAGCATGGGTTGGGCAGCAGACAGGAGTGCAGTGTGAAATTAAGTCAATTCTGCTCACGTTTCAGAGAGCTGTTCAGGAAAATAGAACATTAGGGTCCCTGCCTTGTTCGGAGAGTTTTGCTAATCTCGGGTAAACAAGAATTCACTGACGTTTTCCTGCATGTCTGTTGGTACAGTATATTTCTGGCATCTATCCGAAATGGCTGGCATCACTGGCAAGTAACAGATCTATTAGCATCATCTGACGATCTCATCTACAGACTTATAACAAGAGAAGCATCTTCAAACAATCAACTGTCTGGCAGCTGGGAGCACAATTGCTGGGCTGAGGCGCACTCAGCGGAAGAGTGTGCTGAGTGTACGGACTACAGAGGCTGCAGATTCGCGGGAATTTTGCTCCACATTCCTAAAACATCTGCTCTTGTCTCTATCAGCTCCTAGAAGAGGAATGAACAGTTCTGAAAACAAAAAATGGTGAACTCATCTCATCAAGAGCTAGCTCCTCGGACCCAACATTCACCACTTCTACATGTCTATTGACACTCCTAGAATAACAGAAAGTACAGACTGCATTTCTCCAAAAGGACCATCCTTACTCTAAGAAATGAACATTATGTGGCATGGTCAGGCAGTTTCCAGAATAGCTCATAGCAGGCCTCACTTCCCGGTTATTATTATTGGCTTTGGTCTAGGAATGCACCCACGACCCCACCGTGTGCGCTGTCCTCAGGGAGAACAAAAAGTTCAGTAATCTCATAACCAAAATGTACAGTTTAAATTTGAAAAACAAATCACTGGCAAAACCAGGACGGAGAGGAGCCTGGCCTAGGCGAGGCAGGCTGCATTTCGGACCTGTGGGCGCTCCTGGCAGCACTGCGGTGTGCAGGCCGGGGAACGAGAACGCAGAGCGTTCTTTCTAACTGGGTTGTTAGTACAATGCTGGCACACAAAGCTCCTGACACACATCACAACGTGCTCAGGAATCCACAGGTTGCATATTTCATCACTATCGTCAAATCATTTCCCTTCCTACGACAGCTTGTATCAACATCATTTATCTTAACTGCGAGCCCGATGCCACAAACATTACGGACATGCAAAGTTTCTTCTCATGCAAACAATCCTTTTGCAGGCGCTGTCTTGCCAGCCCCATTCAGGCGAGCGCCCCAGTTAAATGACGACACAAACGAGCCTGAGGCCAGGTCCTGCCGTCTGCACGGGGCCCGTGCCCATCTGCGCCGCCTCGCCAGCCACCCGGTGTGCCCAGGATGCAGCCCGCCAGGGCTACGCAGCGAGCAGAGCACAACGCAGCGACCTTCGCTGTTCCGCCTCCCTCTCCTTCCCGCTGATTTAATGGGAACGTTATGCAAGGGCTTTGCTATAGCAACCGCGCTGCTGCTCTGCAGTAACCCGGCGGCGCGCGGCCGCCGCAGCCGCTGAACCTTGGCCCACTCGCGAGCCTTCCTGCTGGCACCGCGCACCCGCCTGTTTACACGCGTCACGTGGCGCGGCCGGAGCGACGCTCCCAGCGGCCTCCCGGCAGCCAGCAGAATCGCGAGGCCCCGGTTGAGGTTGCCAAGGGCTTGGAATGATTAACTCCTGCGCGCGGGGCTACTGCGCTCCGCGCAGCGGCTGGGGGCCCGGGAGAAAGTAAGTGTGGGGAGAGCGGGGCTCCCCCGGCACCACCGCAGGAAACCCCGCAGGGTGGGGATTGCAGGGAAACCCTGCGGGATGGAAATTGCAAAGGTTTAAAATAAAGGAAAAAGCATCTTTTTCTCCTTGGGGCACTGGGAGGACAATTCCTACCCAAGCTCCGCAGCAGCACTGCAGTCCCATGCTCGGAGTCCCTGGCAAACAGCAGGAGGCAGCGGGACCCCTCGGGCACGGAGCAGGTCACTCCACAAGCCCCTTGCTCAAGTGGTTATTATATCCTTAGCACATGATTCTGTAAGAAAAGCCTGCAGATTATCAACCTGCAACCGAGCAAGACAACTAATCCTTTAGCATTTCCCAGCGTCAATGCCCACACATTAACACTGATGCACCAGGCGCCCTGCTAGGCTGGTACCAGTTGCCCCTGTAGTGGTGGGACTCATTGTATTTTCTGGTTTTCAGGTATGAACCCCAAATGTACTCCCACTGTACTCAATGCAACAGCATAAATTCTGCAAACCTCTCACCTCTTCTCCACACAAATCAAACCTCTGCCTGCCAGTGCTTTATCTTGCTATATTATATAATGTTTTTTTTTTCAAAGACAAACTCTGCACCAGCCTTGGTGTCCCATTGTGTGTCTACTTATGAGAATATGAGATATTCTGAGTATTTGGCTTATGAAAGAGAAATACAGGAGGAAAATATTTGTAATGATGCTACTGTTTAAATAAGAGAGACTATAATTCATTGCAGATGTGATCCTTCCTTCTAAAAAGATCTTGCTGATGCAGTGTAATGACATAAAGTAGAGATGGACTTATGCTTCTAACTTAAATCATGAATTAGCCCTTTTATCCCTTGCCATTCTGTACCCCAAAATGAGCACAAATGTTGCTTCTCAAGCATTTTTGCTAGTCCTCTCAGTGCTCAGAAGACGTTAGACCTGATTTACAAGATATTCCTCCTTAAACTATGGACAGAATTAACACCTACACACTTAATAAAAATCAGTTAAAGATTAACTTGTAAAGAAAAGAAAATGGCACATAACTCATCAAAAAAAAAAGTTTTAGTCACAAAAACCTATGAAGTAAGTCCGTGCGTGGAAGGGAGGCTGTATAAAGATTTGAATGACTGCGATGCAAATAATTGTGGAGAAACAGACTGCAACCCACTGAAGTGAGAGGGTATTGAAATGAGCATCTCTGGCACATGCAGCTGGAATGGGATAGTTAATACGTGACTAGTTAAAAGCGGGAGCAGGACTTGGCATGGACCTGGAAGCAAACAGTTTTAATTTAATGCTCCAGTAGGTACAGAAGGATTCAGGACAATAAAGGCTTCATCCCATTTCAATTTCTAAAGACCTATTCCAGTTTTCTGCTCTGCAGTCAAAAACACATTTTTATTCTTTTATACAAACCTGATTGAAGAAGATGCAGGAAGGAAAGATGCTCAAAGATGTCCAGTAAAGCATTCAGGTCTCCTGTTCCTGGTCTCTCCTGCAATACTAAGCATATTTAAACCTGCTTACCCTAAAGGATGCCTCTGTCTTTCTCCTTCTGTACATTAATGCAGCTGTGGAGATTATCTGATACACTAAAATAAATAGTCCCCAGATGTAATCATAAGGGAGCTGCGAAAGGGCATTTTCAGCAAGAACCCTCACAGTAGAATCTGCTTCCAGTTGCCTCTTAAACCTGACTCATTCTCCTAGGGGAAGCAGTATGACATAGTATTTTGCAAGAGATTTGAGTTATGTGTGGCAATCAGTCCGAAATGCCACTCCTTGTCCCTACAGTAATTATACTGAATGCTCACAGGAGACACTTTAGAAATTGAAATAAATAGAATCAGTACAGACATCACTTGACTGCACTGTTACACAGCATGAATAAAATACTCAGATACTCTGGCTAGTAGTCAGTGGGAATTTGGTATCACTATGCCAATTGCATTTTAAATAATACAGCATCAGTTTAAAAAACTAATTTCTGTCTGTCCTTTTTCTACTGTTGCTACAAGCAACTCCCAGGATTCTTCAGACAGCAAGTTAGGTATGTATATCATGCAGCACAGAAGAAGAATAGAAAAACACATTTCAGAAAACAGAGGAATACAACTGTAAAACCATAATACTGAATAGGGACCCAGGGAACAGATGTTGCATGCAAAATTATTCAACACCTTTTTAAGAGCTAACTTCAAATCACCTGCATTTCTTGTATGCATTTCTCAGACCATCTCTCTTTGTGTGCTGCATCATGAACTTTAATAACGGTAAAGCTGGCTCCTGGACTCTTTACTTGGCTTTGCAGTTTATATATCCTTTAGAAGATGTCACAAAATGACTGCCAAACTTCTAAACACAGTCACTTCCTTCACTGTCCAAAACAAAGGTTGTTTCAGTTCACTGCTAAGGCACTGAAGCATGTGCAGATCTCAGCTGATTACAGAGAGCCTGTAATGCCCCAAGGCAGGAGAAACTGTCAACACAGCTGTCCCCGTGCGAGGGAAAATCTCCTGCTGGGCAATCTCTAAATCAGGATGGAAACATCTTCTGAAATGGATTAGGGGCAAGGACAAGGACTGTAAATAGGCCAGGCAGCTAAGAAAGTTTGTAGGGTGTGATTAAAGGAGTTTCTATTGAGCTGTTAGAGGAGCACTTTGACCTCGGTGCCATTTCGCTAAGCGTAAGTATTCCCTTTCTTTCCTGTCACCTGTTGCTAGCAGAACTGTATGTGAATGAGCAGCTCCTGAGCCCACCTTGCATTAGACACACAGCACCTGGACTATACAAATACCCACAAGGGAGCGAGGGGCAGAGACCCGCACGGCCTGTCCTTGCGAGGACACGGGCTGGCCCGAGGGGACGGAAAGCCGGGCACTATCGCAGGCAACGGCAGAAATTCCATGGCTTCCTGGAGCTCCGCTCGCTGACTCGTCACACATGACAGTGCAGCAGAAGGGCAGCCTGTGCCCCGTGCGTGTCTGCAACCACCGAGCGAGACTGTCTCCCGAATTCAAATCCTGACGGATAAACATCCCCAAATAAATTACTGTTAATGTGGATCATTTTAAGGCCAAACTAATCTGGGCTACATCGTTTAAACATTAATTTCTGCAGGTTCGCTCCTCTAAGCTCTCTCTCTCTCTCTTTTTTTTTCTTTCTTTTTAATTAATTTTCTGGTCAGCTGTGGCTTAGAAAATGATTGGTTCAGTATATATCTACTCCCACATCTGGGCTTTCTTTAAACAATGTCAAAAAAAGATGAATCTTCTCCTACATAATCCTTTATTGGTTCCTAGGTCCGTGATTGGGTATTTTAATTGTAACTACAGGCTCATACACTCACATCTCAGCATGTATAGTACGCTGTATAAGCAAAATAAAACCTCAAAAAAACAACAAAAATTGAACTTGAAAGTTTGCCCAGGCATCTAATATCTTATCACTAAAACCTAAATTTTTCTTTTTCTCTGAGTCACTGATAAAAAGTCTGCCTCATGGAACATTTGAAGAAGAAAATAAGAAAATGAAAAGAAAAGCAGGCACCATAAAACCAGAATCCCTAAACCCTGCCGAAAAGACCAGCAGGAATCACTGCACTTCCTAGGCCTTGTCTCTTCCAGGCTCCTCTACGGCCAGCGATGGTCTCAGCCATGATAAAAGCGACTTCCTTAGAGGCAAACGCTGCGGCGAGCGCCCTGCGTAGCAGTGATCCTTGTGCTGATCAGCAACTCTTTCCTTGCTGAGAAACTCACAGATGCTGGGATCAATCTAGCACATTCGAACAATCCAAATTCCTACCTGTCTCTGCGTCCAGTGCAGGACACCCAGGTTTAAACCCACACGTTTTAAAGAGTCTTTTAGTGATTTTTCTAGAGCATCTCAGTGGCTGAGCATAGAATTTAATTTCTCCAGTTTGTTGCATGAGTAAGCAGGGAGCGATGTGTTTCTTCCCCACTAAATGAATTTTTACTCATCGTTTGTGCGATTTTGAGTTGAGATGGAAGCCTGAACTCAGTCATTAATATGACTTTATAATCATTTTTTAATAACGGGCTAAAACTATATCAAATTTAAAGGAAATATATAGAAAAACTTACCAAATCAGAATGCTAAAAACAAACAGATTTAGTAAACAAACTTAATATTAACTGTAGGGTAAGGAGTTAACGTAGTTGTTTTGGATCACGTCAGCCATCTAACCCACTAGCCGATCTCAGTCTTTCACACCTGTTTTTATTCCCAAACCATAAGAGGAAAAGGAACTTTCCTCCTTCCTCAGTTTTGAATGCGTTTCTCAATCCTGAATTGCCTAGTTTCTGAATTAGGTAAAATAAACCAACTAAAATGGAGTTGTTATTCACTGAGCTGGTTTGGCTTAAAATAAAGCAATCTTGGCTCTCATTTCCATGCTCAGGTTACTGAATACACTGTCTCCATCCATAGTCACCTCAACCCTTTCAACTGTCTAAGTGTTTGCAGGCACACATGAAGAAGAGGAAACAACTGAAAGATGTAGCCCCAGCAGATTGGACCAGGACCTAAAATGATGTTCATTTTCCTGGTCCGATACAGAATTGACACACCTGCCTTTGCCCTTAGGTTCTGCACGGGCACAAAAAGAGCCCTTGGTCATTATTTTTCCATTACTGAAGTGAAGCTTGTGAACTCGCTCATATGGATTCAGTATTTGCCCTTGAACTGGTGTGGGCTGCATTTGGCACTCTGCTCTTGGATCAATATATAACCTAGGCGTAATCTTATCTGGCAGGAACAGGGATATTGGGGGAAGGGGGGAGGAACACAGCCTGTAGAGGTGAGGAGAGCAGCTTTTCTAAATGTTAATGGGTTAAGAATAGAAAGGTCAAATGCCTGCGTTATCAGAAGGGCCCCATGTGCAAACAGGCACCAAGTCCCAGCATCAGAGCACAAGCTGGGAATAAATGTCAGGAGTTAGTTACTGTAGCTGTAAACAGCAATAGCAGAATGGCAGAACTGGGAAGCCTCCCAAAACTTGTCTAGCTAACACAGGTCAGTGGGAAAGTCCAATTGCCAAGGCTGGCTGGGGATCACTCAGGTGTTAGAGCTGCTGCGGAGCCAGAGATCACTGGTGAGTTGTGAGCCAGTCCCAGCAAGGGTGCTCTGGAAAGATACTGAGTCAACAGAATTAGCCACTGTAAGAGGGGGTATTAAACACGTTAAATCAAGGACTTGGGCTAGCAGAACATTGCTCCAGAATGCTCCATCAAGATGCATTCTCCTAGAATGAGGATGTATGGAGATAAAAAATGCTCCCCTACCTCCCTGTTGATAGAGATAACACTAAATATAGCAGAAGCTGTATGTACACTCTGTGCAGAGGGGCTGCAAAGCTTCAGCTCGACTTACAGTACTTCTTGGAGCGTAATGTATAAAGTATTGGGATGGAAAAGGAGATTAAAAAATCTCCCTTAAATACTAATACATTTTTAGACCTATTCCAATTAATCTTCTTATTTGCATCCAAGAAAAGAGGCCAAAATTTGAATCATATTGGACAGTAATCTCGCAAATACACGCAATCAATTTGAAGCAGTGACAGAATATACCAACATGCATTTGCGTGGAAAGTTACTCTGTTTCTGAATTACAGCGCATGGGACCTATGTCCTTGCTTTACTAGTGCTTTCAGTCTAGAACCTTTTGCCTGCACTAAATTGTTGTTAAAATGAGTCAACCAGTTGACTGCCATTCTCAGACAAGATCACTAGTGGGGCAGCTATGTTTGAGAGAAGATTGCTGCTGCCCATCTCCTGGTACAGGGATTACACCTGGAAATGACTACTTGAGTTTGGGAAACGGATACGGGATAGTTACCCAGCACAGTTCCCTCTTCCCTGGGGAACAAAGAGCACCATTCTTGTCAGCCTGTTCCCAGCTGTAAACAGCTATCAAAGCATAGGGTTAATTACCAGTTAAAACACCAAGGACTAGTAACTACAAATAAAGCAAGACTAAATATATTTTATACCACAGAAAGGGATAAACAGGGTTTGTGTTCATAGCTCAGAGATCATATTCTAACCATTAAATAGCTACTTTTCTTGGTAAAGAGAGGGATACATTTAAAAACCAAAAAGAAATATACCCATATGAAATCATTGTTCCCTGAAAGATTATTTTAGTTTAGGGCCCTCGTGTTTGTTCCACAAAGTGACTGCTCTGCAGTTAGATGCATTGGACTCTAACCCCAGACATAAGAAGGAACATCATAACCTACTTAAATTTGCAGGCTGCATCCTTTATGCAGCACAGCTCTCAAATGGGCACAAATGACTTATTTTGTACACCGGCGTTACATTCAGCATCTGTTTATCCAGCAGTCTGCTGCAAGCATCTGTTCACTCACTGATGCATATGCAGGACTGTTCTGCCTTACCAAGCTCCCTTTCTGTTCAGAAACTTCAGAGTTAATTCTTTTGAAATAGCACAAATATACAACAGCAGGCATTTTTCACAGATGTGTGGCATTACTGTGTGCTATTGACAGTTGTTGTTTCCTCCCAGAAGCTAACACATTTTCAGTGATGGTTGCAGTACGCTAATGATTTGTGATCCTTTATGAACTCCTTTGGGGCACAAAAAGCCTCTATAAAAACATAGGATTTTACCCTTGTTATTTACAGCAAGAATGACCAGCCTTCTTGACCTAATGTGCCACATTCCAAAATCTTCATATGACTGACATAGGGGACCCAAAATAGACTAGCCAGGAAATCTTTTCCACCTCTTATTTCTTCCACTAACAATTTAATTCCAAAGTTAACTATAGGGAGTAAGGAATACGGCCCAAGCCTTCCAGCAACTTCGTGATATTTTATTAATCATTACTTCAATCCGAGTGAAAGAATTTTTCATCCCTGGATGAGGCAACGGAGATTCTCCTACAACTCCTTCTGTTTTGATTACGTAGAAGGCACTTTCCAAAATGTTGCCTGCGCTCAAATGTTTTACAGTGTCCATGTGTTTGTGTGTTTATCTGCTACCCGACCTCTCTAATCCTGTGTGTCTGACACGCGCTGTTGTCCTCTTGCCTCTCAGTCGCAGGTGCCAACAGTGGAAGAGCACAACAGTGTGAGAGAAGCTCAGCTTCCTTCATCCCTGTTTAACATGTGCACATTTCAAAGGATGATTATACGAGCACACTTCTTGCAGATGAAACTGTTCAAAGGTTCAAAGGCATTGAACGACTAAAGGGTACAGCATAGCAGGACATCAAAAGCATGTTCAGGAGAGACTGTGCACAGATTTCTGACCGATATTCAATAACACTATTATTTCTATGCTGTCATCCTTTTGAAGCATTTGGTATTATGTTCTTTGGTTTAAATCCAAGAATAGCATTTAAATTTTTACCATAATAAACTTCCTCAACACACTTTGCATTTTCATTATTCTGTCCATGTTAGCCACAAGGATATTTTCCTCCCTAAATGTCCAATCTGCAGGGTATGGTTGTGAAACTCCATTATTTCCAGGAATTGCTGGCAACCTACTACTGTCTGTTCTCAGTATTGCCTGTATTTTCCTTGTTCAGCTTTAAAAACCAAACTTGGTTTGCAAAAATGTCTGGATCTCAATGCCAGAACTGAATAAAGACTAAAACAGGACAGAATTAGATGTTTTTATTATACTGAAAAGCCATTAAATCACATTAAAGGCTGTAAAACAACAAGAGCATAAAATTAGAAATAGATGTTCAGCCTTAAATCCTAGCACTCAGAATTTTTCCTAGACATACAAACAGATTTTCTAAGCTGTATCACCCTTACCTTATCCCTGTGATCTAAACAAAGTAGAGTTTTTTTTAAGTTATAAACACTTGTATTTTTATTAATCGGTAAGGTGAAAAATACACTGTAAAGAAAAGTTGAGAAATGATTCCAAATGTTCTTTGGCACGACTAAGATCAGAATCTCACCACGTCCAAACGAAAAACAAACAGTGCTACAGGTTAGCACTGTAGAACAATCATCAATAGATGCAGTATGAAAAGAATGAAAATCTCTGTGATTTTGAAGTCACTTGACTGAGTCTTTTCAGTCGCTGAAAAGATTGTTCTTCCTCTCCAAAATCTTGGACTTCAGTGCAGGATCCTGTGTCACTCCTGACAGACAGCTCTCAAAGCCCAGTTAACAAACTCATGACTGCCTGCATTTCTATGACTAAATATTCACTTGCATTCAATTTGGGAAAGCCATAATGCGATGTCTGAGGCCTGCTTTCTGGGAAGAGGAAATCGACCATACACAGTGTCAACCGAGTTCATTCCTAAATGCAAACCACATTGGGCTGTCGAGCACGATAATAAAAACCTGCTGACCTAGTTTCCTGCAGAACAAAATCCTCTGTCTTCCCTCCTCCCATTTCAAACCTAAATCAGATTTCCTTCTTTGAAGAAAGAAATGAACCCTTTGGCCAGAAAGGAAAAACACTAATAATGAGCCTTAGCACTTATACAACATTTCACACCATTAAAATAGTATGTAAATAACTAGTTCATTCCCACAGCACTGCGGAAAGGCAGGCTTATTACTGGGAGAAAGTGAGACACACAGCTAAGGTCAGAGAGCTTAGCAGAGCTCAGCAGAGAACTTAACATTTCTCTTCCTTCAAAAGGATTTTGAAGTGTGAAGCCCCTTTGCTTTGTAAATGCTTTGCTTGGTAATGGCTCTACATCCTATCTGTGCAAATATGAAACCTGCATTCATCGTGTGGCAAAAGAATAATTGCACAGCTCTGCTTTTTGCAACACTGTTCTATCAGACCACTCAAAAAAGGACTATTGTTCTTCCTAAATTTTGCAATGCCCACTTGCAAATCCATTTCTGGTATGAGAGCTGATGGTATTTGCTCCAACTGTTTGGTGAAAGCGTTCGCTTTTAATGGATTTACTTCCTCAGTGATGCAATGTTTCATTTAAAGGGATGCCTGGAGGAACTCGAGAATGGACACAGACTGCAAAAACAACAGGGCATGTCACAACAAACTTAACCAAAAAGTACAGATGGGAATTCTCTTGCTGTGGGATGCTTCAAAAAAAAAAGGTCCTGGATCCCCCTGCTGCAAAAACTAACATCCCACTGCAGAGTCAGTCAGGAGCATTTAGGGAACCGCAGATTCTAGACTGCTAAGAGCACCCTTGCTAGTTCATACTGCGGTGCTGTCAACTGGATGAGCTTTTAATCTTGAGCTTAAATTTTGAATAGTTTTTTACTAATAGTGGAGCTAACAGTTGCTACGTGTAACTGCTATAGAGTTTTATAAGGAGTCCTTTACAACGAGGTGGCCAAGGTGCAACCTGTAAGTGGAATTGCTTATGGAGCTCTGCACTGCAGCCAGAACCTCCAGCATGGGTATTAACTCACCATGCAGTGAATATAGTTTCGTCCTGCACTGCTCCGCTGAACTGAGGTAACTTTGCCCACATCCAGACAGCACATGATGTCCTGGGTCCTGAGACCTCTCCATCACCACACACCCTACTGGAATCTTCCTCTCCCACAAGACACAGTACCCAAGTTCCTAACAAGCTACTAATGGAACCCTCAAATAGCCTAGTTCACTGGCAAAACACTGGAGAGAAGACTAAGACAGGAAAGTACAAAACTAGTAGACAAGGTAGCAGTACCATTTCACTGCTGAGGAAGGATTGTACTTCTCCATCTGTCAGTCTGACAGGGAAGCTGTGAAGAGTACAGGTTTGCAGAGCAAAGACAGCACTTGCAGTGCCACAGCTAGCACTGCCTCTTTCAGTACTCCGAAGGCAAAGAACAAAGAACCTGGAGCAGGTAGCCCTGCAAAGGATGTTGCAATTATATCTATTCTGGGGATACTGCATTATCACAAAGAAACTCCAGAAAGGCTTCTCCTCTAACTTAGTACTGAGGAAGTAAAAAATCTGAGCTCTCACAGACTCATTACTAAAATGATCAGGGTCAGAAACATAATGATGGAAAAAGAGCATCTTTTTATCCATCATATCTGGTCCCTGAGGGGTTATGAGTTGTATATGCTTATTTTATTGACACAAACAAGTTTTAACTGTTATTGTCTTGCAGAGGAAGAGCAGGCTGAATGCAATTCTGGCTCACACATCATTTGCACTTCTAGCCAAGGCCCAGCCACACAACTTCTATTACTGGGAGGATGTTAGAGGCAAACGACACAGTTGGATATGCAGATTGCAGACTGAGTTTTGCTGTGCTGGCAGTTAGACAAACCAGCTTTTCATTTGTATGTAAACAGAGCCAATTTGAACTGGAAGGTCATTAAGAGAAAACATATTTTACACAACATCCATTGTACACAGTTGCTTCTCCAACTTTCTCCGTACTAATATTTCTTAAAACAAGACTTTTGTCTTCTCTTTTTGACTGTTACAAGGCCAATTTCTGGTCCTACTGAAGTCAGTGGCCAAACTCCTACCAATTTTGATGGGACCAGAAGATGGTTCTGAGGAAAGAAAGAAAGAAATCCAAGTTTCTAGAGTTTTCAGTTCCACCAGCTATATGAGAGGACTGGGCAGATGCAGACTCCACACACAGGCTGCATAAAAACACAGTTTCTAAGTGTACACCAAGAAAAGTAATGACAGAAATTTCACTGGGTCTTTACATTTTCAACAACAGGATCTGCAGTCCAAACACTGCTGCTCCTACTGTTGCATGAGAAATAAAAAAATTTAAATTAGCATGAGAGTGGCTAATCTCATTTTATTACCCAAGAGTGAAGTCCATAAAACACATCTATTTTATTTATCCTGACTCTGCCTTTAAATAAAAGAGCTGGAATGGTTTCCACTGAATACTTCGCAATTATTTTTAGGGGGAGGGAAATTTCTCAGGGATTTACTGCAGCCCCTGTCCCAAAGCCCCAATACTGATGACACCCTTGCACAGCTCATCAATCCAACCAGAGCCAGCCAGTCAGGGGGTGCTTCCCACCCATCCCTCCAGCCCTGCACGCACTTCCTTACTAACTGCTGGCAGTGGAGATGCCTTCCAGCTTCAGTGGGAATTCTGAAGATGAACTGAGTGTATTGATGGCATTCAGGGAGACACTGCACCGCCGCATCTGAAGTGGAAAAACTGCCTTCAACACAAGGCCTTGGAATTAGAAATACTCTGTCTTTAACCATCCTAACACAGTCCTTGCTGCCAAGGCTCATCTATTGATTATTCCAACCATTTTTCCAGTGACTGTTTAACTAGCAAAGTTAGATGAAGAGAACAGGAATAAGACTATAATTGTTTTTAATGTCACAAGGTCCTCGGAAACACTGAAATAACTTCTCTCCTGGAGACTGGAGGCAGCTCGGGGGAAATCCCTGCGCCTACCGGCAGCTAAAGCGAGAAGGGAGACACACACAGGCTGCAAGGACCACATACACAACGAGTCCTGACCTCTGAGAACTGAGGTGACTCTGCCCTTTACTAGACTGAACCCCAAAGGGAGTTTGACCAAGAGATGCTGCAAATGCCCTTTCTCAGCACAGTAACTACATGCTTTGGAGAAAATTCAGTCCAATGCAGATGCAACTGGATAATGTTTCCAAAAGAGGCCATAGTCTCAGATTTCACAGCTCTGTTTTAACTGACACACTCAGCATTTTGCAATGTAGCTACAATTAAAATAAGATTATGTGAACATGCAAAGAAACCACGCAGTTTTTGTGGACAAGGAGTTAACGCCCAAACCGTTACTGTGAGAAGGGCTTTAAAATGGTATTGGGGTTTAGTCATGGAAAACTGTTTTAATCTAATGGCCATATCTTTCTACATTTTATTATATCTTTCCTGCTATCATGATGAGGAAAGTAATCCCAACATATTTTAAATGTCAACCCTGATTTTTATACTGAATTTTAAACTTTTCTTTGCTTCGGAGAAGATGCCTGTCTTTAACACATGCAGAAGATTTTCACAATGTCCCTAAATAAGGTAACAAAGAAAAATACATGATTTCCTGTAGATTTCCCTGTTCCAGTGTGTTTCCCTGTCCTCGGCCCCAACTAGCTTTTCCACTCTCCTAATGACCAGTGCTGATTACAGTGATGGTTTCTGGCCTGAATCAAACTTGCATCAGCTTGCATCAAGATCGAGACAGCCACCTAAGGAACAAAGGCTCTTATAATGGTCTGTGCTCAGGATGATTAGGAATAAGTTTCTTTGATTCACAACAAATAAGATGATTTCCCTGCAATAAACACTTAATGTGCGAGCGAATTTCACCTAAGACCTTCTAGCCCCAGAGATGTTACTCAATTGAAGAAAATGCTGCAAAAATTAAAGAGATTTACAGCACTGGTGGGATATGTAAAATCTAGAGGAATTCTGTCACTCATTTCTGAAATATGCAGCTCTGCTGGAATAAAGCATGGCAGCTATTTTAGAGTATTTAGAGTTCAGCCCTTTAGAATCAGCAGGAAAATAAAATGCCAAACTATAATTCCATGAAGAATTTAGAAAGACAGAAGGTAACTAATTACTATGACTTAAATTTGACTCAGACACTGGAAAAAGAAACCTCCTTATAGAGAATTAAATTTTAAAAGGTCACTTGATGCCGAAAGCTTCAATTATGACGAATATCATTAATATAGCCTCAGTGCTCCAGGATTTTCCCTCTCACTTCTGGTGCCCACAATTCTCAAGCCAACTTTCTTAATTGAAGTACATATTTTTACTATAGAACTTGCAGCTTCAGCATTCATGCACTCAGCACCCAGCATTCAAATCAATAAAGTCATCTACAGACTACCTAAATAAATTTAAACAAAACTCGATCAATTGCATATATTCTTTAACCGTCTGTATATGTTTTTAATTTCTAATCAAAAGCTTCATGTTTTGAGTTACATATTTCATTCTTTAAAGGGTCTGCATGCTTTTAGGTCTTTCTGATCATCACATCAGACACACAATATTTATTTAAGGATATATTTTTCCCATGACCTTACAGACTCTCTTCCTTCCACCAGCTCCCTATGTCAGAGAAATTCCATGAAAGTCAAACATGAGGAAGTGCAATAAAATGTATTTACCTTGGGGAGGAGAGTGGGGGGGAAGTGCCCAACCACAAAGAACCATTTATGAAATTTATGAAAACAGTGAATTTGAGCCTCTCTGCAGCCTCATAAAAATAATGCAGGTAGCCCATGATTCTGCCTGGGCAGATGTCTTCTCTCCCGGGCATTGTCTAAGCAAAGTCCTTTTGGACTTGAGTGAAATAATAATATTAAAAAAACGTAAGGAGTGGAATTTCCATGGAAACTTGGAAACAGATATAACATTATTTGCAGAAAGCCTTTGTACTGTGAGTGGAAAGTTTTCTAGTTTACACAAATCCCAGCTATTTTTATTTTTCACTACAAACTCAGGTCAAACATGGTCTGTCACATTAAAGATGCAAACAATCAGTTTTACTTTCTGTGCAGAATGGTCAGGATCAAAGTTTCAGAAGCTGCAGTAAAATGTGGCCTGATGTTTATCTTTTAATGAAATTAAAACAGATATTAGGAAAAAAAAATAATAATTTGGGCTTCATTTTTGCTAATTGTATCAGAAAGTTTGGAAGCATATTTGTGCAGAAGACATGATTTTTTTAAAGTGAGGGAACAAATACAGTAACTGTATTAAATATCTGCTGAAGATTCAGTGCAAAATGGTTGTCTCAGACTGAGCTAATGCTGCTGTAGCGACCCTGGCTATACTTTATGTATCGTTTAAGGCAGGGGGCTGATTAATGAGACTTTGGTCTCATTAATTTTTTGGTTCATGGTAAAACACAGATTTTATCACAGACTGACTGACTGACTGCAGTTTTCTTTCTGCAAGTTTGCATGAAACTCAAAATGCCGTGCTTGGCTTTAGACTTGCTTGGCCGAGGGAGACTACAGAGCAAGCCTGTCCCCTTGCTTTCAGACACATTTCCCCTTTTACAGCTTGAAAATTTTACTCACTCTATTGTAGATTATGCAAAGAAAGAGGAAGCAGCATGACTCAGCTCCACACTACAATGGCTGGAGCAGATCCAGACCTGGCAATCCTTTGGGCTTTCCTTACCAAAATACAAATCTGCAGCTTGGATAATGTAAAGCATCCAGTGTTTGCATAAGAAATGTTAGATGGGCCGTGTGCCAGTTACAGTCCTTAAGCAATGTGCTATGCTATGTCTTTATATAGATGGAAAATTATTTTCTGAAGAGTTAGGAACAACAAAAACCAAAGGGTTCTGATCTTAAACAGTACCCAAGGAAGACTGGGTAATTTAGCTGAAGAGCTGAACTGCACCCCCAAGACAAATTTAATGGGAGTCTAGTGGTAAAAAACAGATATTAACTTAGCAAGTCTCACATGATGCCACACTGGCAAATATTTTTGTATAATCTGTAAATTACAGAAATGGGAACGGAGACAGTAGCAAAGCTACTGGCCTTAAGGAATTCAAGAACAAGAGTAAGATTCAGGAACTTTGAGTTCCAGTGCTTTGTACAAAGTACTGGAAAATACAGCTGTTTTAGAAATTCAGAGTCCTCCAAAAATTCTCTTATACCATTACCTCT
Source organism: Nothocercus julius (assembly GCA_013398735.1). Classification (NCBI taxonomy): domain Eukaryota; kingdom Metazoa; phylum Chordata; class Aves; order Tinamiformes; family Tinamidae; genus Nothocercus; species Nothocercus julius. Next base: position 1,122,479 of record VZSV01000144.1, read on the forward strand.
TACACTATTTTGCTAAAACTCAATTGACAGATGTTTTTCACAAAGAGTACCCACATGACAAGTAAATGCAGAGCAAATAATGCACTGTAAATATACACCTAACTTTTCTGAGCAAAAGTCAGCACTTTGGCTCCTTGAATGTAGGAGCAATGGATCTATTTGACTGCTGCTTCACAGCAATCTAAGACCTCAGAGATAAAGACCTCAAAATCTAAACCCGTTTCCTAGAATAACACTCTATATTCTAGTTCATGACCAAAAGCTCTGGACAATAGGAAGGATCAATCTTTTCAGGTACTATATCGACTGGTAGAAATCAGGTATAAGCCACTTACATTAACTTTTGTAACACCAGTAATAGAAGTAGGAAAGAGGCATCATTCAAACTCTTTCTCTGAAACAGCCCTCAATTTCCTATGAAAAAAGCCCAAATATTACTTGCAAAAAGCTGTTCCCTGGACTGTGAATGATGGGGGATTATTGAGCAGTAGCAGGAAATTTGCATGACATATGACCAATCACACATTGCATTAGAGGATGAAAGACCAGGAGGCTTCTGGGTTTTGTGCTCTCTGTGGAAATTTAAAATGACGACGGGTTCATTTAGCAGCCTTTATGCTGTGCAAACCAAAGTGTATTTGTTTGCTTTTTTTTTTTTCTTTATCTATCCTCAACCATTTTGGGCGTTGTCATATGATTGTACCACAAAACACGAGGTTATCCAAAACCAGTTCTTGAGAAGCAAAGGGAAACATCTCCTTTCAATCTAAAGGAAAAAACAACTCCAATGCAGTTTTCTTTTCCTAAGTGAGCCAAATCTTGGAGAGAGACTTTAGGCTAAAAAAAGCAAAGAACTCAAGAAGATTCATATTCTGGACTGTGGTTTCTGTTGCCTTAGCTCAAGGGAAAATATTTTCATGGGAAAAGGGCCTGCCTGGAGCCAGATTGTTTCAACTTTGACTTTTCTAGTTTGTGTGGCCTTAAATCTATCTGTTGCTATTAAAGGTAAAATTTTTAAAACAAAATAATTCTTTATACATTTTGACAGTTGTTTACAATAGAAATAACCTCTTGTTCTGTGTTTCCTGCCAGTCAGTATCCAGTTCAGCTTCTGACAGCTTCAGCTTTGATGGACAGGGATCAGGCAATACAAGAGGCCCTTCCAATGTTACCTTCTGAGTTTCATTGATTCTGTGTTAAAATCTTCCCCTTGGAATGGCTGAATTTATCCCAAAACACAGATTTTTTATCACCTACCTTCATATCTACACACAGCTACAGAAAACAATGTCACTCTTCAAAACAAAACTGCTTAAATTGAAAGAATTTTACTGTCATCTCATTATGCACTGTTTTTAATACTCATTATGAAGATACCACAATGAACAAATAATTCATTTTTTTTTCTATAGCCAAAACTAACCCAGATCATAAATGCAATGGAATCCCACAATGACCCTGTAAAGACTAGCATAAATCATGATGAATGAATACAGGTCCGCGACTTTCAGAATTTAGATGAAATACACTTTTAAGTGAACCAAATTAATGTTATGTTAATGTTATGACAAAAAACTTCTGCTAATGCCTATATCTGATTCTAAACTATACACATATTTTAAATTACAGTTCATATTTATAGTAGACATTAGCAATCACACTCACTTGGCCAGGATTGTTAGAGTCAAGGGAAACACAACACCATGTTTTGCCAGCAGTAGCCTCCTTTACAAGGAGAGAGCGGATGTTTTCTTTGTTTCAGATTATTCCATTAAAGCCAGTCAGTGACTAGCTCACAGTTGAAAAACTTGCTGGGAATTAACAACCCATGCAAACACATAAACAAACAAACCCCAAGCAATCCTAGTTTTAAATCTCCCTAAAATACGTTATCAGCAATTTCTATTGTCAGGACAACTTCTGTGACTGAGAGGATAGATCTCCCTTTTTCAGCGCTCTGTTGGAGTGCTGGCTATCATAAATATGCAGGGCACAACTTTTTTTATAGAGAGCATCATAGCTGGCATGTTTATATTGTTATCTTATCATGAAACACAGACCTAAGCTAGCTATGATTACTTTATAATCAAGTGAAGGAATAAGTGTATCATAATGATATAGCCAATCCTCCGGAATAGTTTTATTTTCAGCACAAACCTGCCACAAGCAATTCATGGAAGACTTATCTGCAACTGCTTTGGATAACACAGCACCAAGAGTAACAAAATATTATTATCATGTTACTCAGACACACTATGCCAGACTCCCAGAAGTATGACTATCGTTATTCTAAATGATGTTATCAGCAGAGTTTAATTTAAGGGCTCTGTGTTCACCACTATACACTTGAACTATCTCCTGAATTAATTTAATCTTCTTATGCTAAGAGTTAACTTTTTTTTTTTGAGATTCTTCAAGACTTTTCAAAACAGTTCTGTAAATTTTTACTCAAGATTCAAGTGAAGTTTTCCTCCCATTTACAAACTGCAGCAGAATTATGCTATAAATGAAAACTTGCCACCTGTGATCAACAACTGTTACGTTGGCAGCAGGAATCCCCAGAAGTAAGCAACTTTGTTCCAGTTCTTTCTTACGAATCTCTCCTTGATTGTAATAGTTTCCTGGAAATAACAAAAACAGTAAAAGTAGTTTAGTTTAGTTTAACAAGTGTGAGCATCACACAATAAATAAATTGAGGGTTTCATTTAAGAGACTGGAACAAACTTCACAGCATTTATCTGAGCAACACTCGGCTTGGCCCAATGTAAAGTGCTGAGGCAAAGTTCTGACCATAGCTCCATGCCTGCACACTGAGCTTGGCTTGTTGTTCAGAGCCTTATTTGAGAAGGACATCAGAGATTGCCATGTCTGTCCAGAACAGCAGCCCAAGCAGTCTGGTGTCCTCCTTCTGAGAGTGGCCAATGTTAAATGTTTCTGTCAAAGAAACAGAAAAATTTCCAGCTGAAGCCTCTCAAATAACCTGCTTATGGGAAAACTGCTTCCAGCCACTTCTTTAATTAATGGATGCCTCATTCTTTAAAACATCAATATTCCTTCTAAGCTTTCTATTTGGCCTTTTCAATTTATTTTGGAATATACCTAATCCCCTTCTGAATATTGTTAAAATCTTAGTAAGCCTTAGTATCCTTTCTGATGAATTCCATAAGCAAGTTTTCCTTTGAGGGATATGGGGGGGAGGCCCTCTGACTCGCACATATATGGACTAATTGTTTATATATTACCTAAATGGAAGCCACCAGTACAGCACAATGGTAAAACAAATGAGCAAGATCTTTTCATAAATACAGAAGAAACTGCCTTTCCAGATAGGTGACAAAAGGCTGTTACCACTGGCAAATTTCCAAGCACACTCTGTGAAGGAGGCCAGTGTGGTTTTAGTCAACTTTTAGAAGATATTCACAGCAAATCGATAATAATTAATCCTTAGGAAGGACAAAGAGTCCTTCCTCCTTCACTGCTACACATGGTACCATGAGCTCCTTCCTGTTCTGTAACATGTGGCTCCACAGAACCAAGTCAAAAGGTAAGTCCAAAGTTCTTGGAAGAGAACAGTGTAGATAATATACAGAAAACCTCCCTCACTGAAAGGTATTCTTTAACTAACTAAAGTTTCTAGTAGATTCTGAGCCACTTCTAATGAGCAACAATTGTCATATATCACTAGGGCACTGCAACAGAACACCAACAAAACACAGTACAGAAAAAAAAAAAAGGGAAAAAAGTCAAGGAAATGAGCAATTCCATAATAACCTGTTTTCAGGCAAAGATTTCTAAGAAGTCTGTATCATTCACAGAGGAAATTCAGACAGGAGCTAATGTAGCAACATTGAAAAGAACTTTTTCAATTTTCAATGTTTCATTTAGATAAGGCATTCAGAAAAAAATACAGCAGAATAAAATGCTGGGATCAACAGCAGAGGTACACAATTTGTTTTGTTAAAGCACTAACTCCTTCTTCATTTAATTATTTTCTTCTCATCTTGCCCTTTCTTTCTCTTCTTTTTCTTGGCATCGGCCATGAGAAGTCCATTCCAGAGCTGCACTAACCCATTCAAGACTGTTGCCCCACACAAGGCAGTACTTGCAAACAATTTTAACTTTGAGGCAATAAAATGAAAATAATACATCTGAGTATTAATGTATGATTCAAGTCTGTAGTCAGCTGTCTTGAATTACAGTAAAACTTTTTATTGTTGTGGGTATGAGTCATCTGAATAAAGCATTTCTCTACAGCACTGTTGCAATTTGTACCATCACTAGCAAGCTTTGTATGATTTTGAAAAAGGGAAACAGTAACAAGGAAAAACTCCTTCTTGCTGCAGACTGCAAGCAAATGCTTTTAGGTGACTATGACAATGGTTATCTGTGGGCTTATTAAGGAACCCATCAGCTTGGTAGTCTGTAGCCCCGATGGCAGGTTCCAATGTCAGCAAAATTAACTCAAGTATGCAGCTTACCCAGATGGTACATGAGTTCTGCAGGGTTTATTTTAAACTTTTTTTTTTTTTTTTCCTGGACCTTAATGATACTGGTGTTTTAAGACAACACATCTGCTGTTGCAATGCAGTATAGTAACTAAACACAGGCGGTGTTTTATCTAAATGAACTTGCTATTCTCAAAATGCGTAATTTCTGCTGAAGTCAAGGGGATAGATACATTTTCCATGCTTGAGAAACATATCAGGACATCAGGAACATGCAAATGCTAACAAGAAAATATGGGCAGCTACTGAGAGCAAAAACAGCTGAATAGCTGATGTGGCTGGACCTCATCCATGCAGTTGTCACAATACAGTCAGCTATGAGAGACAGCAAGTCACATTTCTACTGAGTTAATAGTTGGATCAATTATTCAATTTTTTGTTGTTTTATTTTCCTCCAGAGTGCTGTAATTCTGATTCATTTCTAAGGCATTTTGATTGACATCTGAAAACTGCAAGTACGATGGTTTCTAAGTAGTGATTTTGTCTCAGTTTTACAATTTACAGAGTCTTTGATCAACTCACTTGTCATCATCAATCATACAAACAAGAGGATGAACCAGCTGAATCACCCAAAAGACTAATAAGAGGCAGAGAAAAATCTATTAGCTCATTGAATGGGTTCTCCTGTAAGGGCAGCTTGCTCCTTTAGAAGACATGCAGGAGAGAGAAGGCAGTTTCACACACTCTGCTTAATATATCATGTCACTGCAGGAGGAATACAGTTTAAAAAAAATGGTTAAAAGAAAGCAAGCAGAAACACAGCACATCTTTGGAACGTTTTCTAATGGCTTAAGTATATTAATCTCCAAAACTGAAATAGCAGAACAGCACTTCCGTAATCTCCTCATAGCTGTGCAAAAGCCAAATGGGATCTACAGACCTTTGTCTCTCATCAACGACAACTGAAAGCTCTGCAGTAAATCTTGCATGGGAGGCAGACACTGATCAGTAAAGCCATTCCACCATTAGACTTTGACAATAGCTGAATTCCTGCCTTCTCACCTAGATAGTCTGCGTGACTGAAAGCTTTGAGAACAAAGAACAGACAAGTTGGCAGTGTACCAGCTGGGCCTTTCAAAAATGCTCTCTTGCCAAATACAAGTAGCTGTCAATGCAAGATGTTAATGTCTGTATTCTAAGATACTCCTCTAAACAAACATAAAAAATATCTTCACCATAGCCTCCTGAAGTCAGGTAAAACACTACTGTCTGAAAGATCAGCTAAGATGTGGATGTTTCTTATGCACAAAAAAATAAGCAACATGATGATAATAAAATGATAAATAGAAGAGCTGTACCAGGCACAATATTACAACCTCCAACTTAGGAGAACAATTGATTAAGTATCAGTTCTGCAGAACAAAATCGGAGCTTTAGTGACTCACAAAAGGAACATGAAACAACAGTGTCACGTACTGTGAAAACTCCTTATATAGGAGAACAGTTGTACAGCCTGTAAGAATCTTTCCATTCTCCGCAGCCCCAGGAAGGCTTCGGCAGGAGTCCCGCTTCCACATTTTTTGTTACAGTGCTTCAGAAAAGACATGAACCAATTGGGAAAGAGTACAGAGGAGGGCAGTGAAAATGATCAGAGATTTAGAAAACATGATCTAGGAGGAAAGACTGCAAAAAGCGTTGTTTAATATGGAGGAGATAAGAGAAATGGATAAAAATCTTTAAAATATGTAACAGGCTACTACAAAGGGATACTCTAGTTTTCATGCTCATGGCAGATAAGACATGAAGAAACAAGCCTAAAAAAAAGATTTGGAAAAAAAAACAAAACCAATAACAATAAACAAACTAATGTGGCACTTAAACAGACCACGCAAGCTGAAGAGCCTTCCCAAAAAAAAAAAAACAGAATAAAGTCTTCTGAAAATTAAGACACAACTAATGCTGCCTTCAGGCTGGTCAATGCACAACACGACCATGAGTTCCCTTCAGGCCTATTTTTCTATGATTAGATTGTTCAACTGATATTTTTAGATGTGTTATAATGTATCATTATGGCATTAAAACTAGATCACCCAAAGCAGGTCCTCCACAAGCCCGTGGAACAGCAAGGGAGTGTGGCGAGGCCACAACAGCGCTTTTATTCAGCTTCCTGACATCTCGGCACAGCGTGAGGGTACTTCAGTGCTGCAATACGAGATCTGACTGCAAAACCCCTGGACAAGGCAACAGATTTGGCCACCGATGGGATCCTGGAGCTGTGCAGAAGCGATATTGTGACAGCACACGCATATGTGACGCCGTTCTGACGGGCGAGCGCAACTTCGTGCCGACGTCACCCTGCGTGCTGACGTCACCCTGCAGCCACCCCAAATCATCTGCCAAACCACACAGCATTTGTACAGGAGCTTTTTGGGTGCAGAGCTACTTCACGGTCGCTGCCCCGGAGCTGCGAGGCTTGGCGTGGCCATGACGTCACCCGGATGACGTCACGCGCGCCATCGCGCGCCAGGGCGGGACCGCTGCGTGCTGAGGGGCCCTTCGCACCGTGCCGGGGCCTCAGGGCCGGCGGGGCAGCTCACCTGCGGAGCAGCAGAGCAGCGCGGCGCGGGCCCC
>VZSV01000144.1:1134312-1203505 GCA_013398735.1 Nothocercus julius
GGGAGGGGGCGGCGGCGCCGGGGCCTGCGGGGGTTTTCCCCCCGTTCGGCGCTGCTGATGCGGGGGAAGGTCTGAGGGGACCGCGAGGGGGGCGGCGGGGAGGGCCCTGCCGGGGAAGTCTGGGGGGGACCCCGCAGAGCATCAGTGCTCTGGGTGCAGATCCCTGTCCTGCAGAGAGAAATGCGAGTTAACAAAATAAAAAATAATAAAAGGGACTAGCTTTTCAAAAACGGGCACTAGGGCAGGCATGTGTTTGTGCCTGAAGATGTCCTGTTTCCAGAGCTCGCGTGTTGGACCACATCGCGGCTGCCTGCCCCAGTCCCACGCTGAGGCTGTCTTTGCCGGGGAGTTGTTGCTGATGCTGAATTATTCATTGGGGACCTGTAAACATCCCCCATCTCCTGTCATCTCTGAGTAGCTAGAGGGCACAGTGGAAGTGGCTTTTTCTTTCACATCAAGTCAGAGTAATTCTAGAACTCAGTACTTACTGGTTTTCTGCACTTAAAAAATAACTGTCAGTGCCAAGCTGGTTATAGTTAGTCAAGGTTCATATGTACTTGTAGTAGTAGGCTGGCTTAAGTAAGTAGATAGTCTGAACAATCTGTTGCTGTCTGAAACATGTTTCTTTCCATTTCACTTAAATGGCCTTCACCAGTGTTTTATTCTATTATTTAAATACTGGTGTAACCAAAGGAAAAAATATAGTAGGATAACTTGCTATAGTGAGAGAGAAGTCTAGTTTTTAATTTCTTTTGTGGCAGTACTCTTACATCAAGTAGTATTTCAAGATATGATAGTAGAATTACCAGCTGCTTAAGCCTAGGTAGGGCTTTTATTCATTTTAGAATTTTGGGAATTTTGGGTACGCTCTTTTAAAAATACTGTTATCCTGTTAAGTAGGATGACCCTGGTTGCAGCTGAAGTGCCTGAGTAAGTGGACATATAGCATTGTGTCACTGTGCATATGGGCTGTGTGGATCTGGTGTAATTTTACACCAGAGTTTCATTCTGCATGGAGTTGTTATTCCTGATTAACAAAGCAACCTTGACATTTGGAAAAGTAGTATGTAATATTTGAAGTGGATTTCTAGTTAGCTGAAATGTAGTGTCTTGTGCTGGGGGATGGAAGGCCTTCATACTTATCCCAAGTCTTTTAAAGTTCAGAGGAAATAAACTAACAAGGGTGACCCTTTTTGCGAAAGCATGGTTAATTTTTTCTTTATGTCACTTTTCTGTAGTATAGGTTGCTTAGGAAACAATGGTTGTATCCTACGTATATATGGTTTGCTTATTTGAAACGTACTGTTTGGTATTAGTCTCTGAAATGTACCTAAACTTGTTACTGAAGCATGGCAAAGGGAAGCAATGGGGAATCTTATATCTCCTGGAGTTATAATTTGTATTTATTAGTGTAGAGAGAGAATATTTAAAGTTCTTTGTATCTTGTTAGTTTATAACTCTCCGGGTTGAAGTTTTAAAGAGGAATTATTGCACATAATTGCACGTACAGAATCAAGCTGTATTCACTCTTCTGCATTGTGCTGTTGCTGATTTATTTTAAATGCGCTCAGTCTCTTACAGGTATTCATTTTAGTTTAACTTTCTGGGCATATGTGTATCTCACTGTGATCTAAAGGGATCTAGGAGGCTTGCTCAAGAATTGAGCTAAAAGCAATGTTAGACTTGACAGCTTCCCTTCAGTTTCTTCTCTCTGCTCCCCTTTACCATTCTTGTGGTGCCATAACTGCATCTTCTAAGAGATTTCATTTCTCAGTTACAGCATGCATGAGAGATGCTCACAGGGATCAGAAAGTGACAGTCCTTCGACTGCTGTTAAATGCATAAAAGTAACTGAAAAAAAAAGTCTTTGGCATTCAAGAAAAAAGTGTCTTTAATCTTGTTCTGTATTATGTTGATCTAATGATGTTCTTAATGCTGGCATCTAATATATGCTTTCAAAGCCTTCAGCTGAAGTTATGGTGAAATGCTTTGCTCATTTTCCTCTGGTTGCATACTAAAGGCAGAAAATATTATCTAAAGTTCTACTTAAATTGAAGATTTTGGCAACTGTTTAAGTTGGAAGTGCTCTGTGCCTCATGCAGGTGCAGTGTAACACAGTACCATCCTGAGAACAGACTACTCACCAGACAGTGGTTTCATAATGCAAACAAAGGTTTCCTGGATGCCCGTCTTGCTCTCTTCAAGTCATTTATGTTCTTTAGTCAAATCTGAATCAGTGTTTCAGATAGCAAGCTATGAACTGAACGTGCTACCTAGTCTCTCTACTGTAAATGTTCCAGATGAAAATTCTGACCTATGCACGACTGCTGTCCGTAAATATTTACTTTTGGGCTATTTCTAAATTATGCAAATAGCCAGGAGCTTGTTAAATACATTTTCCATTTTATTTTTCTCTTCTTCAATGCTTCTCCATCTAGTAATGGTGTTTTGTGGTGATCCCTTCCTCTTTTGTGTTTGTTCAGTGTATATTCACTGTCTGTTAAATTACTACTGCAGCCTAGGCCCACTGAGGTTTAAGTTTAGAGAGCTGATGTGTACACAGAGTTCCAGCCTACCTTGGAGCTACGTTTCCTCTCAGTGTCCTATAGAAAATTTCTGTGTCCTTGATTCGCTTCACGTCTAAACCACTTGTGTAATCTTGCCACTCCCAGACTGATTTGATGTGCAGTTTTTTTCTCTAGGTTTAAGGAGGATGTTGGTCTATGTGGTTTTTGATGTCAGTGACTTCACCTGCTTCTGATTACAGAGACTATTGCAAAATTGAGGCACTGTGTTGGTACAAAGATACCTCAGCCATCTCTGAAAAGTCCTATTGTCATTAACTCTTAAACTAAGATGATGTCTCTAATTCCTTTTTTTCTTTTTCCCCCAAGTGTTTAGTTGTGCCTTATGCTGTGCTTCAGGGAGAGTACATTCAGTTAATAATTTGTTGAGTCTTCTTGAAATTGTAGCACACACTTGTCCCATGGGAAGAGTTGGAGAAGGCGGCTGTAGGTGTCACATCGCTGTTGGGTACCGGCTGTGTGCTGCAGCCTGGGGCGCTCTGCTCTACTGGTTGGGTTCCTGAACAGAACCTGGGACTACTTTGAAAAGTGGATGTTCTCTGAGATGATTTAAATCTCAGGATTGATGGATATCAGGGCAGATATCGAACAAACATAACTATAATTCAGCATGTTTATAAGCATCCTAGTAAATAAACTTGCCTTTTTTGTGTCATAAAAACATAAACCTTTTGGTTCTCCTCCTGTTTGTCAGTGTTGGAAAGTTAAGCTTGTGCACGTTCATTACAAGTCCAAGTGCTGTTGAGGAAACTAGATAAGTATATTATTACAGTTAAACGTTACTGTTTACCTCATTAATAGTAGTATTTTTTTTCAAAAATGAAAGAGGAATTATTTAAATTAAAAAATTGTGTGTACTTGGTCATCCGTCATAGAGTTTTGTCCCAGATTGATATTCTTCCATCCTTCAAAGGGAGGGAGGGGTGATACTTTTTCTGCCATTTGAAATCCTGTACTGACAAAGACCAGGTGTCTGAAAGGTAGTTCTCCTACATGATCAGTACATGTTAATAGCTTAGGTTTCTTGGAACATCGTTCCACAAACCTCCCTGAATAAAGGTGATGCCTCATATGCAGATAGCAGTAGCTATTTCTCTAGGGTCATATTCTCTAGCATCATTCATTGTGGTCTCAAAGAGCAGATTAATGCACAGTTAGATCCTTAAGTTTTTTTTGTTGTTTTTTTTTTTCTGTAGATGTAAAGGTTTACTTATGCCAATTGTAGTTCACAATCTCTTCTGTACTTTGTAATTTTCTGTGACCTAGAAGCTGTTGTGTGAGCTTCAGTCAAGGGTATTTTTTTTATATTGCTGCATTCCCTGACAAGTAGAATATCTCAAACTTAGTAGTAATGCAGTAGCTTTGTTTCCAGAAGGCCATCTTCTGTTTTCTATGGAGTATCTGACTAGACTAGACTTGGGTATTATTTTATGTTCATTTAAAAAAAAAAAAAAAAAATCTTACCCCAACTTGCTGTCTTTTGAACTAAAATCTAGGCTTTTTCATCCAAAAGCCACTGAAATGAGAAGAGTGATGAGGCTCATAGTTAACTTGTCCTGAATTTCTCTTTATAGAAAGATATACTTTCTTTTTTACTACATTGTACTTTATGGAGGTGCAAGTTTTGTTAGTAGGGATTAGTCAAGTTTGATTTACTTTTTCAAATTCAAGCTGTCATAAAAAGTTGCCACTAGTGATATCATTCTGAGGAAGAATGGGCTACAAGAAGATACAATGAATTATCCAGGCACAATTTTAAGTTTCCAACATGTTAGGTGATTTCAAAAGCAGTTTTGACTACAGATGGCTTAACAGCGGAAGAATAAATTCATGTGTAGTAGCTATTTTTATGTACCTATGCTGTCAGGCCAAGATGAAAAAGCAAAAAATTGCTGTCTTGAAATAATACTTTTTGCATAATTTGTAAAGTATATGAAGTTTGAGATCATTATGGTTATTTCTAAACCACTAGTGAAATGGGAGGAATTAGCTATATTTGAATAAACATCTGTGAGTTTTTTTTGAGTAGAGATTTATGAGTAAGGATAACTTGTCAAGGAAGGTTGTGGGTAGTTCTTGTCACTGCTTTTTGCTTAGCATGGCTTGAACCATGCTAGAAACTGAGCTCCTAGAGGAAGCTCAGGTTGATTCTGTTTCTCCTTCCAGTTTTGTGGGTTAAGTTTCATGCTTTCTTTGCTGTTTCATAACCAGCTGAGTTACCCCTGTGACAGGGATGCCCTTCAAAAGGGATAAGATAGACAGGCTTTGGAACTGCTGCAGTTACCTCAAAACAGTCTCGCTTGTAAATCTAAGACCTTATTTGTGCGTTGTCTCTGCCTGAAAGGATTTGTTTGGGGCAAACCATTCTGTAGATTTGGCTGTTGGTCTTTAGCTCATGAAAGGTGNTTTTTTTTTTTTTTTTTTTTTTTTTTTTTTAATGTTGTACACTAACTGCAAGCTGTTTGCCATCTTGGGATTACTGGCGATGAGAATCTGGTGTTACTGTGAAAACTAAAATATGTTTTAAATATATTTAGACTATAAGCTGTCTCTTTTTCTTGTATGACTAACTTTTAAAAACAGAAACTTTAGTGTAGATGGTACCCTGGGTTGATTTAAATCATTGCTTAGGGAAACATTTACATCCCCCATTTCCATTTCTGAGCAGAGGACTTTCTCCTACCTCTTTTGGATGTTCTCTGCTGTTGTGGCCCTTTTAGGTAGAAGAGTTTTGGATAGCTGCTGTTGAGTGTGCTTTTCTGTGATAAAATTCAGGAGTGATGAGATTTGCTTTTTCTGGGAGCAAATGAGAAAATAACTCTCTTCCTGCTGCATGGTGAGCAGACTCTAAAAATGTGTATTTGCTCTTACTTGAAACACACAGTCAGCTTCCTTTTATTATTATTTTTTATTTTTATTGAGGAGACGGATAGATAACTGATTAGAAGCTCCCTGAGATGTCAGTGTAGTCAGAGTTTTTCCTGTTACGACCTTCCATATAATGTGGCAAAGTTGTATATAGCTGGGTATTGTCTTATTAGCAACTCTTCTTTAGGAATGTAAATTAATGGAAGTGAGATTAAAATAGAATTTACTGGAGAAGGGTGTTCTTGTCAACTCTGTGTGATCTATGCCATTTTGATGGAGCATAAATTTTATTTGCATGATAGCTACCTAACAGAAGAGAGAGTTGCTGCTATTTAAAACTCGAGTATGATCAATGTGAGCCCGAGATCTGGTAGGAAACCTTCTTTGCGTGTTATGCAGTTTACAACCAATACTCATCTTTTGGAATGGCAAAACAAGCAAACAAACAAACAAAAAAACCCAACCAAACAAACAAAACACTCCATTTGAAGTATTCTTTCAATACTTATTTAATGTTCCCAAAGCTATTACTTAAGCATTCTAAGGGGTTGGTGGTCTCTTAATGGATTTTTTTTAAATAAAATTTGCAGTGATCAAGAGTAATCTTGATGCAGATGGAAAAATCATGCTAACGTGGAGCAAGTGTGACATCTTGAATTGACTGCTGTAATGTTCTTTGACTTCTGTCACTTTTGTAATGGGCTAAATTAAAGTATACCATGCTTCCTTGTCTTGCAGAATGTGAATCAGACACAGTATAGCATAATTGTCAGTTAATGCTTTGGACACTTAGAAATAAGGCAGTATTGTAGGCTAGTGGAAATCTCAGGGTCTGAGAAGGGTTAAATTCAGGTGCTTTGGGTTTTCCTAGTTTTGTGTGTGTGTGTGTGTGTGTGTGCAATTGGTTTGATACATCTTTAAGAAGTGAAGCCGTAGTGTGAGTTAATCACAAGTTTTGATATGATAGTTTGGGTAAAGCCTTTATAACCACTGTTGACACAGTCTCTCCTCTCTCCATTTTCTCCCCAGAGTAAATTTTGAATAAATATCCGTGAATTAATTTTGTCTTTATTACCAATAGGACCTCTCTGCAGTCTTGATGGATGTGGTGTTGTGATACATGACATTTGTTCTGTTGAAACTGATTTACTCTAGTTTTTGATAGCTCGTATATATTTAAAAGCATAAGCATGTGAACCTTTTATTTCACCTTTTTGTTTTCCCTGAAGAGGACTGCGTTGGTAAGGAAGAGCCATCCTTTTTCTGCCGTAGGTTAGTTATGTCAGAGCCCAGTTTACTAAGCCTGCTGACTTAACAGCAAAACAACCATGTGAACTCATTCGAACTATCTATGACTGTAATCTAATTCATTGCACTTTTCATATCACACTTAGTTTGCTCAAAAACAAGATGAGGAAGATTCCCAAAAGGATGTGAAAGTTAATTAGCAAATGTTTGTTAAGTACTTCAAGATGTCATGTAATTATTTTAAATACAAAAAAATATTAGCTTGTTTCGCATATGTGAAGAAAAAATGTGGCTACCCATGGGACTGGTCTTTATCCAATAAAATGAATGTAGGAGATTTGATTTTCCAGCAAACAGCACAGTAGCTCCCCAAACAGTAAGTGTGTGATTTTTTTTTTTTGTCCTTCCTCTGGCCATTTGACCCCTTCCCTTGTGTTGGTGTAAACATGTGTGGCCATGCATTGAACAGATTTGGGGAACTGACTGGCTAAAAATAGTTGTGTTTTTTTAATGTGCAGTAATTTCCCAAGTAAAGACTTGCTTTTCTCTGTTGCAGGCCAAGTTTTAACTGCTTGAAATGCTGCAGATCTATAACTTTGGGGGATTTAAGTCTTATTTCTGATTCAGTCACTGACTTATTTTCTGGGTAGTTTTTTGATATTTTTTTAACCTTTATGAGTCATTTTCCCACGTGTATGCTGAGGAAAATGTGTACTTCTGTTTCTCCCTGAAGCATTTTGAGATCTGAGGATTAAGAGATGCTGTTCAAATTAGTATTGCCTCATAGAATCAAATCTGAAAGTGCTGTGACTTTTGTTATAATACCTGATTCTAAATTATTTGCAACTTATGCAAAATTCTCCATGTATGAAAAATCTAAATGCAAACGGTAGTTTTTAAGGGAAAGTTTGAATCAGATCTCCTCAATAGTTTGAGCTGCCCAAAAGGGAAAATAGTGATACCTTTAGAAAGAAGATATTGTTGAATCACTTCCTTGCCCAAGAAACTAAAATAACACAAGACGGAACATATTTTCATAGTTCCTGAAGCTGTTACTGTTGTCATTGCTTTTTCTCAGCTAGGTATCTTTAAATTTAACAATTTTTTTTCGGACTCTTCTATATCTCTTGCAGTTTTCTTCTTGCATTATCCGTTTAACAATATTGGCTTTCCCCAATCCTTACATTTTTTATTGTAGAGTCTAGGTATGTCAGTCAAGAACTAGAACACTGTAGCAGAATGGATCAGTTCCTGAAGTACAAAACAAGGAATAATTCATTCTGCCCCTTCTGATTGTCAATATATAGAGGCAGACAGTTGCCCAGCTTGCTTGGCAGCTGTGTGAGTGTATTCATGACCAAACATTTGTCTTTTAGACATTTAAGGCAGGATTCCGAAGACTATAACATGTAAATGTTTATATGAGAAGCCTCTGAGATTTGCATGACTGCATGAGAAGAAGGTATGAAAATATTTGTCTGAAAAATACAATCTTGCCATCATTGACTTATCAGAGGTGGTGAACTTGATCAGACAGTTGCTTTCTTGTTGCTATATATCGTAGGTTTTGAGGGATGTGGAAAGTGAAGATGAACAGTCTTTGTTTGGGCTGATAAGGAAGAGGCAACTAGTGGAAAAATTCAGAGAGGGAGAGTTGGTTAATAACCATGAGCTTTAAAGGATGATTCTGATTGAATCTGAGCAAAGCAAGATGAAGTTTGGCCTGGCAGGGTACAGCAGTAATCCTGGGATCTGATTGTTTATGGTCTGTAAATACAATTACAATTTCATACAGAAAGACTGCCATATCTAAACATAATCGGGATATATTGAACTTAAAGAAGGTCCAGCAGAAAGATGGTATTGCCTTCACTGACCAAGAAATAGGTTGATAAAGAACATGTATTTTTTCCTGTTAGATACATGCAAGCAGATGCTGAAGAGAGAGGCAGATGCTTTAGATAAAAGGTGATAGGTCTGAAGAAAAAAATATGGGTTGTCAGCAGAGAAATAAGAGCTGAAGTCAAGTATGTGCATCCACAGTTGCAGAGCTAAGGTGGTAATACGGAATAAATGAGCAGAATATTGATGGTAATTCTGTAGGCTGGCATCAGTCTTTTGTTTTCCCTTTATAATGTGACAGCCAATGCAAGCATGGTCATACTAAGAGAGACTGACAGATCAGATGGGGTTGCTGGTTTGACTGAATGTTGAGAAAATGAGGAGAAGATGAAACTTATCAGGAGCTAGGAAGGACCTTAAATCGTGCAGTGGTTTGTCTGAACTTAATTTTTTTTTTTTTTTTAAGTTCATGCTCTCCTGATTCTTTGTACTTCCTTTCATTCCTCAGATCTGCCTGACTGTGGCCCATGTATGTCTGGGGAAGAGGATAAGAACAGGGTGAGTATTTATTGATGCTTTCTCACAATACGGTTAACTTCTCTGACTCCCTTTGCCTCAGAGTGGGTATCACAGAACCAGAGAAGGTTTGGAAATGGTTGAGAAGGAACAGCCAAGCAGACTAGGAATCTTCAGCACAGAAATCTTAACCAAAGGGATATGACAGAGGTCTACAGAATCACATGTGAAATTGAAAAATGAATAGGAAATAGCTGTTTGGTCAATTCTAGTACAAAAACTAAGTCCATCAAATGGAGGAAGCAAGGTACGTAGTGAAGTAAAGCAGGTGTATTTTCCATACAGAGTATAACTAATATAACTAATCTGTAGCAGTTCTTGCAACAAGATGTGACTGCTGAAAGTACGTATTGGTTCAGAAAACAGCTGAACAAACAAATGGAAGTACATATATATTACATATATATAACATATATATATGTATTTTAATTATATAAAATCCAGTCAGTTGTCTTCCACGTATTTGATGTATCTAAACATGTAAAGATTCTGCAAAAGCATAAGTCAGGGCATAAGCAATTCACGAACGTAAGATTTGTACTGCTTTACACCTCTATTGTTTGACCATCCTTCTGCTGTGCAGCCAGTTGTTAACAAGATATTTATCAGCCTGTGATGGGAGTGGTTAGTAAGTTATCATCTGATTGACCTGACAATTAGTTGTATACTATAGTTTTATGTAGACTTGTGTGAAAGTTGAGAAAAGGGAAAAAAGGGTTTCTGTTTGCTGCAGCTTGGACCTGGGAACACATTTGGATGTTCAGGTACTGCAGTAGCTTGCAGCTAGCAGGGTGGATGTTAGCTAAAGCTCTGCTTGCTTTTTGGCACTGTTACTCCATTAAATGGAGTGCCTATGACTCAGGCCTGTTAGACCGCCACGTAGTTTGCAAAGATGTATTGTAATGAATGTAGTGTGAATGAAAGATGTAGTGTAATAAATGTTAATCGTGAAGAATTCTTTATGTTAGAACTGGTGTCACTTGAATATGAATTATAGGTGCTGTAATTGGTATACTGATACTATAAAACACAGTTGGAGATCAGTAGTATTGCCTTGAAAAAGAAGCTGTCGTTTTTCTATATTTTTTATAGGTGAAAATTGAATTTCATAGATAATTCTAAATTTGCCTCCCTGTTCTAATTCTCATAGTTCAAACTGTAAAGGTTTTGGTTTCACAAAGAGGTAGAAAAAGGAACCCGGACAAGGAGTGATTAAAATATATCAGATAAACTATGATCTATTTATAGCTTGCTGCTGTGTTTTTTCTTTTCCTTTTTNTTTTTTTTTTTTTTTTTTTTTAAGCTCATTCTGTACATAGACTCTTAGTGGAAAATGCAGCTCAAAAGTAAAACTTGACATGTGATGTTTGTGAAAGGCTACCGATGAATGCTCTTAGAAATGAAGCCAACTAGTCAAGGACCAGCACTTTACTTTATTCAAAGATGTGAAATATCTGCTAAGTCTGGACCAGAGGCTGGGAATTGTAGGTCTGATAGACTTCTGTCTTTAAAACATAATCTTTAAGAAGAAAAAATCTTGCTCTTTTCAGTGAAACCATAGTTCAGCTGTGTAGCAAAGTGCTGAAGGCACCAGTGGGCACAGTGTTTAGTCAGTGTCTTTAGGTCTTCATCAGATAGTGTTGGCAGCTGAAACTATACACAGCTTCTTAGATGACTGGACTTTGTTAGTGAAGTTGTCCGAATCTTTTCAGTATTTAAAACCTACTCTCAAATCAGTGTCCATTTCAGTGTCCACTGTTAATCTGCAGCTGTACTCCCAATAGGGCAAAACAGGCATTGAATGTCAACTACACAGAATTGTTTTAATGCTTTGTAGTGTATTTGATTGCTGGCATCCCACATGAGACAAACTATGCTGTCAATTGGAATAGTGTCTTTTGTCTGTGGCTGCTTTTTTTTTTTTTACTAAGAACTACTTTTGTTAGGCTCCCGTTAGATAGATGGTGGTAATGTTTTCAGGCCTGACTAATGCATCCTGGTTTAATGAGCTGTAGGTGGGTATTGAGTCAAGCAGCCCTATGACTGCCTGAATTTGAAAGTACAAAACAATTCATAGAATCCAAAAATGCTGCAGAAGAAATGAAAATGAGCTTTGTTCTTTTATGTTGTTCTAAAGAAATTTACTGTAATTATATGTCCACCTATATATTATTATAACCTCTTTAACGTCTATTTAAGTGACCTACTTTTCTTTCAGAATCCTCCTAACTGGCAAAATGATATATTCTGACAATATAATCCTCAAATCTTTGTGTAGACAATGCTGACATGTCTATTTTTGAGCTCATTTAAGACCTGTTAACATGTTTCAGACTAGAGCAACCTATTAAATAAATACATCAGGAAAAAGCTTTTACTGGTAATGGTTGTTTTGCTTAGGTGACTATGGCTGTAATGTATTGTGAGTACATCTGGTACTTCACTGCTTATCAGTGATCTTTTTTCCTTTAGGCGGTTTCCTAGAAACATGATTGCTTGCTGGTCTTGATCTCACAGCTTTGTGAAGACTTCTTCTCTGATAATGTCAAGTTCGGGCTACCCTCCTAACCAAGGAGCATTCAGCACAGAACAGAGTCGTTATCCTACTCACTCTGTCCAGTACACCTTCCCTAGCACCCGACACCAGCAGGTAAGAAGCAGCTGCAGAGCCATATGTCCAGGTAAAATGAATTGGAAAAACCTTTGGTTTGACTCCTGCAACAAGTTTGTTGTGCCTACTTATTCAAATATATTTTGCCTTTGAATACTGAGAGTCTGACTATGATGTAGCTTCTGGAAAGTATTGTCTGTAGCAATATAGTGCTCCCACATTTCTGATGAAGTATTGATTCAAAAAGAATTAACCTTTCCTGCAGCACTATAGCTTAACATTGCTAAAATCCCTGACTGTCACTGACTGTGGTCTTGGGAAGTTGTGTCAGTCTTTTAACTGAAAGCATTAGATTTCTTTTCAACTTGAGAATTAAAAAAATCTCTATCTGCTCTTAGGCTTGGTTTTTGATAGAAAACTTAGTTTTGTAATTCTGGTTTGGGGTTTTTTCTTTGTTTTTTGATTTCCTCCATAAGGAACAAATATAAGCTTCCTGTTTTTAGCATTGGTTTCTCCTAGCTTGAATTAATTAATTAGCTTGTAATTCTTTTAGTTTTCTTTTAATTTATTAATGATTAGTCATTATTCTAAATCTGGGCAATGTAGATGTGACTGGATCTACCTGCATTGATTTTTCAAGAATAGGCAAATGACCTGTCTACAATTAGTATACATTTCATATGAAAACAGTGTTCTGGGTGTAGTGGCTTAAATCCTTTGAGAGACTGAACTCTTGGAACATTTGTGGACCCTGGGTTTTGATGGGAAATTAATCTGCTATTAGGCTCAGGAACTTTCCAAGAGGGTAAGAGTATTTGCTGAATTCTGGATATACTGGCATAGTACTTGATAAAATCTGGGTGCAGGGTAGAGATTGCAAATCTGAAGAGTAGAAATCTGTGTCACTCTGAACATTTTCCGAAGCAGCTTTCCGAGTGCTTCCACCTGCCAGGATTCTGCTGGCCAGGACTAGGAGAGTGGATTTCCAAGAATCTCATGCCTGGTCATTTCTGCTGAGCGTTTATTTAGCCTCTGTGTGGTGTCATGGCCTGTGGAGGACTGGCTGGTGGCTTTAGAACAGCTCAGGTTTCCCTGTTTTAATGAAGTTCTGCTCCTGCTACAGATACTTTGGATCTCTTTTGTTCTACATGTGTGACTGTGAAAGGAAATTTAAGAATTGGAAATTTTTGACCTGCTCTGTATTTTTAGATAGCTTGTAAAAGCTAAATTTTCTGGGCATGACCTATTGCATGTCTGGCAGAGCTTGCCATCAATTAATGCCAGCAGATCATATCATTTTAGTGCCAGCATGTCATTTTTAAAAACAGTGGTCAAAGATCGCGTATATACAAATAAGTTGTCTTGTACCTTATTTTGTATTGGTTAGGAGATGCATCTTGTCCAACTTCCTTTAGTGCTAACGATAGCGTCTGATGTAAAAATGTCCCGAGATGTTAATGGAGGAAATAGTGTTGAAGGTTACAGAAACATGTCCTTCTTCTGCCCCTTTGGACTTGGATGTGAAAAATTAATCTTAAAGCATATTATTTTAGATATGTAGTGATACCATCTTTTAAATTTGTAAGGAATTGCTAATATATTAGGTGGAATTCTCAGCATATTTATTCTCTTTAAAAATCATTTGAAACATAAAACTGCCTTTTATCAACTTAATGTTGTGGGCCAGAGCAAGGCTTTGGTAATGTGGTCCAGATTTTTTTTAATATATTTAGAAGTGATGATTCCATGGGACTAAACATATTTGATCTTGTCTACTGCAACTTTGTTCTTGCTGACATCAGAGCTGTGTTTCATTTAGGAGTTTGCGGTTCCCGATTATCGTTCGTCTCACCTGGAGGTTAGTCAGGCAACTCAACTCTTGCAGCAGCAGCAGCAACAGCAGCAGCAACTTCGGCGACGGCCTTCCTTGCTTTCTGAATTTCACCCAGGCTCTGACAGGTGAGGGTGTTGTTTTTGAAATATGCTAAGAGGTATCCTTTATGAGTCTGTGCTTTCTATAACATTAATTTTAACTTCTAAGTAGAAGGAATTTTGAGTTCTACAGTTTGGGGCTGTGCTTTTGTAGAACTGCCTGGTCTAAAATCTGTTGCATAATTCTGTTGCAAATTTCTTCCCTTTCGCTTAAGTAGTGTGTTTGTTTCATAGACAGGAGGTGATAGACTACTACCTCTCCCTACACCTCTCATAACAAGCATGTCAGCAAGCTTCTGAGATATAAGTGCATCTTGCAAACTATTTTTAATATTATTTAGGCTAAGAGTGTGATATGTTTGTATCTCTGGATAATTCAGTCTTGCTGAGTAGAAGTGAGAAGTGCAAGGAACATTATGGTGTGGATAGTATCTGTCATATTTCCTAGATGACAGGAAAAAATATTCTTAGGCTTGTCCATTCAGCAGAAAGTAATTATGTCCTAGGTGGATAAGAAAGAGCAGAACTAACAGGATATTTCAGTTGTAAAATAACTGTATTAAGTTAAGGCACTTAAATGTGGCATAAAATGTAACTTCTAGGCGGCCCTGAGAACTCGATGATACTATTTGGCCTTGTGGTAAGACATTTGACCAATTTGTATCATGTTACAAATACTGTTCTTTGTTGGTCTGTTACACCATTCCTGTCCTTGTGTATAGTGGGCACCTGCACCTAGTTACGGTGTTGCAATAGGTGTGTCCAGTATCAGTAGATGAGTAATTTCTGTCTTCTTGGCAAAATAAGTTATTTTACAGCACATACTGAGGAATATTCAAATATATGTTGTTACCGTAAGGCTGATAGGTTCAAGAAACATTTAGCTCCTATTAACAATTCACTTGACTGTATATCCAAAGAATACTGAATATGATATTTAAAAATAAAAAAGCTGGTACAGACCAGAATAAGACTAAATGGATAAGTAGGAATATACCTATGTTTAGGGGAGAGGTTTTTGTATGATTTGTGCACTTTGATTCTTTGTCATATTGGTGCATTACTGTGTTCTGATGCACTTGTAAATAGTAGTAAATCTGTTGTATTCTGGTCCATTATTCTGACCATTTTTCCCAGGTAGCTGATTCTGGACATGCACCACAGGTGAATATTCTCACCTGTGAACTCATTGAATATTCCCAGAAATAGCTTCATGGTATGAAATCTGGGACTTGCATATTTCGTTCATGTTTCTTTAACCAAAATGCCAGTAATGTTCCGCTTTAGTACTGAGATATAGAATAGCGTTAGGTGGTTTCAAACTTTAGTTTGTAGCAGAAGTGAATTTCCCTCCCCCTTGTAAGATTGAAAAGGCCCTTTTACTAGGGCTGACAAAATAGGAGAACTGCTGTCAGCTCTTGAGTGACACTTTGTAAGAAGACATTGAAGCATATGAGGTTATTTTATGGGCATTCTGTGTATTGCATTGTAAAGAAGCTACTGAGGCTGCTGTTTTGTTTCCTTTTTTTATACGAAGGAGTTTTCAAATGACCTTCAAATAGACGCTCAGACTCATAGACAGTTTCTGTCATGTAGTGACATCGGAGTGTAGGTCAGGTTCCAGACAGACACATGGATCATCTCGAGCAATCTGCGTATATTTGAAATTTGACAGCAAGCATGAAATAGTTGAGATGTTGTCATCTGAGTTCTGTGGAATGTGATACTGTACTTTTCAATATATTTTTATCTATTTTATTTTTGAAAATTTAAAGCGACTTGCAAAACTTTTTCCTGTGGAATTGGAAGGAGCAAAGTAGCTTTTGTGTATTTAAAGTTCATATGCTAAGAATTTCTCATTTTGTGTATTAGGCCTCAGGAAAGGAGAACTGGATATGAACAGCAATTTCATCCAGGTCCATCTCAGACTGACCATGATTCACTGGAATCTAAGCGACCACGTCTTGAACAAGTTTCTGATTCCCACTTTCAGCGTGTCAGTGCTGCTACTGTCTTGCCTTTAGTACATCCTCTGCAGGAAGGGTTGAGATCTGCAGATATTAAGAAGGTAAAGACCCTTTCTGTTGCAGTGCTGAAGGTATAACTTCATATGTTGTGTTTTTCTCTTTTCCTCTCCTTTGGGCTTATTCTTTAACCCCAGAAGTAGAGTTCTATGCACTTTCTGAAGGTGTGGCCAGGATTTTTTTTTTTTTTTTTTCCAAACAATTAGGAGAAAAATCTGACACCTTAACCATAGGAAAGATGACGTCCTGTTCTGTGCTAGCTAGAGAAAAAACTGAACTGATAGATGAAGTTCTGAGGTGCTGCTGTGCTCTTAAGTTGTTTAAACCTCAAATGCAAAATGATGATAGTAAAATGCATGGAATGCATGCATTTCCCAGAAGTTCTGAATTGAAAAGCAGAAACTTTTGTTTGGTTGGTTTAGTTTTAGGGAATAGCTACTGAATTATCAAGATATTCCCTTCTTCCCTGTTCTTAAGTATCTGAAATAAATCTGTTTGTAGGCAGAGATTAATTCCACCTGTTTTATTTGGGGTGAATCTTGAGCGCTGTAGTTTGGTGTGAATATTCTCTGTTGTAGGTAGGTACTGACTTTCAGTTGGTGCAATTTGTGTCAAGCAGACAAATGTCTTTTATATGAACATGTGAACTCTTAGGCACACACCATCTCCTCCTGCTGGGATGGTAGGAGGCATGGCCCTTGAAGGCATGTATTCTTTTCAGACTTGGATCACTATATGGCTTCAAAAGCTAACAGGCAGCAGACTTTAAGCAGAATATTTGTCTTGCTTCATGTTTACCATTCCTTTTTATCATTTGAATAAACTATCTGAAATAAAGCAAAATCATGTCAGCGTGTGATTTCTTAGTAACTTGCTCTGCTGCATAGCAAAGATGAGATCAAAGAAGGCTGGAGATACCATTGCATGCAAATGCATGCAATGTTAACTTGTGTATAACTGAGTTTTTATCCAGGCACTGTATTTAGAAATCTGTCTTAAATTAGAAGTACCGTCCAGTGTTATCTTGAGGAGACGCAGAATTTAGACCCATCTTTTATTGAGGTTGGCTTGAATGAGGGATGTATACACCAAGCTAGTGTTTGCCAGCTAGAGTCATGCAGCATAATGGTATAGAGACTTAAACAAAGACAAGGTACCACAGTGCCATTACTGGAACATGAAACAAGTTGAAACGTTTGGAAAGAGGTGACGAGGCATAATACAAAAACAAAGCCTAATGAGCAGGGGACCTGTCCTGTCTGAGTTTATGCAGGAAACCAGTCATCATCCTGAGAAAACTAAACAGTTAGAACCACCTAGTTATTATGCACAAAAAACTTTATTAAATTAGTCATGGTTATGTTCAAGACTATCATTATTGGAATATATACAGAGGACTGGCTCTAAAGTAGCATTTGCTTTAAAAATGAAAGTTACTGCTTACAGATATGAAGATGTGTTTTTGAAAGGGAGGTATTTTGATTTATTTTAATTTCAAGGCAAATATTAAATTGTTTTGCTAATTGTTTGTAAAGCTGAACTTTGAACGTAAGCTATTGTAAATGGACTATCACTTAATTCTAAAATATATGGAATATACAAAACCTGAAATCTTAAACTTTACCTCTATTAAAGAGCTACTTAGGTTAAAGATAGCTGAAAATTCCTACAAGTTCATGTATGAAAGTGTACTAGTTTGATTAGTCAACGCTCATGTTATCAGTATGACTTCTTTTTTTTTCTTTTTTTTTTTTTTTTTCTTTTCCATGAAAGGATCCGACTTTCGGAGGAAAGCATGAGGGACCATCTTCTCCAATTTCTGGTCAGCCTTGCGGGGAGGACCAGAATGCATCACCTTCAAAGCTGTCAAAGGAAGAATTGATACAGAGCATGGACCGTGTAGATCGTGAAATTGCAAAAGTTGAACAGCAAATCCTTAAATTGAAGAAAAAGCAAGTAAGCTTAACAGGCACTAATGTTGTTATCTCCTAGCACAAAGGAGTTTAAGTTTAAATAGGTTGGATACAAGCTACTGTTAAATATTTCTGAAAGCACAAGAACACCACGTAAAAGCAGCAGAAGCAGACTGTGTTGTATTCCTAACCTCTGTTAGATGATGAGAAAAACAAAGGCAATGTGGTGACTAGAGTTTCAAATGAAAGGTGACTACTGGGGGAATAAGAGGCTGTCATCTGTCCTCTTTGACATTGGTGCAAGGGGAGAATCCCTTGCATTTCCCAAACCAGGGTTCGTACGAAAGCTCCTGAATCGTCTGCTTTCACAAGGGTAAGAGATCGTAACATCTGGAGCCAAGGTCATCTTTGGGAAAGTGTAGTAGGATGGGTAGTCATAGCAGAGAGCAGGGACTAAAAGGGAAAATACACTTATTCTTTAAACTACTATCCTATCTGTGCTTTGCATCTAAGAACTGCACTTCAGCCAGGATAAGCAAAGGTTGGCAGTAGCTGTTGCCTTCCCAATAGGTGTTGTGGCTACCTAAATGCACCCTTCAATCTAGGCATGTTATTCTTTGACTGTTTATATGAAAACACAATCCTGGCCCCCTTTTTCTGATCTGACTTTCAAAGATCTGGGTGAAAGGAGGGCCAGATTTAAGATTCAGTGCTGGAACTATGTAGGAAATATGAATTGTGCTGCAGGATTTGTTAACCCAAAGGTCTGTTGGTAGCAAACACTCAACTGGATTGCATGAGTAGTAACTTCTTATATGGTTAGAGCATTTCATTACCTCTGAATATTAATGGCCCGTAAATTGACCTTAATTAGGGGAGGGAAGGGAAAGGAGTTCCTAACTACCTGAGTACCTATTAATGATACTTGGTGGTTATTTTGCTTGTTTTTATTTCTTTTTGTTGTTGTGAATTTGTTTGTTTATACAAAATCAACGAGTACTTTTGATTATGCATATCTTCTTTGAGAATTCATTTTTGTATGTGTACTGTGATTTGTTTTCAGCAAATTACAACATGGAATTGCTGTTGCTTTCAGTGTTTATTTTGGTAATATGTAGAAATTTTAGATTTTGAGTTCTTAAGTGGCAATATAGCAAATGCCAGCTAATACCGTAAGGCAGGATGGATCCCTTTCATCAAAGGTTTTTGTTGCCGACATGAGTGAAGTATATTTACAATTCAAAAATGAAGCTGTTTACTGAACTAGATTTTTTCATATGAAAGCAATTCACTGGAGTATAATAGCTAGGGAAATAAATACAAGGTGTTTGTTTGTTTTCTTCCTTGGTACTGTGGCAATACTGTGATAATCTTGGAACTTCAATATATATATAGTAATTCATTTCTGATGTGAAATACGTTTAGAATGATGCTCTGAGTTGTTAAAAGGGCTTCTCTAGTTTTGCTTAAAAAATAAGACAACAATAATATAAAAATAGCAACTATTAAGACTTAAATATGTATAAAATAGACAGCCCTGTGGATCGCTTCCTCTGTGGAAAGGCAACTTTGGTGTAGCTATTCTCCAAACTTACTATCTTCATTGAAAATTAAATATCGATAAATTATAATGCCGCAATGGCCTTAAATGTTAAACATAAAAAAAAAACCTGATTCAGTGCAGGTGAATCTTGTAAACAGAATATTTACTTTACCAGTCATGCTAAAATAGCCTTGTTATCATCCCTGTTGGTATTAAAGCCATTTCATTCATTCCTTTGTTAGAAAGAGAAATAATAGGCACTACAAACTGTTGATCAGATGCATATTTTATCTCTGGTGACTAATTACTGGTAAGGGTAGCATGGTGCGGGTGGCTGATTTTCTTTCTCGTGTCTCTTAGCAACAACTTGAAGAAGAAGCTGCTAAGCCTCCAGAGCCAGAGAGGCCTGTCTCCCCTCCTCCAGTGGAACAGAAACACCGCAGTATTGTCCAAATAATTTACGATGAAAATCGGGTAAGCCTGCTCTTTAAGTTGCCTGAGTGGGGTTGAGTGTCTTACCCAATGTGCTAGAACTCATTATGTCTTTAACTCACTCTTGTGAGGCAATTTTTCCTTCTTATGTTATTTTATTAATTTCTACACCCAGCCCCCACATTCCACTCCTTTAAATATTAATTTACTTTTTTTTTAATGAAAGATACTTGCATGACATTTTTATTCTTGGTCACAGGACACTTTTATAAGCACTGTAGGGAAACACATCTGTGGCTGTCATGCCTAGATCTCTGCGGGTCATGTTTTCTGTTGTTGTGGGGTTTTTTTGTTTTTTTTTAATGCTTCAGAAATTTGTCTTGAATTTCTTTTTCTGCAGTTGCACCAGGGACAGTCCCCTTCATAGTTTTCATTTTCAAATCAGCCAGTTTAGCACAATTTCTTTGATATTCAGCTACAGCTGGCTAAAGTTTGGTTGAAGTAATAGGACTACGGTTCAGTTCTGAAATGTTTTGAGACCAAACAAACCATTCTACCAGGGTGATATTATAATGCTCCCTTGATATATAATTATTTTGTACAGCTGTGAGTTCCAGAAAATTTCTCAGTTTTCAAGACTGAAATAACATGTAGAGAATCTAGAATCTAGCAGAACACTTTCTAAAAATAACTACTTTGTGGGTTGTTTTTTTCCTGTTTTTTTTTTTTTTTTTTTTTTTTTTTTTTTTTGTGGGCATCTATACCCTTGAGCTAGCACATAGCGCTATTGTTTTAGAAGAAACAAATTCAAACTACTGTACTGGATCATTTCAGATAGACTTATTTGCTGACAAAGGGCTTTGGTAGATTATATAGTCTTGAAGTGAACTTGTGAGAGGCGGTGCTACCTCCATTAGGGCCTGAATTACTTTGGGGCCTTTGTCTGGTGTGGCAGACAGAGGACCTTTGACATTGTCCTATGTATGTGTATGTACATATTGATTCACGCTCCCACACTTTGCAATCATAGAATTTTTGTCTTTCAATTTGTTTTTCAAAGCTGTACTTCATAGTGTTGGATACCCATCTTCCTCTTAAATATTTGCTGTGTTACATTTTTGTGCTTGTTCTTTTTGAAGCTTGGAGAAGGTCAGGTCCTGCTTACGTTATCTCTCAAATATATGGAGATCAAAGTAGTAACTGCAAAGTTCACATACAGGTTTCGTGATCTGCAGAGGTAATGTTGCAGAAATAGGTTAAGAAGGACATATCTGGTCATGCAGGAGTTTAGCAGCTCACCTAAGTAAAAGATTTCAGCTATGCTTTAGACATATTAACTCCAAATGATTTTATACAAAACAAATTCTATTTACAGAAAAAAGCAGAAGAAGCTCATAAGATTTTTGAAGGTCTTGGTCCAAAAGTTGAACTGGTAAGTTTTTGTTGTATTTTATTTTCTCTCTTGGCAGTGTGGCTTTTCACACCATGAACATTGTATGTTGACTTAATCTTTTTGTTTGAGGGCATAAAAACTTTTTGTTTTCCCCTTGGTGCCTGACTATTTACATTAGTCTTGAGCTCTTATGTCTGCCCGTTGCTGAATATAGGAGCTGTTTGAATATCTCAAGTATTAAATAGGGAGATCAGGTAGTGTAGCTAGAGAATGGAGATTCAATAAATAGGATGTTCTCCTGTCCTCCTGAAGTTACAAGCAATAGAAGAAGCATTCATCTCTATGTTCATCTGTAATACTGCAGTACACCAATGCATGCAACTAAGTTTGTGGAATCTCATTTTCAAGCGTGTTAGCATGTGTTTAAATGTACTGACAATTAGGGCTTGAGTGATCTGATTGGCAGTTTTAATCTAACTTTTAAAATAGATTTGAACCTACTTGAGAAAGAACGGATTTGAAATAAAAAATCTAAAATTGTTAGATACATAAGTAGTTAGAATGATCTGTTTTTAAGTAATGAAATCTTTGCTTCAACTGTTTGAATATTTACAACTTTAAGTCACTTCAAATTGCTGCATCTCACAGGCTGAGTACACTGTTGGCATAATATTTTAATATTGTTAAAGATACTTCATCTTATTTTAGAATTATATGCATTAATATTGTTAAACTTTCTATTTTTAATCCAAAATCTTAGCCACTTTACAATCAACCATCAGACACAAAAGTCTACCATGAAAACATCAAAACGTAAGTACTTAATATCTTGCCCTTAAAGTTGTTCAGGCTTAAACATTCACTATTCTAAAACAAAATCTATTTTCTCTGTTTTCAAAATATGCTGTGTATACTATAACCATATTTAAAAGCTTTCAGGCCATGTAATCTTCAGATTCTTATTCTGTGAAACAGTGCTTCAAGATATAGCTGCTGAAGGCAAAGGGAAACTAACTTTTCATTGTAACTTAAAAACAAGTCATAAACCCTGTTTTAAGGTTGTTTTCAAAAAAAAAAAAAATTATTTTAAATTTGGTAAGGCTAATAGTCATTTTAACATGTTATCCTTCCAGCAGGGAGTAAGAACATCTACCTTGAAGATGGAAGCTTTTCTCCATCTCTGCCTAAAGAATATTATTATTAGAATAAATAATATTCTTGCTCAGATAAAATACAATATTAGTTAAATGACCAGTCCGTTAGGAATTTTGTTTCTATTTTCTACTCCTCAAATTGTGTTTAATAGTAACCATTTGGCATGCAGAATCTATTTTTTTTTTAGTAGCTTTGAAGTTCTTCAATCCTGTGCAGTTCTCACTTTTCTTTCCAATTTTGATTTCCAGAAACCAAGTGATGAGAAAAAAGTTAATACTATTTTTTAAAAGAAGAAATCACGCAAGAAAACAACGGGTAATGCTACCATATTTTTATAAAAGAGAACTAGTGTCTTTCATGTGTCTATCCTTGACATACATTCCCAAATGGATTATGTAAATCCAATTCATTAGAAAAATAAGATCTTAAACTAAAATTTCATTAACTTACCTCTTGGGAAATAAACTGCATGTTTATAACTTTGTCTTGCTGATGATTTGGCTGAAAACTATCTGAAAATGCAATAATGTATATATTTTTCCTTATATAGTAGCTATGGTATTCTGAAGAAATTGACAGATCTCCAGTTATGAAATCTGACAGCATTTTTTTAATCAAATACTAGATACTAATGCTAACAGGCTTAATGCTTTCTCTTCCATGCTGTTGTACCAAGTGGCATAGCAAATGAAAAAAGGTCTGAAAGAGTGTTCCTTTATTAAGGAAGCAAAGTTAAACATCACTACGTTGTCATGGTGAATCTTCAAATTTGAAGTGTTTCTTCCTAAGGTCCTAGCCTTTTATTGTAGGGAACAGCTCCTGAATGCTGAGGTTGGGGACATACTGCAATTATTCCAATCCCATGATGTCAACTGAAAACATAAATAAAGCCCAGTGCCAGAAGATGTGAGATTTCTGGAAGACACTAGTAATAATTAACCAAATATCACTGTGATGTATAAAGTAAAGAATTAAGTGTGGAATAGTTAAAACTGATGTGGATTTATGTCATCATCAAAATGAAAAGCAGAAAAAAATTGCGTATTTATCCCCAAAGCCTACTTTTGTTACATGTACTGATCATGTAGTATATTTATGTTTAGCTCAAGATGTGCTTTTGGAATTCAACAGGAACAGAAAATCTGTCAACGTTATGATCAACTGATGGAGGCATGGGAGAAGAAAGTAGACAGAATAGAAAATAATCCACGCAGGAAAGCAAAGGAGAGCAAAACAAGAGAGTACTACGAAAAACAGTTTCCAGAAATCCGGAAACAGAGAGAACAGCAAGAACGATTTCAAAGGTATTACCATGTTTTTCTAATATTCCTTTAAAATATTTTTTACAATAATTTTAATAATTATTTCTAATAAAATGGTAATTAAGTCAGTTTAACAGGAAGTTTTATGTTTATCAACTTACGTTCGGTGTGTTTCATGTCATCAGGCTCAGTTCACTTCACCTCTTAAAGAACTCTGTGACTGTCCCTTCTTGTCAATCTGCTCTCTTGCATCTCACCCTTTCTTGTCCCTCCCTAACAGCTTTATCAGCAGCACTAGCCTTATCACTTTGCCACCTTCAGCTTCTTTGCTGATACATAAATTGTTCCTCCCCATCCTTTACCCCTATATTGGCCATCAAAACTCATTTTTGTCATGAGCAGTGTAGACAAATGGCTACTTTGCAGAAGATAGGTTCTGATGCTCAGTGAGACTGAGTAAAGTTATTCAGGTGCATAAAGTGGTTTGTTGAGTGGGACTTAAGGTAATTGGAGCTTTAGCTTCATATTGCCATGCTCATTTTTGGCCTATAGACTAATGTACACTTTGTATTTTTCAGTCACAAAATGTCTGTATTATTCTTTTGTTTCATGGTATCCATATGCGTTGGAATATGGAGTCAAAAATCGCTTGACTTTTCTAATAAACTTGAGTGATCTTTTCTTGAACTTGCCATATAGGTTTTAAGACTAGGAAGTTATTAAAATTGCAGTATATAAACCAAGTTCATATTCTGAGACTGCTTAAGAAAGAATAGTTCTAATTAACTAATTTGGAACACGTGTAGCGCAATTGTAAAGACTTCTGGAGATTGTCATTGTTGCGTACAAAATCTGTAAATATAACTGTTTTTCATTTTATCTGTACTACTACTATTTTTTCCTCTTAATTTTAGAGTTGGTCAAAGAGGGGCTGGACTTTCAGCAACTATTGCTAGAAGTGAACATGAGATTTCTGAAATCATTGATGGACTTTCTGAGCAGGAGGTGAGATTACTGTCTACTTGGATATAGAAACACAGCAAAAGATTCATCATCTTTTTACTGGCAATGAAAAGCCTCTTTTAGAGCGTTTGCCTTTTTCATAAGACCAAGTGTTTTTCTAGTCTGGTTTAACAGAGTTTGTGTGAACTTTGTCTTGAAACAGGTTTAACACATTTCTTACAAGGGTTATGGGTCCTGATCCCATCCATCCTACATTTTTCTGATTAGTTGGTTCTTCAAGAACTATAAACATTAGTAGCAACTTTTCTTACTATTTGTTTTCTCTTTATTCTTTGCCTGCAGAACAATGAAAAACAAATGCGTCAACTCTCTGTCATTCCTCCCATGATGTTTGATGCAGAACAAAGACGAGTAAAGTTTATTAACATGAATGGTCTGATGGAGGATCCCATGAAAGTTTATAAAGACAGACAGTTCATGAATGTCTGGACCGACCATGAGAAAGAGATTTTTAAGGAAAAGTAATCAGCTTTTTTTTATCTCTTTATATTGCAAATGACAGACACACCTAAGCCCATAGTAAATATCAGTTAAATCAGGAGAGCTGAAAGTTTTATGCAATAGTATTTCATAAGATTCTCGGCTGGATGAGTGAAATGTTGCAAAAGTTTTATACTTCTGCATTTATTTTTCAACTGAGTAGACTGTACATGCATTTAGGTAGGAAATTCTCTAAAGTGCTTAGTTGTATGGTAAGTTGAAAATGAAAAGAGCAGGTGGACCTTCTAATTTATATTAATCAAAAACTAGTTTTTAGATGCTTTTAAATGCTTGTAATTTAAAAGCTAGCCTTTTTAGTCTAACTTCAGTGTTGGAAATCAAAGATTTGCTGATTGAAAAGATTATTTGGAAGACTGTTTTGCTTCTTTGACTATGAGTTATGTTGTCAAACTTAAATAATTTCTGATTTATAAAAGGTTTGTCCAACATCCCAAGAACTTTGGTCTAATTGCTTCCTACTTGGAACGAAAGGTAAGATCTCTTTTAATATAAGTAGAGCCTAGGGTGGTATCCCTAACTTTCCAAATGTAAGTCACTTATTCCAGCAACACTTTTTCATCTTGGAAAAAAAAAATTAATTCCAAAAAACTTTACTGCCTTGGCAGGATATAATAATACTTGGTCAGTAACACAGTTAGTACATGCAAACATTTAACAAGAGTTAGTAAAATGACACTTTCGACAGCAGTAAAAGAAATTGAACTTGATTTAGTTTTGGTCTTACTTTCTTTTGGAAGCAGGTAAGCTTCTTTAACCATCGTTTAGATAGTGCTGTGTTTGGCTGTCCTGAGCCCCTGCTAATGCTAAGGATCCTTACCTGTGTCTTTCAAGTCAATGGGATCCTACTGCTGGCTGAATCCAAGCTGATTTTGCAAAGCTGGTATAAAAAATAATTGAGAATCAGGTTTTGCTTAGACTTGCAATAGAGTTTCTTGGATACTTACAGCTTTTATGGTAAATAGAAGCTTTCACAGCTGCAAGTTGTCTAGCATAGATTAAGGCCTACAGACTGAGGTAACTGAGGGATATTTTAAATAAGAGCCTTGTGTTTAACTGTAATTTTATCCATGGTTTTATTATTGTAACTGTGTGTGAATTCACTTCCCTATTGAGCAAACAGTTCCATTATAGTATTTTGTTTGTTTGTCATAGTCTAGGGAATGAACAGTTTGAAGTGTTGAATGAGAGTAAATACTAAATATATATATATATATATGTATGTATATATATATTTTTTTTTAGGAATAAAATATTTTTTCTTGCTTTTTCTCTTCAGAATGTTCCTGACTGTGTATTATATTATTATTTGACGAAGAAAAATGAGAATTATAAAGCCCTTGTGAGAAGGAATTATGGTAAACGTAGAGGAAGAAACCAGGTATGTAATTTTGTGTCACTTTAATGTCATTATTTTATTGCTTCTTGTTTACAACTGTCTATAATACCTTATATAGCAAGCAATATATTGTGTGCATGAAGCTGGGGAAGGGGGAGAATGATTTTTTTTGTTTTTCATTTCTGCCATTTTTAACTTTAAGAATAGGTTCTTGACATCAAGAGTGGTTTTGGTTAGTTTATTTTTGATTCTATAGAGTATC
The DNA here is from genome assembly GCA_013398735.1 of Nothocercus julius. Classification (NCBI taxonomy): domain Eukaryota; kingdom Metazoa; phylum Chordata; class Aves; order Tinamiformes; family Tinamidae; genus Nothocercus; species Nothocercus julius. The sequence goes on from VZSV01000144.1 coordinate 1,160,819, forward strand.
TTCTTCCTTTGCACATTTGTGACTTTTTAATATGACAAGTTACTATATTTGGGGACCATGCCATAGACATTGAGGTCAGATCCATCATTAATCCTATGGTGGAGCCAAAAGAAATTAGGCAGAGCATGTGACTTGCAGTGGAAAAGATATAATCACTTCCTAAGGTCAATTTTTGTTAAAAAGCAGAAAATAATGGTGGTTTTTATTTAGTGGTCAGGCTCAAAGTCAAATTGGAACTTAATAGCAAAAAGAAAGAGACCATTTTAATTAATGCAAATTAAAAGCTCTGCTGATTCAGGAATTCCTTTGGAAGTTTTGGAAGTCTTTGAAGAGGAAAAGAACAGCATATTATATGCAAAACATTTGCAAACATAAATATGTTTGGGCTACCAGGGTCAATGTGGAAATTAGAAAACAAAGAAAATTTAAGAAACATTTTTTTGCCAGTGAGAAGAATGCTGTGTATTCATTCAATGTATTTATTTATAAATTTATATNTTCATATATATAAAATAAAGCACACAAATATGCAAGACCAAGTCTGCAGATACTTCGAATTTTGTGTATGCTTAACTGGAAATAGGGATGTGCTTGAGAACTATCTAGTGCTTTGTTGAGGCTGAAACTGCAGTGGAGGTGGAGAGGACCCTATCAAATCTGGATTTTAGAAATCCATAATTATAGAATAATTACAAATTTTATATGCAAGTAATATTGTTGTGTGACTAGTGATGGCAAAAGATTCTGAATTAAATTATGGATAATGACAAGAACTGCAAAGATGGAAATAAAGGAGCCTTGTCCAAAATACGTAGACAATCACCATGAAAACTAAACATAGATAATGCTGCTGTTGTAAGTGGCTAAGTTACGTGTTCCAGTTTAAAATTCATAGCAGGTGAACTCATGTTCAGCAATATCTTTGCCATATGGTGTTCTATTGCAGTCGTTTTAAGATGTGAGGAGGCATAATTGTTTTTGAGCTGTAATAGGATGTAACTCCAGTTTTGAAGTATTCCAAACATCATAACTGTGTATTTAAATGTCTTTCCATGTCGTTAAAATTTAGAATACTGGAACTGTTAGAATTCAAAACTTATTTCTTAATAAGCCTTTTTTCTTAATCCATAAGTTGTTTAACTCTTGAATAATGCATATAAGTCTCTAGATTCCAATGTACAAGCCTGTAATTAAAATATAGAATTGTGAAAATAGCTAACTGTAAAAGGGAATGGAAGGCGCTCTGACTCTAATTGTTCCTGTGATTACCGATTTATATGGAAATAACTGAAGATATGAACTGTCCCTTTAAAATCTGCTGTTGTTTACTGAACTCTAATTACTTTTTCTCTGAATTTTAGAGGAATTGGGGGCCTTAATTAGATGTTGATCCATGTTAAGGGCTACAGCAGACTCCTGTGCTTTTTGTTTGCATGTGTGTGACTCCTATAGATCCGAAGAATGTTTAAGTGCACCTGCAAACCCAAGGGAAAAGCTCTACACATTCAGCATGCGGGACTGTTATTTTTCCTGCAACCTTAAGTTTAGTAGCGTTGTACTTGCCGGGTATTTATTAGAAAAATTACTAACAAGGAATCATACAGTACTAAAACTGTTCTTGTATTTCTCACTTTTGTTAATGATTAATTAGCTGTGTGTGTTGCATATGCGTCAGCTAGCTGTGAAGAACATGAGGTTGCAGAACTGCCTTGCTCAGCACAGCTTTTCTCTTATGGCTGCAGACGGTAGTTCATCCCCACTCTCCCTACTCCACGGCGGCTTCGCTTGAGGCCGATATTTTCCTATCGCTGAGCAGCATCCTGGAGCTTCCTTGCTGCTCAGCCAGCACTAAGGGCATAAGATTTATGATGTGCCGCTGCAAGGTGTGTATATACTGATAGCTGTTGCTTCAGCACGGAATCTTAGTAACTCATTTTTTTTTGTATATTAGAAGGCCAATAGATAGAGTATCAGCATGGAGGAGATATTTATCATGGTAATAGTTCTGAAATGCTTCAGAAGTGTTTTTAGTCCATACAGCTGGACTTGAATCCCACTGGAGGCTTTCGCTTTGGAAGAACCTGAGCTCGAGTTTACAGGCATGTGAAGTTGAGCGAAAGAAGGCTTAGTGCATTACAGTGGCTTTTTGTTCTTAAGTAGGTTTAGGAAGTAACTTATGGAATGCTGCAGAAGCTCTTCCAGACTTTTAACATAGTATTAGAAAAAAAAGAGCAACTGTAAGAGCAAACTGTGCCTTTCAATATTCAGCTACTTGGAAGTGATCTGCTAATAGTCTTGTCTGTCTGGTAGTTTCTTTAAAACAGTTCGTCTAAGTAGACCCTTGGACAGAACCCAAGAAGTGCCTGCTGCTGAGGCACAAAACCGGGCAGTTTAGAGGGTTGTTGAATTGGAAAATGCTCCTGGCAGCCTATGGGAGGCACCTGCAAGAGCGCGGAGCTCCCTGCGTCCTTCTCTTAGCTTGGCGAGTGAATGGCAGGAGTTTGCAGAGCAAAGGAATTCCTCGTTTTGCATTGCTAATTCCCAAAATAAGTCATGGAAAAGTCCAGCTTATTGATTTTGGTAAAGGGTCGAGCAGTGGTGGACGCAGGGGCTGCTTTCCTTGCCTGCATATTGTTCTGATTGTAGACTCTGCAAATAATTTTTTTTTTTTGCCAGCAACAGGGCAGCAAAGCGGCAGCGAGCGCGGCCCCGGTGGCAGGTGCCGCCGCCGCTGATGTGACTAGACAGAAATGTGCTGGGCCGCGCGCGGGGCTTGCGGAGCGGCGTCCGCCAGGGCTCACCCCGGGTGACCCTGGGAGATGAGACACTCGCATGGGAGCTGGGAACTCTTCCGCAGGCGGCTTAAGTGGCAGAATGACACAATTTCCTGGAATAAACACGTTGCTGGGTCAGGCGGCCTCGGCGGGAGAGCGGGGTGATGTTGGTGCTCGCGTGGCTTTTGTCCTTTTGAATCGTGTCCTGAATTAAAGCCCGTCCCCTTGCCTGGATAGTAAAAGTTTTAATCGACAGATGAATGTGCAGGTACGTCGCTGACTGAGGCTTCAGCTGTCTTAAGGTTTGTGTTTAACCTGCCCTTGACCTCTTTTGCTCCTGCATGTTAAATAAATTCACTGTGGAATAGTGAATCCTGTTGTTGACAGACTGGAGCGTCAAGTTAGCCAGGCAGAGAGAGCAGAGGATTCATTCTCAGCAACTCTTTTGCAGTTAGGTTATACGTTAAACATTTTTTTTTTTCTTTAAAAAGAAAAACTATAACTCTTTCAAGATGCAGTTTGTATTTAACTCCTTGCTTTTCAGTCCAATATGTGTAGCACAATGGAAGTTATCTGCCTTGGCATGTCCTTCTGAAATCTCATCTGAAGGAATTTTGAGGATAGCCAAGTAATGGCAATATCTTAAATGCTGATATTTTGCAGGAAAGTAATAAATAGCAGTTAGTGCTTGGGGCTTCTGCTTCAGTTCACGTTATTAAAATGTCAAAAACAAGTCCTTTATATGACTAATTCCAGCCTCAGTTTTTTTAATGAAACAGTGACACCTGCTGCTATGCTTACTGGAAGGATCCTCTCTCTTTTTTTTTTTTTTTTTAAATCCTATTTAGCCTATTTTAAGGAATTTTTCAGTGGAATAGAAAATCTGGGTTAGTGTAGTCCTTGAGCAGTAATCCTCTAGACCTCTGTCATTGTCCTCCCTTGAATTGCTATATGTGCTTCAGGTGTTTGTTTAAAAGATAAATATTACAATACATAAGTTGTGATACATAAATATTACAAATATTTTGCATGTAAAGTTGCTTTGTAGAGTAAAATGCCCAGTAAATAACACCTCAACCCTGCAGGTGCCAAACTTCAATGAATAGCACCTAGGTGTTGCAGCACTGAATGAATGGCTTGGATTGACTGAAGATACTGGTTTAACCCTTTCAAGCCCCTTCAGTGGGAACTCCTGTGGTTCCCTCTCTTTGGCCATATCTGCCTTCTCTCACCCCCTTTTTTTTTTTTTTTTTGACATATTTAAGGTATAACTTAAATTCATGTATTTAAAATAATGTATTTTCAGAGAGGAGGTAGAGAGTTCTTTCTTTCCCTCCTTCTCTTCCCTCTTCTACCTCTTGCTATAACCCAGTGTGCAGCATAAGGCTTTTTTTCCCCTTTTTATTGCAGAGCGTCTGGCCCAGAAGACCAGATTCACTGCGGCTCTTTAAAGATCACCTTAGTGCTGTTATAATAGAGTGTGAATGGATGTATTAAACTCCAGATGCTTAATGTGGGTTTCCTGGCTTGCAGAGCCCATCAGGAGAATTGTTCATTTGCTGTTTGCTTCTTGTCAGAGTTCTGGGAATTTGGGGAGTGGATTGTGTGATTAACTTAGTGGAAGCCAACTACTGCTACATTAACGCTTATAGAAGTCTTTTCTATGGCCATATCTGATAGTTCTTTCTTAAGAAATAGTTTATCAACACGTGTCATCTTTCCTTGCAACAACACAAAATGTTTAGATTGTCTAATGTTAGACTACTTGTAACAACGAAGTTAAACAGGGAATGTCAAGAGTAGTTTGTGTGTGTGTTTTCTTTTTGTGTATATGGTGAAGGAATAGTAAAAAGAGTGCCATAGATTATTCTCACCTCTTCAATTATATTTTTAGTAGCAATAAAAGAACAGCCTGTTTTCAGCAGTAAGACAACAGCAAGAAGAGAACAAATCTGTGTGATTATGTTAAATAACAGAAATTTGTTCTATTAATTCCCTTTTGAAGTACATCATATCTTCTGAATAGTTTAAATCAAACTTAACTGCTTGCTGGAATGAATACCCTTGCATATGGTAGTCGCCTAGATTGTTCAGAGATAAGTGGTGAGAATCACTGAACAGAAATGTATGTGGAATGTGTAGATAGAATTTTGTGCTGACCTCTATAGAATCAAAAAGACCAATAGTAAATTCTTTGTTGTTTGTTACTACTTCTGTGCTTGGAAAATTGTAGTCTAATCTCAATGAAGACTGCAGTAAAAAAAACTTTCTAAGCTATATTTTTTTTCTTCCATAAATTGATTGGAAACCTAAATCTAAGAATTCTGTGATACAGGGTTGTTTTTGTTGTTGTTGTTGTTGTTGTTTTTTTGAATGTTTGTATTTCTTATTGCTAATGAGAGCTTTGAGAAGGTGGCTTGACTTGGTCATAGTGTTCATGCTAAAAGATCATCTGCTCCCAAGTTACGAGCTATCATGTTTCACTGCTTTAAAATTGGCAATGTTAAAAATAAAATTTGAGGAGAGCTACACCATTGCTACGCAAGATGTTGATCAGAACTCTCTAAGCATGTTTAAAACTTTGCTCTTCGTTTTTCAAGTTTCGTATTGCAGGAATCGCTTCCAATTCATACAAAGATATCCCATGTGGCATGTAGCAGCCCAGAAAGGGGAGCACCGCTGTGCTCCTTCTGCAGAAGAAGCCTCTACCTCCATGGGATTTATAAAACAAAATACAGTCTCTGAATAGAGCAGCTGACTAGAAGAACCATAAGTAAAAATAAATTATGAGGGACTGAAGATATGCAGTCAATATAAAGATACTGAATATTTTGTGGCAAAAGGGACTTTGGATGTCTGGAAGATGTGCCTGGCCGATCATGCTGTGATTTCAGGGGGCAGATAGGATAAAGTGCTCCAGTTGCTGCAGAGGCATTTGCTGTTATGCTGCCTGGTATGCAGCGACCGTAACCGCCCGGGGGAGGTAGCGTCAGTGCCTGGGCTGCACCGAGGAGAAGTTGCTGCAGCTTTGTAAGATCAGCTTGTTATAATGTGTGTAAATGCCCTTTCATTTCAGCAACAAATTGCTCGTCCTTCTCAAGAAGAAAAGGTAGAAGAAAAAGTAGAAGAGGAAAAAGCAGAAAAAACAGAAAAAAAGGAGGAGGAAAAGAAAGATGAAGAGGATAAGGATGAGAAGGAAGAATCTAAGTAAGTATATGTACTGAAAATGCATGAATTTGCTTTAGATTGCAGTGACTTTTCAGCTTTTTTTTTTTTTTTTTTTTGCAAAGATCAGAATGGAATTGGTGTTAGCCTGGCAGTGAATTTTGACTACAGATTGTTCCTATGTAAGTTAGTTCTTGTGCATTAAATACTTTTATATTTTGACTTAGCAATTTCCTTGTCTCTCTGAACTAATCAGACTGGTGAAGAAGTCGGAGAGCTTTATTAACACCTGACTTCTTTTGTATCTTGCCCTAGGAGGGGACTTTTTTGGATGTTTTGTCGCATGTTTGTATTTTCTTTGACGTTGCTAATGTCATGTATCTGTGTTATTCTCTAGGAGCTCTAGCTTTGGGAGAGTAAGTGAACTCTGTTTCACTATGAAGCGGCCTTTTTTTCTTCAAGTCAAAACAGGAAGAAAGATTGATGTTTCTACATCCATTTTCAGGAATATCTGCCTTTAATAATTCTCAGAATGTGTCTGAATTGCTTTTTTAATAATTCTATTTTTTTGAACTATTCTCAGAGAGAACACCAAAGAAAAGGACAAAACTGAAGCTCCCGCAGAGGAAACGGAGGAAAGGGAGCAAGCCACTCCTAGGGGCCGAAAAACTGCCAATAGTCAAGGTCGTCGTAAGGGCAGGATCACCAGATCAATGACAAATGAAGCGGCACAAGCAAATGCTGCCGCGGCAGCGGCTGCCGAAGAACCGCCACCTCCTCTCCCTCCTCCACCAGAACCTTGTGAGTAGCATTCAGGGCTCTTGGGGACCCCTCTGGTAGTCAGGCTCTTCTCTGGCAGGTCGCTGTATTCTGCATGTGCCATGCACTGTGGGCTTAGTTTAATGTTACATCTTTATTTTCAGGCCTGTTTATAATTTTTTGAGTTTTAGGTGCTGTTCAATTTCTTGCATGCAAATGTATAGTATATACCTAGTTGGATGACTGTTAAAACCATGTAAGAAGAAGGCAGTTTAGCCTTTCAGTGGTAACTACTTTTTCTCTTAGTTTGCAGGGCTAAAGATGGATCTGATTCAAGTGCCTTTGACACAGATTGACTTACAAGCTGTAGCTCACAGAGGTTACTGCTAAATAAGTAGGCCCGATATTTGAGTACTTTGGGGAGTTTCGTAATCGGAAATAGATCCTCGCATTTTTTGTTGTTATTTCTGCATTAGATGGCAAGGGGCTTATTTAAAGCAAAAATGTTACTTTCTTGGCATGTTTGGTTAGAAAATACTGTATACTATCTCTGGCTGTGTTTCTAAGAAGGCTGACATAATCTGTGGTGGTGCAGAAACACAAGCAAACAGAATACCTTGTGGCTAGTAAATAATTAGCCATGACAGCATGGGATTTTTTTGTCCTGTTGTGCTGTGCCATGGCAAAATCTATTGCTCTTAACTCTTTAGCTGGGGAGCTGCAGGCAGAGATTTATCTAGAATTTGTCACTTGTTGCTCAAATATTCATAAACAACATAGGATGTTAATTCAGTGGTAAATATCAGAGACTAGAGTAGTGATCCAGAGTAGTGATACAGTCACTTACAAAGGGTCAGACACTTTGTAGCGTTCTATTTGTATTACTTGTTAATGCAAGTAAGGCTGATTTTGCTTTTACTGAACATCTGCTTTTCAGGAGTTTGTGTCGCATGCTCTGCTCAATGGCAGATCAGTGAAAAATGGAAGTTTCTGTTCTTGAAAGAGCCGAGTCTGTTACAGCTTAATGCAATTCAGAAATTTGAACAGAATGATACAAATCCAGAAAAGTGAATGAATAGTATTTTGCAGTGAATTATAGTTAGTTCCCTGTTTTTACTTAGTATTCTTTTGTTGTTGTTTCCTTGGGGATTTTGTTTGTCTCTGTTTATCCAGAGAATTATAGGAGTGAATTTAAGATGAATAGATTTCTTGATACCTCCTCATCAGTAAATAACCACTTCAGTTTTTTTGGCACTGTAGTCAATGAAATATGGTGGTACTAGATCATATCATGTCGGACTGTATGTTTATTTCCTTTTTTCATTTTGAATGACTTTTTCCTTTCTCCTGTAGTATTCTGATCTCCATGCACAGCGTTATGACATCTGTTCAATGCATTTCAACAGTATGGATGCACTTAAAATAGGAAATGGGAAGGGAATGTGGAAGAGTCTCTGAAGAACCTTCGTAGTAATTATTTTTAAAAGTGATCCTGTCTATTAGTGACTCAGAAAATGAGCAAAATGGGGCTTAGAAAGAGTGCAACTTTCTCTGAGGAAGTCCCTGATAATTGTGAACTGATTTAAAAACAGTGGAATACTTGTAGTATATCTTTATTTCTGAATATTGAAGAGTGGTTGAAAACTGGTTTAATTCATGCTAACTTCATATATGCCTTACAGTGTCAAAGCTGAATTTGAGTTGAGAATCGGTGTTACTTCTTCACAACCTGCTGTAGACCATGCACTGAAGATTTGTTATTAAAAGGCCTAAAATAGGGGTGGTTAGAGTGCAGGAAGTTCCTTGCAATTGTAGAAGAATATAGCACGCTTGCCCTACATTTCCTTAATGTAAGGAACTCTGTACCTGTATCTCAGGTACATGGAAAACAATGAATCACATGGAGGAAAAAAGGCCACAAATGGCATGCCCTGATGTTTCCCGGGGTGTTTTTAGTGGTTGATAATACTTACTGATGTCTTAAATACAAGTTTAATGATAAATAATATTAGCTGCTTGCAAGTCTTATTTGACAGTTATTTAATCATCACACTGTTCTGTAGGTAGAATGGTTGAACAGTTTGCTCTTTCCTGCTTTATCTCTTAATTTGTTTTTTTGGACGCTGACTGCTTCCTGCTCTCAGAAGCAGCTTTCCCAAGTGACTTGGAGGAGCCTTAATGTAAATAGATTACTAGATTATGGGATGCACAGTTGTTGCTGCAAGAGGAACTCCTGATCTTTTCTCTAATGGGGGTCGTTGTTTCTCTTTCAGCTTCTGCAGAGCCTGTGGAGACTTCTCGCTGGACAGAAGAAGAAATGGAAGTTGCTAAGAAAGGTAAGTCTTGGGAAATTTTTGTTTTACTTCTAAATACTTAAATACTTGTTAGTCTTTGCAGCACTACACTGGGTAACTAATGTGAAATTTGCTTTTTTTTTATTTAAAGAAGCAAGTATCTTCACCAGACAAAATCATTTTCTAAGACTTGTACTAATTTTGTTCCTGTGGGCTACATAGAAATATTTGATGTTTGTATTTGATCCACAGAAATATGTCAAATAGATGCAAAGATGTATATTTTGTATGCACATTTTCAAAGTAATATTTTTCTAAACTACAAAAAATCCTTTGGTTTATGACGCATTCTTTTCGCATAAAAGTTTGTATATTTTACAACTTATCTAGGCATTTGACAGATGTCACCATGAAATATTATGCGTAAAATCAGTCTTTAAGCAGTCAACATATTAGCAACAGCCAAGAGTTAAATTTGAAGGCTACATAAACAGACGTTCAGGTAGAAATAGCTTTTTTTTTTTTTTTTTTTCCCCATGTTCAGTAAGTAGTAGTTAGATACATCGTCACAGTGAGAACTCTCTCAAGGACAGCATTACTTTTATTTAATGTTACCTTGCTTTTGTATCTGACAGACTCTTCCAAGGGGTGATGGTGTTCCATTTATTTGCTTTAGATTATTGATCATAGTAAATATTTGTTCTTTTATGTTCGAACAGGTTTAGTGGAACATGGGCGAAACTGGGCAGCAATTGCCAAAATGGTTGGGACAAAAAGTGAAGCTCAGTGTAAGAACTTCTACTTCAACTATAAAAGGAGACACAATCTGGACAGCCTTCTTCAACAGCACAAACAGAAGGTAAGTGCAGTGGTTTCTAAATATTTGAGGGAGCAACTTAAAATCCCTCTAAACTCATTCATCACAGTTTGCTAAAATCATTTCACAATCTCCACTTTTTTTCTTTTCTACTTGTTTTTGTGTTACAACTTAATCATCAAATCATTATGGTTGGTCTGCATGACTGATCATTATGGTATAGATCTTCTAGAAGACACTGCTGATGTTGGCTGAACTCTGGCACTAGCCACTTTGTGCTTTAAAATGCAGAAGGAAACTTTCTATCAGCATTCTCGAGCCTGAATAATTCCTTAAGTGTTTTGAGAGCTGTACTCCTTATCAGTGCATCAGCAACAGTACAAGTTCAGGTCGTTACTGTGGAACAGTTACCTTGAAATATGCCCTGTGTCACATAATAAGCACTAACCTCACAAAATAGGGTAAGAACGTTGGTGAAGGGCCAGGAACTGAAAGCTTTGAGGTATCTAAAGTGAAATACTGAGCGTTACAATTCCCCAAACTGCAGTGCTGTCCTAGCCTTGTACTTGTCGAAATGGAGAGTATTAGTCTCTGTTTGCTGCTTTAGCCCTGTTTTTCCCACAAATGTTGAGAGAGTGGTGATTTATTTGTAAACTTGTTCGTGTTTTTTGGTCAGGAGCAGCAAAATTTGATCTGAAGTTGAAATGGTGTCCCCGTATGAATGAATCTCAGCTAAACAGATATCTGCCTTTCAGTTAATCGTGAGATTGAGAAATGGGAATACGTGCAATAGGAATACTTGGAAATTTTCAGTACAATGTAAATGCCATATCTTTATCAGTCTTCTCGAAGGCCCCGTGAGGAGCGAGATGTATCACAGTGTGAGAGTGTAGCTTCAACAGTATCAGCTCAGGAGGATGAAGACATTGAAGCATCTAATGAAGAAGAGAATCCAGAAGACAGTGAAGGTAACTTTTCTGGGAAGAACTTTATGTATTTACCAAGATGGGATTATGTTTTATTTAGGCTGATTGTACATGAGCGTATAGGAAAACTCTGTGCTATTTCATAACATAGTATTCAAACACTGTTGCGGTAGTATTTTAGCTACTGGCACTCACTTTACTAGTTCTAACTGGAGAAGAAGAAAAGTGGTATTGAGCAGATGTTATTAAAATGTTACTACTTAATGTTTTGAGATACTTTGACTATGCTGTCTTCTAGAGGCTGAACAAATGCACATGGTCAAAAAAATGCAGATTGAAACAAGCTCAACCATGGATATGTAATCTTTGCTAGGTTAATAGTCTCCGTGGAGACGTTTTAGACTCCGTGTCTAAAACTTTAGACAGGCAAATTCAATCTTTTATTTATATTTGTTGGCTGCAACTGCTAATAATTACAGGCACTCAGCATTACGTCTGTTTTGGCCAGCCTTTTATGGAGCTGTAACCAGTAGAATTTGTAAATGATGAATCGGAGAATATGGCTAAGTTTGTCAAGCTGCAATCTATGTATAATTCAGTCCAAAAAGCCTGCCTTAAGTTTGAAGATGTGTTGTGTTTAAACAAAGCTTCCCACAGATGCAGTTCTAAGTAATGAAGATGGGTGTCTTTGGAATAAGACTTCTGAATGTAACTTCTACGCAGTCATATGTCTATGTTGTATGCTGACATAGTTTTTCATAAATGATTTTATTATCTAAAAGCTATCTATAATATAATGGAATTGATGCAGGACAAAAAGAGAAGAAAGGTTAAATTTTATCTTGAATCAGTACAAATTATTCTTAAAGCTGCCCTGCAATTTTTGCTGTAAGCTAACTATTGTAGTTTACCTCCTTTGTGAATAAGCATTGTTTTCTTGAAAATGTCTCCTTTGCTCTGTGAAAGGTGTAAACAGCGTCGACAACTGGATACCAATTGTAGAAGGGTATTGATATTTTCAGTGAAGAACCTATGTGTAGCATATTTATTATCTAAAATTAAGATGGAATTGGAAAGAAGGTTTTCTGCAAAATGCAGTAAATACGCACTCAGAACCTGCATACAAAAGGTGACAGATTTTCATGTAAAATCAGTGTTTTGTCACTTCTGCCAATGAAGCCTCTAAAACATGTTCACTGAAGTTATTCAAGTTGTGCCTTAGTCACTGTGAATGTTGACCTTATTCTTGTAAGAGAACTGCATCATAGATGGAAGCACCGAGTCTCTGGCGTAAGCATGGGAGGTTACCTACCTGTCTGGTTCTTTGTAAGGTCAGAGCTAAATATGTAATCTTATTTCTGTAATTCCTGTCTTCCTTAATCTGCATCTGCTCACTTTAGTTACCCTTCTTTTGGGAGTCAGTTCTTCAGGGTGAGGGTCTTGTGTTATTGGGATAACTGGCATATATATGAGTATTCTTTTTATCTAAAAAAAAAAAAAAAAAAAAAAGGCAGTTGATCAAAGCCTGGTTGGATCATGTTAATGTTGAACGTTTGTGCTCAAAACTTTTCATTTTTTTAAGGTGCTGAAAATAGTTCTGATACAGAGAGTGCTCCATCTCCTTCTCCAGCAGAACCTGCTAAACCAAGTGAAGAACCTCCCTCCGAGAGTGCTGCTTCGAAGGTAACCACTGAGGCGACAGCAGAACAGGAGGCTGCCATTAAACCTGCCACCAGCACATCCCCTTCTGTAACAGCCCAAAGTGTGTCAACTGCTGAAAGCCAGACCTCTGAGCCACAGGTTAAAGAAGAAATTAATAATGAAGCAGAAGAGCCTATGGAGGTTGACAGTAGAAGCCATCCCGCTGAAGCTAAACCAGTGCTTAATCTTCCAGTGCATACCAAAGCAGAACCTGTAGAGACTGAAATGAGGCTACCAGAGAATATTCAAGTGAAAATAGAGAGTGATACCAAAGAGAGGGATTTGGAGAAACCCAAGGAGAAGTCAGAACCTGACGAAATGGACTTCAGTCTGGCCCAACAGGTGAATACAGCAAGACAAGAATCCCATTCAGATAATGATTCAAGTGCCACCTGTAGTGCTGATGAGGAAGTTGATGGAGAACCTGACAGACAAGGGTGAGTGTAATTGGTCATAGTTTCAAAATTTAAAAGGCTGTTTTAAAAGTGTTATTACTTAACAGTAATTAAAAAGTTATACTTGGTAGCAACATTTCTCTTATGAGTTTCTAGTATGACAAAGAATCTCTGAAAAGTTTTTTAATTGTAACTGAGAGAAATGTTGACTTTAAAATTCTGAAGAAAAACCAGAAGAAGGCTCTTCGTGGCAATAAACTGGGTCAGCAGCAAACCAGCACAGCTCTCTGGAAACCTAGACCGCTAGCACAGCTCTTTGGAAATCAAACTGTTTTCAATCAGTTCAGAGAATAACTGGACCTGTTCTGAGGTTCTTTCATTAACTTTGGGGAGTTGATTTCTTTTACAGAATATTTTAGTACAAAGCAAACCATACAGCAGTAGATTTCGAATATATTTTATTATGTGATTGATTACTGTAGTCCATTTCCTTTAGTAGAAATGTTTGAATGCAAAGCAAAAAATTCATGCATGGGTTTTAGTTGATTCTTGCTCTCACAAATTCACTTCAGTAGGATGTATGCAAAACTCCCTGAATTTGTCAGGGAAAAAAATGTGGCATGTAGTCACAGAATTGGAGAATAGCTGAAGCTGGAATGGAAGGGCTCCCTAGAGATCTGGTCCAACTCCCCTGCTCAAGCAGGGTCACCTAGAGCATGTGGCACAGGGTCGTATCCAGGTGGGTTTTGAAGATCTCCAAAGAAGGAGACTTTAAGTGGGCAATGCTGCCTGTTCTTGGAACCGTATTACTTTTGGAGAAATGTTGATATTGCTGATAATGCATTAAATCTTTGAGCTCTGTTGCTGTGATTCCTGTGTAACCATAGTATGGCATCAGAGCCACTGCACCTCCCTTCCAGTGGTCTTAATATACATGCAGTACCAAGCTAAATGTCAAAAGTATCCAGTGTCATTGTGCTGCATGTGCTCTTTTGAAAAGACTAGTTGACTGTTTCTGTGCTCTTGCCTCTCAGGCATCCTATCTCCACAGATAGAAGAACCCTCTGTGAAAAATCCACCATATACTACCGTTTATATTTTTCCTATATAGTAAATATATCTTGTGCTTACCGTCCTTTTTTCCCCCCTCATCTCCCCGCCAAAGCACTTTTTTTTCTGTTGTAGTGAAAGTTAGTCTTGCATGACTTTGTATGCAGAAACAACATACTTAAATTTTTGGTTTTGAAGATTATTGAACATACTTCTGGTATGTCTATGTATTTTAAGATATTGCAGTATTTATGCCTATTCTACTAGATATGTTATGGAACAAAACTTGACAATTTTGATATTCCAGCTATTTATCCACTCTTAGATGCATTAGTGTTTTGAAGCTGAAAGAAGCAAAGAAGCATACTTGTGCCTGTGAATTCATCAAGATGTTTAATCTTGGTCTCTCTTGATTCTAATTTTTCCTTCCATCTATGTGTTTTTTTTTTTTTTTTTTTTTTNAGTCTTCAGTAGGGAGTCTAAGCCTTCACTCTTAAACCCCACTGGTTCGATACTGGTATCATCCACAATAAAGCAAGGGCAGATGGACCTGCAACAACTTCACCATCGAGCTGCTGTCATACCACCTATGGTATGGGATGTTTTAAATGATATTTGAAGGAGCATCTTTTGTCTGTAGAATTAGTTTTATGCAGTGCAAAAGCAGCAAAAATCATGAAAGAAATGAAAAAATGCTTATAATTTACTTTGCTACCATACTTTCTGGGGGCAGGGGGATAAGTTAAGCACTTTAGTGAATATGTGTGTTAATGTGTCTGCCGCTAACACGTTCCCCTCCTTGCAGGTTTCTTGCAGTCCATGCACGGTGCCTGTTGGAACACCCGTGAGTGGTTATGCTCTCTATCAACGGCACATTAAAGCGATGCACGAGTCGGCACTGCTGGAGGAGCAACGGCAGAGGCAAGAGCAGCTGGATATGGAGTATCGAAGCTCTGCAAGCCCGTGTGGCCCTTCCAAAAGCCCCAGTGTTGAGTGGGAAGGTAGTTATTTTGTATCTGTTATGAAATAAGTCAGAGTTAGTAGTCTTAATATGCATGCAGTATAAATCATTGAGCCCTGGAGCAAGGCACAAAATAAAGATTCTGGAACTGTCATACTGTACCCCGTTGGGCCACCAAAGGGCTATGTGAAAAGTTCTGCTCCTGGGAATATGATGGTTAGTTGCATTTGTGTAAATAGTTGTTGCTGGAGACAGGGTTTGACCTGAACTTTGAGATCTGACCTTTCCTGAGTGTGGCTGTTATTGTGCTCTGTGGTCAGAGAACAAGGCTAAAATTATTGTTCACAAATAACTATGTGCCTAAGAAAGGACTTGCCTGTTACCATTGTTGGCCGGAGGAAAGTGACTCAGATGGACAAGATATTGTATGACTTAAACTTCTGCGTAAGAGCCAGAAGATGCATCCACTAGCTTTCGTTAGACACTCATTTTACTCTCTTTCTGTGTATAATGGCTATGCTTTCGTAAGCAGTTTGCAAATTACTGTTTTAAAGTGCTACCTTCTCTTAAACAAGAAAACCATATTCTGTGACAATCCCAGTTCTCAGTGGGAAGGGGTATAACTGTTACCTCTCAATACCTGATTATTTTATTTTATTTTATTTTTGCCAGAAAAGAGATACTGTCACAGATGCATCATTCTGCATTTTTAGATTTTTATCCTTATTTTGTTCCTGTTGCTTTCTACAAGCCTGGTCATCTTAATTTGAAAGCTAGAAGAGGCCAAGTTAGATCTTTAGAACAGCTACTTCTTTAGATATGTTGTGCATGTGAAGCTTCTCCACCCCAGTGTTATATGCAGAAGGGAGCTTGCAGGCTGCTTGAACTCCTTCATTATGTAGATCAGAATGTTCATATACAGTGCATATGTTGTGGTGCGTCTGATCGGATTGAAGTAACTATTGCTGAACTGACATACAACAACCTATAAAATGCTTCACAAGAATGTGGATACTATATTAAGCAGGACCTTAATGCTACTTTTTAATGAATTTTGGAAAAAAAAAATGTAGAAGTGTGTAGTTAGTCTAACAAAAACAAAATCTTTGCAAAGGTCAGTTATTCTAGGATAGCCAGGTCTGTCTGTATGTTAACTTTAAAATAAATATCTGAATCTGGACAAACCAGAAGGCCAGCAAGGCTAAATACACTTGCTTTGTTTTGCATTGGTAGTACTGAATGCTGGTGAAAACCAGGAAGCTGGCATATGAATTACTAGGCCTTAGTATGCAAAATCATTTATTCCTTCTGTTCCAAAAGAGCCTATCTCCTGGCTTTAGAACTTTTAGTTACTATTTTGAATGTAATTCTTTCGTTTTCTGGACTAAATTTGTTGTAATTGAAACTTCAGGTTCTGATGAATGCTCTGAGGTTGGAATTAGGTGCCTTTTGTTACAAATCTGTTGTAGACTGAAACTTTTGCTGCTGGTTTCTAATCTAGGGTTCTTTCTTTCTGATAACCTTAACTTTTATAGGAAAACCGGTGGCCTACATGCCTTATGCTGAAGTCAAGCGAGCAATTGAACAGGAAGTACAGGTGCAAAATACAGCAGCAAGGTCAGCGTCACCATACAGGCTCTCTCCAAGAGAAGTCAATAAAGCCTCTCCCCAACCTGATATGAACGCAGCTCGCTACAGTGTTCCACCAGGTAAATATTTTGTTGTGTATCACTGTGATTAGTAACATGCCTTTGGAGGCTGGACTTCTGTGTCTTCATGTGGTATAGAATTACTTTCTAAGTGCTTTGGACATTTATGAAAGAAAGAAAGAGTTTGTTTTCTGTGTGCGCGTGCAACTTGACTAGTAGGGGTGAAACACTGTAATGTTTAATACACATTCCTTTTTTTCTCCAAGTTCTCCAGCCAGCTCCTCACCAAGTAATAACCAATATACCTGAAGGAGTCCGCCTTCCAACAACCAGACCCACCAGACCACCACCCCCACTCATTCCATCCTCCAAAACAAGTGTGCCATCAGAAAAACCTTCCTTCATCATGGGAGGCTCAATCTCACAAGTAAGATCATATATATACTCTTAGAACAGAAAATTTGCATTTACATCGGTCTTCTGCACTTTCATCAGCCTTCAACCTGTGTTTGCAATATTAGCATCTTAAGAGCTATACACGCTCAGAAGTCCGGGAAATTATAGATGCTTTATAAAAGAGAACAGGTTGCAGTCATTTACCTTCACTGACAAGACTGAGGATGTTCAGTTTAGATAAACTGTATCTCTGAACTAACAGTGAGCCTAGACTTCTATTTTGTGCTCTAGTTCTCTGCAGTGGGGCTACTATAGCTTTTTAAAATAAGGTCTAAGTAGATTAGTCGGTCTGATTTTAAACATGTTTATAAATCTTCATTCCAAAAAGATTTAACATAATACCCTTGTTGTTTCAGGGAACACCAGGCACTTATTTAACATCCCATAGTCAAGCTTCCTACACCCAAGAAACAGCAAAGCCATCAGTGGGTTCTATATCGCTTGGGCTGCCCAGGCAGCAAGAGTCGGCCAAATCTGGTAAGAAATAAAAAGCTGACATGAGCATTTTATATAGACTGATCTATATAGATCTGATGACTCGTAATTAAGGTGAAAAACATAATAAAATAAAACCTTTTTTTTTTTCTTTCAAATAGCTTCCCTGCCCTATATCAAACAAGAAGAATTCTCTCCTAGAAGTCAGAATTCTCAACCTGAAGGGCTCTTGGTCAGGGCACAACATGAAGGTGTGGTACGAGGTAAAGTAATCCTTATTAAGAAAGCAGTTTTGTCAGAGACTGATGAGAATTACAAAGCTAGCTTCTGTAGCCCAAACTACTGAACTGTTACTTGTAAGTATTAAATGGTTAATCTGATCCTTCTTTTCTGAGGCATGTAGCTCCTCCTGTCTGCACACTGAGTTAAAAAACATTTGTTTCATGGCATGCCAGATTCAAATTTTAATTGTCCGCTAGAGCATTAACAGACCAATACATGCAAAATGTAGAAATGTATCAGAAGAGAGGGAATTAAATTTCAAACAGAATAGCTGTTTTGTATATACGTGATCTTTCAGGATGTCTCTTTATTTCAAACAGGCACCACAACAATACAGGAAGGAAGTATAACACGAGGAACTCCAACCAATAAAGTTTCTGTTGAGACCATTCCTTCTTTAAGAGGCTCCATTACTCAGGTATTTTTCCTCTTACAGAGAAGGTTGTAGCAAACCAGCATATTTAAACTATAGCTGGGAACATACAGAATGTGCATGTCTAAAAAAGTTAATATTGGCGAATGGAAATGGCCTTAAAAAAGAAGGTTTAAATACATTCCAGTAGTCAAATCCCACATAAATGAAGCCAGTGTTGACATATCTGAGTTCTTCAACTTTGTAATGAAATCACTGGAACCTTTAGTATACTTGTATAAAGGCTTAGGAATAAGTATCACAGCTGAGTGCAAAAACTAAAATAAATCATGATTGGTCCTGCACAGGTGCTGTTTAAAGCCCAAAAAGTAAATTAAGCCCCTTTGTCTCATCTTTTAGATACTACTGTTTTGGTTTTCCTCCAGTCTCTAACCACAGAAGCAATTCTCAGGGAATCTTAAAGTTTCTCCGTGAATTTGGATATAACCTAATGGCTTCCTAAAGTAATGTAGTATATGCCATCTTTTCCAAACTAGGGCCATGTCACAGTTTTTTAATATCATGCTTCCTATTCTTCTTCCTGAAGTACTTCTACGAGATGGCAGTGAATTGTTTACTAATCTAGTTACTAAGATTTAGTTAGACCTCTAATAATAGAGTCAGGAATTTAAGGCATAGTGCTTGACAAATTACTTGGTTTTCTAGATCTAAAATTTATATATTTCTTTTTTCCTCTGCTTCCTATTCTGCCTAAGCAATTATATTCCGAATTCTATTTGATTGATCTAAACGCAGGGTACACCAGCTCTGTCTCAATCTGGCATAGCAGCTGATGCGTTATTGAAAGGAACCATCACCAGACTAGCTACAGAAGACAGCAGCCCAGAGAAGTGTCGAGAGGAAGCTGCGGCCAAAGGCCATGTTATTTATGAAGGCAAAAGTGGGCATATATTATCTTACGATAGTGAGTATTTATATGTTCTCCCTGATCAAAGTCAAGCTTACAGTGAGTTCACTTTTAAGATCTATAGTTGAAGTATGTCTTCCTCCAAGTCTATAGGTATAAACCTCAGTCACCGGCATGCAAACTGAGACAAACGTTGACCTGCCTGTGTGTTTTGAGGGGGTAGGAATTAAAATGATCCAGAAATTGTACCTGTTCTGAGTCTTCTGTACTTTGTAGCTGACATACTGTTAACCTGTTTAATGTCTGTGCCATCCATTTCCAACTTGTTCAGGAATATTTTTGTTTTGAAGGTTATGGAAAAACTTAAAGGGCTGTATGTAAAAAAATCAAAAGAAACATGTTTTTAACTTTTAACTTGTATACAAATACTGATAAGTAAGTAACTTTGAACAAATATGTTTTTAACAAACCATGAAAAATCTCCTTTGAGATGCAATATTTCAGTATTATATTGAAATTGTATTTTTTTTGGTCTCGTTATTAAATGGGTTGCTCATTTCTCTCTCCCTGCTCCCTCCGCAATCATTCCCATTCCCTAACCACATTTCTTGTAAACTTTGGCAGCTATTAAAAATGTTCGTGAAGGAACAAGGAGTCCAAGAACTGCTCATGAAATTGGTTTAAAGAGAAGTTATGATACAATGGAAGGAAATATAAAGCAAGGAATGTCAATGCGAGAGTCTCCAGTGTCTGCACCACTGGAAGGTAAAATTGCTGCCTCTAAGGTGTTATGTATTTTATTAAAAACTTTTGCATTAGTGCAAGAGAGTTTATATCTGTTTTCTAGGGCAGACTAAAAGAGAGATTAGGTTTAAATATTGTGTTATTGACCAAATTCATGTAATAACTGCCGCAATGAAAGCGGGCTGGAGATACTACTGAAGTAGATTCCAGTTTTCAAATTTTTTTTGGCAATGTAGGTTCCCATAATTGCAGCAATTCAGCCAACAGTTATAAAAACATGTTGGCTCTACCGATAGGAGTAACTGACTCCTCACAATCACAGCTGGTTTTTGTAGGGCCACAACAACAGTGGACTCCATGGATGCACCCATTCACTTAAATACTGCTACCCAAATGTGGCAGAGTGACATTGTAATTGATAGGTGTGATCCGGGGCATTCGCTTAGATGACACCAAGCAGAAGCCTCCTGCTGTATCCTGCTTTGTCTTGCTTTAGGGCATCCTTCGTTTTTTTTCAATTTAATACACTAGAATCGAACTGAAAACAGAAAGGTCAGGTCAGGCCATTAAATAACTTCCCGAATGTCCTGAAAATACAAATAGGCAAAAAAAACTTTCTTGATAAATTCTCTCCAGAGTCTGTAGGAGACGTTTTTGTTCCTGTAGAGCATTTTGTCCCAGCCTTGATCAGCCCCAAATGGGTGTTTTGAGTACGTCTTCAACAGATGGAACAATATGGTTTGGAAAGGTTTCTAGACTGTAGATAGAAATTCAGTGCTACCTTTAAGTTCCTGAAGGATCTGCTGTGCTTTCTGTCTCTTTTGACGTACGAGAAGCTGCTCTAATGCTGCAAAGAAGTATCATCATTGACATGTTTTCCTTCTACAAACTGTGGAAAATGTGTTCTTTGGAATTTGATTTAGATTCTTCCTATGGTCTGTAAATTCAGCTCTCTTCAGGTGATTTAGTCTTAGTTTTGACCAAGTTGGTGATGCTGAGGTATATTTTGGGTGTTTTTTTTTTTTTTTTTTTTTTTTTTCCTCTTCTGTTTCTCATCTTTAAGTGCTTTTTGACTTTTTTATATACATACATATATTTGTATACATTCATGTGTGCATATGTATTTCTGCTCATATGTGCATATACACATGTGCACACATGCCCCTTTCAAAGAAACTGAAGCAGGGTATTGGAGAAGCTGTGACTGCTTCTGGAGAAGATTTAAGTAATTATAAAAATATATGAATACCTGGTGTTTTGTAAACTTGTTAAGCCCTGCATCAAAGTAATGAGGTAAATACTTGGATTGAAGGAGTTTTTTTGAACACTTGTCATTAGTTTTCTAAATTATGTTCATTTAATTTTAGGTTTAATATGCCGTGCACTACCTAGAGGCAGCCCACATGCTGAATTGAAAGAGAGGACAGTGTTGTCTGGCTCTATAATGCAAGGTAAAGTTTTGCTGGTTTACAAGGCTGTGTTTACTCCAACTCATCCATCAGGATTTCTGAACCTGAAAGCTGTTGCTAGCAGTGCTAGCTGTGTTGAATGTGGAGCCTGTTAGATTTATTTCTAGAACATAAATTTTCTGTGGGGAACTTTCTGATATGTTGTATACAAAGTTCATTTGTATACATTGTGTTGTTTTCCTTTTGCAAAATAGATCATTGTTATTATGAATACTTGGTAACTAGCACCTTATTTTTAAGTGAACATTAATAATTCTTCAGTCATCTGAGATGTATGTTATTGCCTTTATCTCAGCATTTGAAGTAACTTGTGATCCATTTAGGAGCTTGAATATTTGCTCTTTTGTTTGTTTCTTTTAAATTTTCCAAATATACTGTAATAGTCTACAACAAATAAAAGTTACAGTAATGTCTCATGTAATTAGTTACTCTTCTTTTTTTTTGAAAAAGAGACTTAATGATTGTTAGTATCAGTGATATGACCCTTTCTTTCTGTAAAAGGAACACCAAGAGCAACAGCTGAAAGTTTTGAAGAGGGCCTGAAATATCCTAAACAGATTAAGAGAGAGTCACCTCCCATAAGGACATTTGAAGGAGCCATTACTAAGGGGAAGCCGTATGATGGAGTTACTACTATAAAAGAAATGGGACGCTCCATTCATGAAATCCCAAGACAGGACCTATTGAGCCAAGAAAGTCGCAAGACTCCAGAAATGGTGCAGACGACGAGGCCAATCATAGAAGGCTCCATATCTCA
Source organism: Nothocercus julius (assembly GCA_013398735.1). Taxonomy (NCBI): domain Eukaryota; kingdom Metazoa; phylum Chordata; class Aves; order Tinamiformes; family Tinamidae; genus Nothocercus; species Nothocercus julius. Next base: position 1,182,733 of record VZSV01000144.1, read on the forward strand.
GGTAAACATGCAAAGTAGTGCTAGACAGTTGCTTGAAAGCTCAGTAGTGACTCAGTAGTTCAGGAGATGAGGAGGTGTTTGTTTTGCTGTCTTTGTTGTGGTAGCTTGCAAAGCTACCCATTAAGCTTTACAAGTATAGCTTAGAACATTTGCTGTTTATTAAAAAGCCCTTATATTGCGTGGTCATGGGATACCCTTGTGAGCAAGTGTTGGAGAGCTGACAAATAACGATGGCTATGATCCAGTTGTATTGTGTGCTGTAGCATTAGAAAGAGTGATAGAAGCAACGAATTGTGATTGAAAAAAAAATACCTCTTAGCTACAGTGGAACACTGGCAAGGAAGCCTTACCTGATCTTTTTCACTTTCGCAGGGTACCCCCATAAAATATGAAAGCAACTCTGGCCAGTCTGCAATCAAACACAATGTAAAATCTTTAATCACTGGACCAAGCAAACTACCCCGTGGAATGCCTCAGCTGGAAATGGTGCCAGAAAACGTGAAGGTGGTGGAGCGAGGAAAATATGAAGATGTGAAGACCGGGGATGCAGTACGTTCCCGTCACACGTCAGTAGTCAGCTCTGGTCCCTCTGTTCTCAGGTCAACTCTTCATGAAACTCCCAAATCACAGCTGAGCCCTGGGATTTATGATGATACTAATGCACGAAGAACACCTGTGAACTATCAGAGTCCAATGTCCAGAAGTTCACCTATGATGAATAGAGTTAGTGAAGGTATGCTATTCCTATCTGGAGTAAGATAAGGATTTTGAATAATTCCATTATAAACATATTTTTGAACTATTTTCTATAATCTGTTTCACTTCACTTTTACTCTAATCATTCTGTTCAATTTGGAGGGTGGCAGGAATTTTAAAGGCTCTAAGCTGTTAAATAAGAAAAACAGAGTCCACTGTACTGTAGCATGGAATTCAGTCTCAATTTGCGTTTCATTCTGGATCTCGTTGAAAGTGTTGCCTGTGAGCATAATGTTTTGAGGATAGGTACTATTAGTGAATGGTAATGGTGACTAGAGGATGAAACTAGTATGATCAAGTGCAGGCCCAGCCTAGTTAGCTGGATTTGAGGTTTTCTACCAGGGAAAGTTTGCCGTATAAAATGTTCTGTGGCTTATGTAGCAGACTGAAGGGTCCACTAGAACCTTCCCTGGGAACCTGTTTATACTTACAGCTGAATCTTTTTATTGGAAATAAATATTTTCTGAATTTGGATTTTTTTTCTTGTTTCTATTAGCTGGAATATCTTCTGGGAAGCCAGCGAATCATGAAAGGAAAAATACACTTACACCAACACAGAGAGAAAGCGTGCCTGCAAAATCCCCAGTCCCAGGGGTTGATCCTGTAGTTACTCACAGTCCTTTTGACCCCCATCACAGAGGAGCCACTCCTGAAGTCTATAGGAGTCACCTCCCTCCTCACTTAGATCCTGCTATGCCATTTCACAGGGCTCTGGATCCTGGTAAATATGTGGTGTTTGCTTTATTTATTTGTTTTAGAAATGTTTATTTTGCACAGAAAAGATGTCTCTAGAAAGCATATACATCAATGGGTAGATATGATTTATAAAAGATTAGGTATGCTGTTCTAGTTTGGTTTTACTTCGGGGTTAATATCTAGCTAGGAAACTTATTAGAATTTCTTTTATAACACTGAAAGGTCACTTCTGTTATTTTAAAAGTTCAGACAGTATTTTGAAATAAGTATCTCTGAAATATATTAAAAGCTTTCCTAAAAGCTGTACGAAGAAGGGTGTGGAAGATGCTACAGAATAAAAGTGTAATCAGGACTGTGATAGACTCTCACTGGGGGATTACCTGGTTACTCTAGAATACCCTCAGATGATACTAAATACACCAGATTTTCTTTTAGCCTAGTGACCGGTCTACCTCTGTGAGATATTCAAACCTTCTGTAGGTATTTCAGCCTTCACTATGTCAGAATTTCAGCATATATAATTTATCTAAGTCCTTCCTGTGATGTAAATCTTCAGTCTGGATTGTTTAGGTTTTTCTGTCTATGTGCAGTGCAGTGCATACACACAAAAACATTTGTATGAAAATACTGGTTTATTTTTCTGGAGTTAGTTAATTAATAGCACTTCTCCTTGAAACTAAAGAAACATCCTAAAGCTTTGGTTTCTGTATCCCTTGTGCTGCTTGCTAGATTTTCTTTTTCCCTCCTCATCCTCAGCTGCTGCTGCTTACCTGTTCCAAAGGCAGCTCTCCCCCACGCCTGGCTACCCCAGCCAGTATCAGCTTTACGCAATGGAGAACACGCGGCAGACAATCCTCAATGACTACATTACCTCACAGCAGATGCAAGTCAATTTACGTCCTGATGTAACCAGAGGATTATCTCCTAGAGAGCAAACTTTAGCTCTCCCATATGCAGGGGCAAGAGGTACATTTTTTTTCCTTTTTTTTTCTCTTCCGTCTTCTGTTGTTCTTGATATTCTTTAAAGCAGCAGATCTTGGTGATATGGTTTGCGTTATTTTTTGCTTGTTTTTTTATTTATATTGTGTGTGTGTGTGTGTGTGTATGTATATGTGCATACACATAGGTTTTTGTCACTTACGGATTTCCTTGGAGGGAATTGACTGAGCACATGGAGAAGAGTAGTTCAGTTGATGTGAGGTTGTTTAGTTTTCTGAGAAGTTTTGGCAGTCTCAAACTCTTAGATAAATCAAATAGCCCTGGGGCTGAGATATAAGATCTCATAGTCTTTTAATTGGTTGGAAAAGAAGGAATAAATGACTATTTTTCAGAGTAGATGAAGTTACATCAGAGCTTCAGTGAGACCTGTGCATTTCAACATTTCATTTCATTTTATGAATCTAAGAAGTCTGATTGTTGAAGCAATACCATTTTGCTGATAGATCAAATTGTTTAGAAGAGCTGAAGTGTACTTTTGCTAAGGGCAATTAAATGGAGTGCTACAAATGCAAATTATCGCTTCATATTTCCTAATTAATGATTGGCAGAGTTGAGAGTTTTTCACCCAAGAGGTATAAATAATTCTAAACTTGTCTCATTATATTTTTCCACTAAGTGTTCACTGCTCACATTATCAGAGAACAGAATATACACTGCATGGACGTTTTGGGTTGTCTTTCAATGGTAATTTTTATGTATATCGTCTCCTATCAGGAATTATCGACCTGAATAATATGGCTCCCACTATCTTAGTGCCTCATCCTGGAGGAACAAGCACACCACCCATGGAGAGAATCACTTATATCCCTGGTACCCAGCTTACATTCCCTCCTAGGCCTTACAATCCCGCTTCCCTGTCACCAGGTATGAGTCAGTATCGTTTGATGATCTCTCTAATCCTCTGTCCTTCTGAGATAATTTACCATCTTTATTCAGCTGTCACTAATGTCATGTTTTGCTATTTTCTCAGGTAATGCTATTTGTATGCACTTCTCACTTGGATAGCAAAGATTTTGTTAATGATGTCCTTTATAGTTGCAGTAGCAGCTGAAGAATTTGCTTCCTTCTGTCAGGTCTTTCTTTATAGTCATCTGATTATATGACCTCACTAATCTCATATTACATGTGGTAAGGGGTGGAATTTTGATCTATAAACTGTCTACTTGAGCTTTTCACCATCTTATTCTCTTAAGCTTTTGTCCTCTTAGGTAGATGGATAGACTTGTGGAAAGGAAATATATTTGGGAAACTTACTGTAAGTGGATGGTAGAATATAATGGCAAATGTATACCTCACACTGCGCTAAAGGTTTGAGCATATCTCTTTGCTATTCTAAACATTTTATCTCGTGGACCTTCCAGGACACCCTACACATCTGGCAACTTCTGCAGCTGCAACCGCTGAAAGGGAGCGGGAACGAGAAAGGGAGAAGGAAAGGGAGAGGGAGCGAGAGCGAGAACGGGAAAGAGAACGAGAGAGAGAGAGAATAGCTGCAGTTCCTGCTGAACTTTATCTTCGTCCAGGTAATTGCTATATTTCAGTTACCTTGCTGTGGCTGTAACTGCTCATTTTCTGTACCTACTATTAGAAGATTATGCCTATTAACAACGTATTACCTGTATTGTTTGGGTTTAGTCTGCACTTCAGAGGGGTTTCTAACACCTAGTAGTCCTGGCTGTAATTGCAACTCCAGCAATTAACATGCTTCTTTTTCATGTAATACCTAGGGAATGGTGTGAATCCCAGTCATTGCTATTAAAACTTGCATTTTATTTAGAGCATTATGGAAAGAACACTCTCATTTAAAACTTACGCACTTACTGCCATATCTGAAGTAGTGGTGGCAACTGGGGAAGGATTTAGTGTTGATACATAATTCTGCATTCTTATAAGAATGTTTTATATGATCCTATAATATCTTCCATTCCTCCCTCCCCCTCCATGTTCTCTAGGTGCAGAGCAGCCTGGCAGACCTGGCAGTCATGGATATGTTCGCTCTCCATCCCCTTCTGTCAGAAGCCAAGAAAACATACTGCAGCAAAGGCCTAGTATTTTTCAAGGAACCAATGGGACAAGCGTAATCACACCTTTGGATCCTGCTGCTCAGCTACGTATCATGTATGTTTCATAAATCCTGGTTGCAGAGATGTCTGTTTTCATATCTGAGCTCATGCAAAGGTGCATTCAGCGTGAGGGAAATTATAAAAGAGAAAGAGTTACCACTCACTATACAGTGGCTCTTAAACATCTTTACTGCATTCTTACCCAATCCAATTTGGATAGAAATTAGTGTCACTGAAGCTTTACTTGCTTGTATTTGTGCTCGGGCTCTAGTTCTTTTTCATGTGGTGTAATTCAGAATATTTGATGTGTGCCAACAGGCAGCTCACCCCTGGAGCACCCTCCATAACTCAAGGGTTGCCTGCTTCCCGTTACAATACTGCAGCTGATGCCCTTGCAGCCCTAGTAGATGCTGCAGCTTCTGCTCCTCAGATGGAAGTTGCCAAAGCAAAAGAGAGCAAGCACGAAGGAACAAGGATAGAAGAGAACATGGCGCGCAGGTCAGCTGTGGTTACTGAGCAGCAGCAGATGGAACAGAAAACGTTGGAGATAGAAAAAAGACCTGTTCAGTGCCCATATACATCTGCAAATTTTTCCAGTGGGAAGTCCCAGGGTCAGTCTTCATCAGTAGTCTATTCAGAGGCTGGTAAAGAGAAAGGACCTCCTCCTAAATCCAGGTACGAGGAAGAGCTGAGAACTCGAGGAAAGACCACAATTACTGCTGCTAACTTCATAGACGTGATCATCACTCGACAGATCGCTTCAGACAAGGATGCACGAGACAGGGGCTCTCAGAGTTCCGATTCTTCCAGTAGTTGTATGTATCTTAGTAACTATCAGCTACTTTGCTGATACTTTTGCTACTTAGGGAGGTAGTAAGCTGTGAAATGATTTTGAAGTTTAATGATAAAATGTTCAACTCTGCACCATGGAGGTGTTTCATAGGCAAATAGAGCTTTTGCATATTCTTTGCATATTTTCAAGATTCTTGCAAAATCATACTTGATTGCTTTTATCTAAAATCAGGTTTCTTGCTCTGTCTTGAACTGCAGGATAATAAAGTCAAGCTCATTAGAGGTCACAAGACCTTTCCATATTACTGTGTTTACATGGCAATACTGCTTTGTGGAAATCACTTTTTGTTTCACCATGTATGTCATGAGAAAACAGTGGCGGTGTTAATGAAAGCATTAGCATTGCTATGTATAGGCAACAGAAGCCTCTGCAATATTTACAGTTTATTCCATAAACTCTGTTTGATACTCAGTATCTTCCCACCGGTATGAAGCTCCTGGAGATGCCATTGAGGTGATTAGTCCTGCAAATTCACCTGTACCTACTCAAGAAAAGCTGCAGCCCTATCAGCAAGAGGCACCCAAACCAAGCCAGGCAGAAAGTAAGTTTATCTGTATATGCAAACATTCTGATGGTCATCTTGCATATATTTTACTGCTCCATGAACTCAAAATAAATCATGTCAAGAGTTTTTAAGTCACTGCTTGCCACACTCTTGAGAAACTTTTGTTGAAGTGTATGGTTGTTGTTGTCTTTGGAAGAACTTGAGCAAATGCATTAGAACTGATACTTGACATTAAATAGAGTTCTTCTATAGTCTAGTTGCTTTAATAAGAAATGTATTCCTTAATAAGAAGAGCACAGTATTTCTTTTCTAATTTGTGTGTTGGAACTATCTATTGGAAAAGCTCAAACAATTATATGGAAGAGCTTGCTGATGAAAAATGAGGTGAATTTTCAGTGCACAGTGAAATTAAGCTCTAATTATCCATCTTAAGTTGTAGAGCCTTAAGTTGTAGGGGAAAGGTGGTAATCACACAGGATACCTAAAATCTAGTACAGAAACACCTCTTTTTTTTAAAGCCATATGCTTACAAATTTTAATCTTGCCGCTTCAATATTACAGTGTTTTAATAGATTGACCTTCTCTTCTTCAACTAGGTGACCCAAACAGGCAATATGAGGGAGCTATTCACCGTTACAGGACACAACAGGAACCTCCTTCACCCCAGCAACCTCCACCTCCTTCCTCACAAGCTGAAGGCATGGGACACGTGCCGAGGACCCATCGACTCATCACCCTTGCTGACCACATCTGTGTAGGTTTATTTTCATGCATCTTTTCAGATTTGAAAGTTATATTTTGATTATGAAATCACATTTTCTGGAACATTAGTAAAATTAATAGTTGCAGGTGTAGTACTGAGAATATGATAAATTATAAATTATCATATGATACGGTAATGTGTGTGAACTTTAAAATTGTCTCATTTGTTGCAATTAGTCTCATCTTCATGTAGTCCATTAATAAGTACACTCTGGCTAATATCTTAGCAAGGTCTCCTTTCTTTTTATGACCAAAATCAGCAAATTATTACACAAGACTTTGCTAGAAACCAAGCCTCTCAAGCCTCCTTGCAGCCTCCTACCAGTACATTCCAGAATTCCACCCCTGCTCCAGCACCTGTTTCTAGCCGGGCAAAGACATCAAACCGCTACAGCCCTGAATCACAGTCGCAGGCTGTCCACCATCAGCGACCGGGCGCTAGAGTGTCACCTGAAAATCTCTCCGACAAGTCCAGGGGAAGGTAATGTTTGTAATCAATTCAATCTCAAATTTAATTATTGTGCAAGTAAGGTGTTTGTGAAAATCAGTATGATAATATCTAGATCTGAATGAGAGCTCTATCCTCTAATCTTTTTTTTTTTTTTTTTTTTTTTGTACCATTTTTGACAATTTTTTGGATGTATAACTGTATAAGTGTTCGCTTCATTGCTAACGCTTAATTCCCTATCATTATAGTTAGGGTGCTTAATTGCTTGAAACTAATCCAAATCATTATGGACAATTCAAAGTCATGTTTTCAATATCACCAAGAATATTAAAGCATGTAAGATATACAACTAGACATAAGTATTTGTGTAACAGTTTGAATGCGATTACATACAGTAAGAGTAGTTATCTGTGTCTCAACTATGAATGTAGACCTGGAAAGTCTCCAGAGAGAAGTCATGTCTCTTCAGAGCCCTATGAGCCAATCTCGCCACCTCAGGTTCCAGCTGTACATGAGAAGCAGGACAACGTTCTACTACTTTCCCAAAGAACCGAGCCTACTGAACAGAGGTACGTGTAAAACTGAATTTTACAAACGTTTTCTGCACCTTGGGCTGCAAACAATATCTAATCTCTAAAGTGGAGATATATGTTCTAATGACAAAATAATACTTTAAGCACTCTTCCTCTAGTACAGTAGGCAAATGATTTAACAACTGTTGATCCTTTTGCAGTAGCATTCAAAATTTTCTGAGATTTGCTTAGGGAGACCTGAGTGAAATCTCATGTGTTCATATTCTATCTTATTTTTTATCGCAAGCAGCATGTTTAATATCATGTCTGATTGAAAGCATTATAACAAACCCCCTCATAGGTTCTACCAAACTGAAGTTTTCTTGTGAGAAAGGTCGTCTCTTAAGAAATAATCTAGGCTTGTCCTGCCTGCCTGGCACCCTGGATACTGTCCAGCTGTGTGGTAAAGTGTGGAGGAACCCAGGCTTCCAACCCGCATAACTGCAGAGCAGCTTGTCACGTGAAATGTCACTAAGCTAAGGGGCTTCATTTGCAGCAGGTGGGACAGTGGGGTGGCAGGAGGTGGGTACGTCCCTGTTTCCCAGGGTTACTTGTCAGTCTGCCAGATAAGCAACAGATCCCTGGCAGACCACATAAGTGCTGGCTCCCCAAGTGTCTGGCAGCTGCCCGCTGGAACGGGTGCTTCTGGCATTGGCCTGGCTCCCTGCTACAGGGGGAATAACAGCCAGCACACCTACCATGCACTTTTTTTTTTTTTTTTTTTTTTTTTTTTTTTTTGTGTTTTAACAATTAACTAGAAACAGATTTTACCTTTAACAAAATTAATTGCTTAGAAATACATTCTGCTTCTAGAATAGAGACAAAAAGTGACAATATGGAAACAGGACTCTTAAGAAGTCTCTGGTGAGAATCATGTAAAGCTCATGCTGTTAACCCCTTTTTCTTTTTTTCTTTTTTTTTTCTTTTAGTTTTTAGTCTGCAGTTGTAGGCAGGGTTCCTGTAGTTCCTAACAGACACTAACTAGAGGGCAAGAAACTTTCAATAACATTGCAGAGGGAATTGCTGTTTTTAAAGTTTTAATAACTTAGGTTCTAGGAAAGCTACAATCTTTTCAGTTTAATTTTAGATTTTTTTTTTTAAGTTTGCTTTCTTGAGACTGAAAGCTGACTTGCCAATTTTCTTCTTAAATAAACTCAAGTATTAGAGGCACCAAAATAAATATAATTTACAGCTGATATTTTTTGTTTGTTTTGAAACCATACAGTCTGTTCTTGACTCTGGTATTAACTACATTCATAGCTTAGATTCTCACCTGAATTTTTTATGTTTTGGAGTATTTTTGTGTAGTTAAATTCTGTTATTGGAATACTGGTACCTTTATCATCTTTATAAACAGCTTACAAATATCTATATTTTGAGGCACAAAGATAAAAGGCATGTCTTTTTAGTTTGGCATTTACTTTAGCAATTTTATTGTGCCTTAATATAATAAAAATTATGGACAGATATTGTGCCAGCTACTGAGAGTGTAAAATAGATAAGGAATGTGAAATACTGAACACCCATCCTGATTTTGTGCCATAGATCAAGGATGGTTAATTGGCAGCCCTTGTGCCAAATCCCAGGCCATATGGTTATTTTTATCTGCTTTCCAAGAATGTCTGAAATAGCTTATTCGTTTGGACTGTATGTGACAGGGTGGGTTAGCAGGGTAAGATGAAATATGTCCTTTCTGGTGGCATACTGGGGACAAAAGTGAGAAGAGGAATAAAAGACTTAGAAATTTGTAAGGAGCTGGGAGCAGCCAGTATGAATATTCAGGCCTTTAGCTTAAATGTTCACTGACATACTAATTTTCAGTGAAGATTTTATCTAGTATGCAGGGAAGAAAGAGAGATGCCTGAGGCAACTCATGTGCACACTGTCTCTCTACCAGTCTTCACAAACTACAACATTGTCACTTTTTCTGTGAAATATTGTATCTTTATCCATTTCTTGGATAAAGCAGATCTCTGTTGGAGAATCATGATACTGGTCTAGTCCGCAGGGGAGAAATAGCCTTGAAATGTGTGAAAGCGACTGTTTCTGCCTGACTGCTTTTAAAATGATTGCATACCTTGAAAAATATATTTTCTGTATTTGACATGTGTTTGTCTTGGCAGGACTGACTCTCGCTCTCCGGGTAGTATAAGCTACCTGCCTTCGTTTTTCACCAAACTTGAGAACACTTCACCAATGGTGAAATCCAAAAAACAGGAGATATTTCGAAAGCTGAACTCATCTGGTGGAGGTGACTCTGACATGGGTATGCAGAAGTTGCCTTTTTGCTGTATTTTTTCCAACTTAACCTCTACGTGACTGCCATTCACAAGTGTCCTAAACTAACTATGTTTCAGATTAATTTTTGAAATTTTTGGAATAATGTCTTACAAACTTAAGACTTTTTTTAACCTTTATGGTGGTTGAAGTCACATATTTTGAATACTTTGTTTTGTTTTGTCTGTTTTATTGGGTCTGTATTGTGTGCATGATGGATTTTGTTCTGCGTGTATACATGTTTGGCACACAAACGCATTTTCAGTTGTTACTAGGAATCTTTTCATTTATTGAATTCACTTTTATGGATGAAATTTTTTTATTTTCTAAACATTCTGGACAAAATATGGGCAATGGGTTTGGTAGCCATTCCAAAGTTGTCACTGAATTTTTGGATACATACAAATATTCAGATTACAGATTTCATATGTTAAAACATGTTAGCCAGTTAAATGTAGCTTTGCATTTTAAAGTTGCAAAGATGATTGTGAAAACTCAAAAACTCATAACTCAAACTCAAAAAATCAGTCTGCTTTCTGAAGTAACTTATTCAGAAGAAGACTATCCATGACTACGTAAGATATTTATTGTACCGTAGTATAGATTCATTTTCTTCAGACTTAGAAATATGTTTATATTAAAATGCCAGGCAAGCCAAAACAGAACATCAAAATAAGTCAGAGTAATTATACCATACGCATTAGAACTCTTGTAGTGATCTTCAGTACTGGAAAACTCATTTACATGTTATATTTTAATTGCAGCAGCTGCTCAACCAGGAACTGAAATATTCAATTTGCCAGCAGTCACTACCTCGGGTGAGTTCTTTCGGTAAACGAAATAATGCAAGTTTCAGAGAAGGTAAACAGATACAGTATCTTTCATTTTTCTGCTTTGGAAGCCCAGTAAATGAGGGAAGTTATGTAAAATTAAAAGAATAATACTCTCCGTGAAGAAAAGGTTGTTTTCTGTATCATAGGGAAAAATGAAATGACCAAAGGAAACTTTGGAAAATATTTAAATGGGAACTTGGGCAAGAATGTTTTAATTTTGCATGCTTTGCAAATCTTAAACAGAGGCAACATTTTTTTTTTTTTTTTTTGAGTCTCTTAACTGCTGTGTTCCTAAATTCTCTTTAAACAAAAATTGGCCTTAGTTCTTCAAGTATAGTATACTCAGTAAATTGGTGTATTTAAAATATTTGGTGTTTTTTTTGTTTGTTTTTTGTTTTTTTTTACAATAAATTTTGAATAATACTTTGTATAAGTAGAGAAAATTTAATGTAAGCCATACGTTAATATGCTTAAGTGGCAGGAGAGGCAGAGAAATGAACTCTGAAGTATGGGAGACAAGATCTACTAAATCTGAAACTGAATAGTACCCCAGATGGCCTGGCATAATTTTGGCTAGTCATTGCCCTTCTTGGTACAGTGCTTTTGTGTTTTAAATGGAGAAGAGTACTGTTTGCCATCCATTTAGATAGAAGGATGGAGTTTTGAAATAAGGATTGGCCACATATTTATAAAAATAAATCACTATGTTCTGTTAATATGAGAAGCATTCTTTTAGTCTCATCTCTTACAACTGAAGAATAGCTGCCAATTTTACTTAAATATGCTATCACTATCAGCATGCTAAGTTTCCTTTGCCTTTTTTTTTTTTTTTAACCTCCCCCACCCCTTTTTTTTAAACATGTAAAACAGCCTCTTGCAAAGAGCCTGACATTTAGTGGCACTGCTCTTAACTCTTCAGTATTTGCTGGCATGTTTAACTTATAACTGTTATGAACTGCTTCAGAGCATGTGGCTTTGCATTTAAAAAAAATTCTTTTTTTTTTTTTCCATCCTTCTGCTTCTCTAAAACCTTTTCCCATATCCCTTTGTAATTTCTGAGATATGTTTTTTGCCCACCCTCCCACCTTTCCTTGTATGTTTTCTTTTATCTCCCAGGTGCAGTCAGTTCTAGGGGTCATTCCTTTGCAGATCCTGCCAGTAATCTGGGTCTGGAAGACATTATTAGGAAAGCATTGATGGGAAACTTCGATGACAAGAGCGAGGATCACGGAGTTGTAATGCCACAGGCTATTGGGGTAGTACCTGGCAGTTCCAGCGCTGCAGTATCAGCAAATAACGAGACACGTAGGGAAGAAGCTAATCCATCACCAAATTCAGGTGAGGTATTGCAGCTCCTAACCACTTCATGGTATTGTATAAAAATAAATGAAGGCTATAAATAAATTTCGTGTAAGTAAAGTTAAAGTAAGTATCTGTCCGCTGAAAGTGGTAAAGTTCATGTTTCTGTTCCCTCTGGCCCTTCTGGGTTTCGAAATGGTGCTGGTGACTTCAGGAATATTAGGCAATATTTCTTGGAGAATGACAGCACTGGTGGAATGAGTAAGAGAAAAGGGTGTAGCTGATACCTGCAACATCCCAGATGCAGATGTGTTGCTTATAACTTGAGTTACACAGGGCAGTAGGAACTGATTTCAGTCAAAAACAGTCCCTTTCCTAAAAAGGGAAATACAAATCCCATCTTGGTCAAAACAGAGGTTTGCTAAAAACTGTGTTTTTTAGAAGACTAACATCTACAATCAGTTAATTGTAGTAAATTACCACTCTGGAAGGCACCAGTTTGAAACTTCTCTTTGCTGTCTAGTGATAGTTTATAAACTATAGAGACTAAAGTAACCTCTTTGGAAAAATCTGTCCCTTCTATTTCCAGGAGGGGGAGTCAGCAAGCAGAAGCTAATTGGCAAGTCAAATAGTAGAAAGTCTAAGTCTCCGATTCCTGGACAGGGATATTTGGGAACTGAAAGACCTTCCTCTGTCTCATCTGTACACTCGGAAGGAGACTATCACAGACAGACTCCAGTGTGGGCCTGGGAAGACAGACCCTCGTCAACAGGTGAGAAATGGGGATTCTCTTTCAAACTAACAAACTGCACGGGGTATTTATTGAAAGGTCAGGTGTGGGCCTATTGTAACACTGCTGCAGGAGTCAACAGGTCACTGCAAATAGATCTGTGAAATAAGGGTTTTTCTGAAACAGATGTTATTTTCTGTTAGATGTCACAACCAAAGCAGACCATTTGGGGTTTATTATTGGTTTAACATACAGATCTCTTATAGCCCAGTTGAATGGCTCATGTTTTTGACTTGGAGATTACTCTTTCTAATTCAGGGTCAACACAGTTCCCTTACAACCCGTTGACGATGCGGATGCTGAGCAGTACACCTCCAACATCAATTGCATGTGCCCCACCGTCCATGAGCCAAGCAACCACTCACCAACAGAACAGGATATGGGAGCGAGAACCTGCACCACTGCTTTCAGCACAATATGAGACTCTGTCTGACAGTGATGACTGAACTATGCAGTTTTTTTTTTTTTTTTTAAATTTGCGGGTCAAAAGAAAAATCTATTTTTGACTTGTGCCCAGAGAGACTTTTCAAGAGAGCAAGGGCCACCCAATGAAGAATTAATGGAGAGTCTGTAAAATGCCTTCTGCACAGGCTTGTGTGTTGGAGGATTTTGATCGAAGAGGTTGGCTTACTAAAGATAAATATGTAAAGAGTTTTTAAAAATGTGGACTATTCCTGTTCTACATTTATTTGTAAAGAAAACCATAATGTCTTTAAATCATTCTTCTGTAAATAGAGAGTACTTTTTGCAGTGTTTTTTCCCTTGCTATAGTATCTGGTGTACTTATGTTCAAATCATTGCCTAAACTTTGGGGGTCATTTTGTAATTTTTTTTAAGCATTTTCTCCAGTGTAGAGTACTCTTCATAAACCTAGCCCTCCTACCAGACCAGCCTAACCTAACCATAACCCTAGGCTTCCAACCAGCCTAGCTCATTTCCCATTTAATGCCCTCCCACTTCTTGCAGGCCTTGTGCTTTTATATAATTTTTCCCTAGACACATTTTCTCAGTGGTGTACAAGCTCTTGTGAAAATGTTGATTTTTAAGACTGACCCCTTAATGAATTCTGTACATTAACATAGTCCAGTTTGCTGGAGTAAGATGGTATATTTCTTTGAATTTTAAATTCTGCCACATTGTAAATTTTCAGTGCAGTTGGTTTTATTTAGCAACACTGCAGAAATATTATTGCATGGGTATGTTATGATTCATTTTTAAAAAGGGTAAAAACACAAAAGAAACAGCTTCTGGAGGCATACCTCACTGTTATGCACACTGGGAATTTTAACTGTGCCCCAAAAGACTTAGTGTTTTCTGTTTCTGCATTGTATGCAGTTGAAACAGCCTACTAAATTTTACTGTCATATTTAACCACAGCAAATGGCTTATCTGAACAGAGGCTCTGGGTGGGCTGGTAAATCCTTTGAGAAGAAAAATCTCTACATCCTGAGTTTAAATAAAACAAAATGCTTTTATAGAATAATTGAACAACACATGAGTCAACTACTTGGCTTCTGTTACAACTAGTTTGAAATAGGTACTGTGATTTTTCCTTTAGTCTTTTCAGACTTTACCTTTCAGACTTTTTAAAGTCTTTACGTAAAAGTTATTTTAAAGCCTGTGTCCCCATCTCAGTCCTCATCCCTATAAGCGAGTTTTTGGTGAAGTCCATACAAATGCGTGACTTTTAACTCCTGAAGTGTGCAATACTTCTGAGGTTGAGTGTTGGGGTTTTGTTTTGTTTTGTTTTTATATGGTACTAGAAGAGTCTTTCTAATCATTCATCTATCAATGCCTGCTATGATATGCTTATAGCTCATGTATACATGCATCTGATTAGTGATATCACTGGTTCTTTTGATAATCCATCTTCAAGAGATCTTATTTTTTTGTTGCATTGTCCTCAGGAAAGTGAATTTAAATCTTCTGGGGTAGAAGTACTGATTTACAGATAGCACTGACAAGGGGGTAGGAAGGGTGCCTTGGCAGATACCAAACTGCTTCTACATCTCATTGATGAACACAGTCTCTGCCTTGGAAAGTTATTTGCCAGTCAAAATATTTCATATTTATCCCTGTATTTGCAATTCACTATGTGGAAGGTAAAACCTTGTAGCTGTGTAACTTTGAGTCCAGAGAAGCTCTGCATCTCATGGAAGGACTGTAATGGTTTAATTGCAAAAAGGAAGAGGCACAGAGTTACTGATCAACAGCAAATTTACTTTGAGAGTCTGTTTGCTTGAAATGTGGGGAGAGCTTGTAAGAAAACTTACTTGAACACGTGCTACTGTCTTGCAAATACAGAATTATTTTGCTACTATTTTAAAGATACCATCAGAGTCTTAAGCTCCCTTGCAGTCTTTTCAAAGACTTTCTTGCCCTCTGTTCCTTTAACCCTCCTGGCTAAAACTAGTGAAATCTTCATCCTGTTTGTAGACCTGTGCTCTTATTTTAATCCCCTCTCCCCCATCAACAAATACTGGAACACAAGTTCATCTGCCCTTTCTTGTGGATTTAAATTTGTTGTGGAGAGCTGAATTCCATTCTATAACTCAATGGGTCTCATTTTCTCAGCGTAACAAATATGACCTGAAAAAAGGTATGTACAGGCAAGAGTTTTTGCTAACTGTACATGCTCACTGCAAAGCCTACATACTGTATATTCATTTTATTGCTGCTGCAGCAGTGAGATATCCAAAGTAGGATAGTCACTTCCCCTAAACCAGAGCTTGAGTGGCGTTTGCACCTAAGATGTTGCTGCTTTTCTTGTTTGTGACCTAAGTTCTAGTTTCTTCAATGTTAAAACCTTTCCAGAGCCTAAGGTTTATCACAATTCCAGTAGCCCTCAGCAATGGAATTACATCTGACCTGTTTCAAACAGGAAGGTGTTCATAAATCATGTTTACAAAATGTAGTTTACTACAACTTTTTAACTGATTTCTGATCAGCACTTTCATAATGCTTTCATCTTGATATGTTTCGTGATTCTGATATGAAATCATTTAAGACTTGAAAAACCCATGCATCGTAACTCAACTTTATTTTCCACGCAATGTCTTCTTCAGTAGACAGTGACTTCTGGATTCAGACCAATCAATAAAGGGGATCAGTTCTCCATTTGCTTTTCTTGTGTCTACCTCTTGTTTTGCAGCATCAAGCTCTGTTCATGAGAACAAGCACAGTATTTCCCTTAGGGGGTGCTGCAGCCTGAATGTGACATTGAGTTTTCAGCTTCAATGAACACTGACTCTACCAAAGCTGAGTATACCTCTTCTTAGCTCAAACTTAAGCAAAGCTACTCTAAGTAAACTTAATAATGATACAATCAGCACTCAAGTCATACTAAAGAGCTGAAGCCCTTTGTCAGATGAGATGATAAAATGGTGCTTGTTTAATGCCAGAATTGTAACTTCTAGTTCAATTACCTTTTAACATGATACTTCCCTGCAGGGCAAAACTGAAAGGTTGTATTGTAGAAGCTGGCTGTTCCTACTACATCCAAGTGAAGGCAGTTTGTGCCATCTTACTGACAGTTTGTGACATTTTTTGCAGCAGGAAGCCTCAACATTTTAGCAATGGCAGACGGTGACCTAACCACAAAAGGAAGAGAGCTTTGGCATTTAGTACACTGTAACTGGGGTAAGGTAATTGTTTTATTTCCAGCAGAGCAGTTGTTTTGTTAGAAGGCTGATCCCTCCTTTGAGAGGCCATGATCTAGTTTTGGATGCTTAAGATGTTTTAAAGACAACCACTTGATGTTCTGCAAATGTGTTTGAGAAGAACATGGAACTAGAGCTACATCAATAGTACAGATTACACTCTCAAAAGTGACTGACTGAAGTAACTCAAACAACTGTAGCACTTGGTGAGTATACCCTGTTCCATCAGCTACCCTGTAAAGGTAACACACTTTTAGCCTTAGGTTGGATCCAAGTTCCTCAATCTGAAATAGAAGTCAGGGATATGTAATGGTAGGGTGTGTCATTTTTTATGGCTTGGCTTTATACCTTTGAAACAGAGTAGTTTTGTGAACAGTCAGGAATAGCAGATGAAGAACTTGCTGCAAGTATTAATAACCAAGGTAGAGTTCCATTCTGCTGGTACTCAAGACTAACTTGATTCACTAAAGTGACCACAGCTGGTCACTTTAAATTTGTGGTGGTGTTTATAGTTAAATTCACATTCAGTTAAGATTTCAAAATTTTATTTTGGGTTGAAGAGTTAAAATGTTAAGCAGGCTTTCTTGTCAAAGTTGTTCACTGTTGCTTCCCCCCAAGAATTGCACCATACTTGTCCCAGCCTGCTGGTACTGGCCCATCCTTGCTGCTTGTCAGCCACTTCAAGCTTGGACTCTTTCGCTAAAATCATTTGAAGCCCTTTCTCCTCTTGGCCAGCTCATCTAGTTCTTCCTGGATGTGCTGGACAGAAGCAGCATCTCCCTTCTGTTCTGCCTGCTTCAGAGCTTCTTTGTACACTTGCTTTGCTTGCAGAAAGTCTTCTGTAAGAAGGAGAAAGTTTGCATAGCTAGACAGTTACATCACCCTTTTCAGAGTACCCTCCTGAAGCTGATCACACAGAGGAATATTTCAGGAACTAGGGAAGTTCAGAAAATATTCACTACAAGCATGTCGCCTAGGCAGCTATAATGACAGGCCAAGGTGCTGCTTCAGCACTAGGATCTTGCTGAAGTAAGTCTCAAGCAGCACACTCAGTCCCCTTTTGGAACCAGATACTACATATCTAGTCCTCTGGGACAGGCAGGACAAGGGAAACTAGATTTCCTGGCAACCAGCTGGCTGAGTCAGATGCACCTGTACTGCACTTTCCTAGAAAGGATCCTTCAACAGCTGAATTCAGTTTAAATACAACTCTGTTGGCTTACACCAGGTCAGCAGATCTACTGCTTCAACTAAATAAAGTAACAGCAACCACAACTCTGAAATTCAAGTCTGTGACACAGGAGCCTGCAGTCAGCACATACAGACTGCGCTAGGCTAGACGCTGAGTTACCTTTGTGCATCAGAATTGCTGCCAGGTTATTCAGCACCATGTGCTCCTCAGGGTGTTGCATTTCCTTTGCCAGGTCAGCTGCCCTCCTCACATAAGAGTAGGCCTCATCATAGTGCCCCTGAGCATCCAGTACAGTTGCTAAGTCATTGAGCAGGACCACAGTCTGCAGCAGGAAGAAAAAAAGAAAGCCTCAGTGCAGGGCATATTGTACCCTGGGATAGTGAAAGCACTATATTTTTACCACTGTATAATTACCGGTGCACACTAGTAAAAGGAATATTTCAAAAGTAGTTTTAGATAAGCAATTATCTTACAGCAGCATGCTCTATGTTCATTCTTCACAGCAAGACAACCTAATTTAGCACTGCATATGTTCAATGCCAGCAGTTGCTTTTAATGCCAGCAGTTGCTTTTAATGCTTACTTTCCTATGAGAAAAGTTAACTTTTCCTGTTAGTCCAACTATTAGTACTCTACACTTCACCTGTGGATGAGTCTCTCCCTGAACATCACTTGAGATCTGCAGAGCCTTCTCATACATTTTTTGAGCTACTGAGAGCTGGTTAATGCTTAGGAGATACCGAGCATAGCCGTCTAAACTCATTCCCAGCAAGAGACGAGTGTTGGCTTTTTCTTCAGCTGTGGAGAGAGAGAAAAAAAAGCAAGAGTGATCACTTGTACAAGACCAAGCACAAGCCAACATCCTACATGTGTAGGAACCTCAAGCAGTGTGAGGACTGGGACTTGACAGGAAGATGGTGCTTAGGCAACATGGAAAGCAACAGCAAGGACACGGAAATAGGAGAAAAACAGTAAGTCTTTGGCAGGTGAAATAGCACCACCCACAAGCACTCAGTGAAGTCCCACCTGGTAAGACATCCTCAGGCAAGTCCTTTTGCTTGTCAATCTTCTCCTCTAAGGTCAAGATGCAGAACTCATAGCCAGCCAGGGCTAGTTTGTGCCTGCAAAGTGGAAAGGCTAATGAAAGCAAGGCTCCCTCCGTCTCTAAATGGTGATATGTTGGGACCTTTGTTTCACCATCCTCGATGGTCTATAAGACAATTCTCCCTCATGACTCAACTTTGATTGTGGCCTAGAGCTACTCCTCACTGAGGGCAAAGGGAGAGAATTCCCCTGTTGTTCCCTACCCTCCCAACCAGGCCAGCTGAAGTCACCCATACAAAGGCTCTGCCCCTTGTAAAAATGAACTTGTATTTCCAGCCCAGGTCAGGCACCAACTCTGTTCATAAGGTTTACTCCTGAATCAATGTCTGGTAGGTAGCTATAGAGGACAGAGTCTCTAGCCTTAAATCTACCCCTCACTTCCACCTTTAGCAGGGCACATTTTTCAACAGCAGTTGCTGTGCTATGCAAAAGGAGCAGAAATCTATGCCAGTGGTAACCTTTATATTCATGATTCCTTGTCAAATATAAGCCCCCTTGGGCACCCTCCTCTTCAAAGCAAAAGTTTCTGCTCAACTACCGTTGCAAAAGGTGCTTTTGGTAGGGAACTCACTGTTTCTGAGCAGCATAGATACTGGCCAGCTTGAGGGACATCTCAAGGATTGCATTGTCATCCTGCCAGAGCCAGACACAATTCAACTATTACTCTTCTTGCAACTGTACAACAGAGACATTAGTTTGTCACAGACCAAGTTTAGATTTTGAAAACAACAGTTCTGTTGTCTCCAGAGCTGCCATCCACTAAACCAGGTTTCTAAGAAGTAAGCTGATCTCCATACTGCCAGGTTCCAGCAGGAGGTATTACATAACACCAGGCAGAAATAGTTTGTAGAGGACAAGTAAGAATCATCTTTCCTAAGCAAGAAGGAGACCACAGAATGGTACATCACACTTAACACTTCCAGCTGAAAGCCTCCATCAAAAGAGGATACCTCCTTGGTGTCCCCAGCAAGCATATGGCTCATAGTTGCTTTGTACAGCTTTTCTGCCTGAAAAACAAACAAACAAAAAAGAAATTTGAAGAGAAATCTGAGACATGGTGACGCTAAGAAAGGCGCTCACTCTACCCTTTACAGAGGCAACCATGGAGAAAGCTGGTTTGACAATTTCTCGCATTTGCCTTCTGTATCAAGGTCAGTCTGTAGTTAAAACTGAAAGACAGAGCGCAGTTCCAAAGGGGCCAGCAAGATCCTTTTGATTTCTAGCTAGTGAGCTTCTACCTCACTGCAAGCTTACTGCATTGGGCTCTTCTCAGTGCTTCACTAAGCTGTCCCTGAACCGGTTCTCTGCGCAGGCCACTGCAGCATTTGACAGCAAGACTGTCCCTTGCCCTTGCTCACCACGCTGCAGCTCAAAACCCAGCCGTGAAAGCAACAACCTGTCACTCTTTTTGGTGGGATTCCAGCTCCGGAGCAGCCTGTTTTACTTCAGGCTGTGAGATTTGTGCCCACAGCGCTCTGGGCACAGCCTGCACGCCAACCTTCAAGGCCTCAGGTGAGAGGTGCACAAGGGCACCAGCCCCTACAAATTCAAAATGGGGGGGGATAAGAGAGAGAAACTGAGCTGCTACTCACGTTGTCCAGCTGTCCCTGCATGAGGGCCACGTTTGCCATCTGGAAGAGAAGCGCAGCGCTGCAGCAGCCGGCCGCCCACGGCCACCCCGCCACCCCATCACCTCACCATGCTGTACGTGTAGGCGACGGCCTTCGCGTTGCCGGCCTCGTGCGAGAGCCGCAGCGCCTGGTGCAGGAGCCGCTCGGCCTCCGCCAGCTCCCCCTTCATGACGCTGAGCTGCGGGCAGAGCGTTAGGCCCGGCCGCCGCGGCCCCCCCGCGCCCGCGCCGCCGCCTCACCTTGGCCCTCTTGAGCAGCAGGATCACGGCGTCCTCGCCCGCCTCCTCCTCGGCGCCCCTGCGGAAGAGCGAGAGGGCTGCGGGGCGCCGTGAGCG